>JAWWTY010000055.1:533810-545338 GCA_035222235.1 Margarornis squamiger
TGGGCACACACTCGAGGTGTGGCCTCACCAGTGGGCAGAATCACCTCCCTGGTCCTGCTGGCCACACTGTTCCTGACCCAGACCAGGATGCCACTGGCCTTCTTGGCCACCTGGGCACCCCTGGCTCATGTTCAGCCTCCTGTCAGTCCAACCCCCCAGGTCCTGCTGTGCCTTTGTGTAGCTCTGCTGCTGCCATGGGTGTGTGTCCAGGGAGAGGGGCTTTCCCTGCTCCTCTCCAAAGCCACGTGCTCTGTGCTGCTCCTCTAAGACCTGGGGTCACTCAGAGGGTTTGGGGCATTCAGGGCATAGCTGGAATGTGCTCTGTGTCCTGGCAGCTCCAGAATCAGCTCACTGCAAACAGGAGGCTGCTCTTTGCCTCAAAAGTGCAATTTTTAGAGACAGAGTGAAGGAAATATCTCAAATTGGAAAGCTGTTGTTTTGCCAGAGGGTGGGGCTGGGGGTTTGGAGCTGAAGGCATCCTGCAGAGGAGGCTTTTGGAGCACTGCAGAGGTGCTGTGATGCTGGTGGGGCTCTCCCTGCTGAGCTTGGAGCTGTGGGGTGGGAGGCTGGGGCAGGAGCAGCTCACCCTGCCCCTGGAGGTGTGGGATCCAGCACTCAGGCTGAGCAGATTCCACAGGGGAGCAGCAGCCCTGGGCTGGTTTGGGTTGTTGGGAGCCATGGCAATGGAACTGTGAATTTTTATAAACTTGGCCCTGGGAGCCTTGCAGGTGCTTTGTTGAAATGAAGGCACAAGGTGAAGAAACCAAGTGAAAAGCTCCTTTTTTCTTTTTTTGCCCCTTCATCTGCCTAGGCTTAGGAAAAGGAACATTAGAATGTGCATCTGATTATTGGCAGCAGAAGAAAATCAGGGAGTTGTGTTGGCAGCAGAGCTCCAGGGATGTGCAACTTCTCATGGGCAGTGGGAAGGTGAAGCTTGGGGCAAAATCATCCTGAGACCTGTCCATGGAAGAGGGAGAAGGACCAGGAGAGGGTCAGGAACAGGTTGTGGCTCTGGGAGGCTTTGTCCCTGCTCTGGCTGAGGGGTCCTTGTAAATGGTCCAGCACTTGCTGTGTCGTGTTCTCTGTGTCCATGAACACTGAGCAGCCCTTATTTCTCCTTGTAAAATGAAGGCTTTGAATTATGTAGTTTAATTCCAAAACACAAACAGCTTAAGAATGTGGTTTTTGGAATAATCTCTGTGTAAAGATGTATGTTCTTGGGAGTACAGTTTCTCCCCTGGGTAAAAGTTTGGGAGCTGTATGGCAGCACCAGCAGGAAAACATCAAAAGATGGCTTTAAAAGGACTTTGAAAGGGTTTGTGTGTGTGACTGAGTTCTGTTCTCCTCAAGAGGTTTTGACAAAGTTTCTCCAGTTTCAAACCTGGAGTTCCCAGCCACTTGCACAGATGGGTTTGTGTGAGTCTGGGCTCGCTTGTACTCCACACAGATATTTTCTCCTTTGAGATGTTCCAGGGTGAAACTGTAGGTTTCAAGTGGTTATTTCTAGCACCCAGTAAATGTCTTCTCCTCCTACTGCTTCGTGGTGGCACCAGAGGAAGTGGTTCTGAGCTGGAGCCAGGGCTGGCATTAGAGATGGAGGAATTTGTGTGTCCCCAACGCTGCTTAAAATAGAAGCAACAATTCATCTTCCTCTGCATCTACAGGAAAAGGAGCTCCATTAGTTTGGGGGTGTTCATTTGCATGAGTGAAATGGCTTTTTTTCTCAGGGAGTTTGTGGGAGGAACTTGGAGAAAGGTACTGAGGGAGGGATTCCTTTTGGGGATGGTTCTTCTGTGCTGGGGAACCTCAACTTCTTCACCTGCAGGGATGAGTTTCCCGTGCCCCGTGTTGTCCTCTGGCAGCTCTCGGGGGAATTAGTCCTCCCATCACTCCCAGGCTTGTCCTGCTTGGATCTTTTTCGTGTCAAGAGGAGGATGAAGGTGTTTTGTGGGTGGTTTTGGTCTGTTGAACATCACTGACATCTTGAGGGGCCTCGGATGGGGCTGAAGACGTGGTGGTGAAAACTTTCTGCCAGGAGTCCTTGGTGTGGACCTGCTGGAGTTTTGGCACAGCCAGAGGAGGGGGCACATTCTGTGGGTTTGGGGTAAGCTTATCCTCTTTTCCCCAAACAGGCATCTTTGCTTACCTGAACTACCATGTTCCCCGGACGAGGAGGGAGATCCTGGAGACCCTCATCAAGGGGCTCCAGCGGCTGGAGTACCGGGGCTATGACTCTGCAGGTACCTCTCCCTTCAACTGGCCCCTTTTTTGGGATTTTGGCTTGGAAATGGTGGTTTTCATGGTGTGACCGGGTGGTTTCTGCTCTGTTCTGCTGCTGAAGAAAGCTGGGACACAGAGGGGATGTGCCTGTGGTCAGAGGTTTGGATTAACTTCCACTATACTGATTTCTCTAAGCATTCTTGATGCCTTTTTTTCCTAAGGCTTTAAAAATACTGACAAGGATGACAAAGGGAAAACTTAGGGGTTTCTTGCCATTGTGTGGAGGGTCAGCTGGGGGGAAAAGGGCACTGGGCAAAGAAAAAAGGGCAGTATTGGTTTGCATGAGATGCTGTACTAACTTCTGCACTTCACTCTCTCCCCATGCCCCGTGGTGGTGCTCAGGTGTGGGACTGGATGGTGGAAATGACAAAGACTGGGAAGCCAATGCCTGCAAAATCCATATTATCAAGCAGAAGGGCAAAGTGAAGGCTCTGGATGAAGAGGTTCACAGTATGTCTCCCTTTCTTTTTTATCTCTTTATGCATTTGGGTGTGTCCCAAGGCCAAAATTTAAACATGCAAATAATGTTTGGGAAGCCTGAGAAATCCATGACAGCATGGAAAGAAAAGGATGACCTTGCAGTACTTACTCAAAAATCAGGACATCAGCAGGTATGTCACCATCTGAAAAAAGCTGCTAAACTCCTTATCTTCAGTTTATTCTCTTTCTCAAACAATTCTCCCTTTCCTCCTGCCCTCTTCCCTTGATGAGGGTGTCCTCTCTCCTCATTTGTGTTTTGAATGTCAGCTGTTTTACTCACAAACACTGTATTTCCAAGCAACTTGTGTGGAAAGAGCAGAGGTGAAAACACTCAGCCCTGTGCTGGGAGGAGCCTGGTTGGTGTGGGAGTGAAGGCACAGAGAAGTCCTGATTTCTCAAGACAAATCAGTCACAGCCTGTTAAACAGACCTGAAATACATTTTAAAAATGGACCTAAAAGCCCCAAACAAACCCCAGCTCTCCTTAGGCTGGGCCATAATTATCAGAGCTTGGGCAGAGAGGAGAAATGCTCCAGTAACTCACCAGCTGGAGTTTTAGTGTGCACATGTGACATCTGTCCCAAGTGGGGCTGTCCATCTGGGGTGAGGGGCTCTGCAGGTGAGGGCACTGCTGTGTGAAGCTCACACTGAGACCAGAGTGAGGGTTTCTGTAGCTCTTCCTCCCTCTTTGGGTTCCCTTGATTTCAACCTGGCGTTCCTTAAATCTGAGCTCAGTGCAGACACGCAGAGCTCTTGGGAGTGGGATACAGGTGGGCTGTGTGAGGGTGGGAGATGCTTTTCAGAGCAGTCAGGATCTCTGCTTCACATTCCAGAGCTGTGTTGGTGTCAGTCAACCCTTTTTAACCCATTCTTGTGTTGACCTGTGTGTCCCACAGGGAGGTGGGTTGGTCTAATCTGAGTGTAAACCAGGAGCCAGAAAGGCCAAAAAGGGGTGGGGGTGGTACAGAAACAGAAGGTAGATAAAGGATTCCTGAGGAAATGTGTGCCTGCTCTAGAAAATTGCAGTTTTGAAGAGGTTGTGGATGCACTTGTGGAACAAAAGGAATATTTTTTTCCTAAGAAATACTCATGCTAATGGTGCACTTTCTAGAGACAGGGGCCAGGATGAATGAGTGACCAGGGGGGTGCAGGATGGGCTGGCTCAGTCTCAGGTGACAGCTCAGGGGGCACCCTGAGAGGTGACAAGGTTGGATTCTTAAAGTTAATTTTTGTTTCAGCAAGGCGAGCAGTGCAGGGTGATTATTTGTATGTGTCTGCATTCTTTGAAACACCTCGATGTTTTGGTTGGGCTTGATGATCTTGAAGGTCTTTCCCAACCTTAACAACTCCATGACTGTGCATTCTGTTGGATTTGCTGGTTCTGTTCCCTCCTGGCGCTGCTGTCCTGCAATTCCCTGGAGCCCTGGTGAGACTCCCACCCTGACTCAGGACAAAAAACCTTCTCCTTCTGCTGCAGAGCAACAGGACATGGACCTGGACATCGAGTTTGACGTGCACCTTGGCATTGCCCACACACGCTGGGCCACCCATGGGGAGCCCAGCCCCATCAACAGCCACCCCCAGCGCTCCGACAAGAACAATGGTGAGGGCCTTGGGGGTCCCTGCCTCTTCCACAGGGCCTGGAGCCTCGGGAAGAGCTTCCTGCCCCTCCTCTGCAGGTCCTGGAGCCTCTGGAAGAGCTCCTGTGCCCGGGAGGGGTGGCTGGAGCCAGGCAGTGGGTTTATTCAGGGGCTGTGCTCAGGTTTTTGGCCATGGGAGGTGTGTTTGCAGCAGGGAGTGATCCCAGGAAGGGTTGGGGTTGGTGCCCAGGGGTTGTGTGGGTGGGCACAGGTCAGGGAGGTGAAGACAGAAGGAAAGTGTATGGTGAGGGTTTTCATGACTGTTCCTCGGAATGGAATTTTGTATCATTTTTCCCCCGTTTATTTATGTTTTTCTTCATGTCCCCACGGCACAGAAGGGGTCGGTGTGCCTGGGGCTGGCACAGCGTGGCTCCTGGTGGGTGTAGCTGCCCCAGGAGCAGCAGGGAGTTTAATTGCTCCCAGCAGGATGGAAGCTGCCAAGTGCCTGAGTGACTCCAGAAGCTTTGCAGGATTTGGGGAGTGCTGGTCCCACCCGGGTCACTGTCACCCTCTGCCATTCCCAGCCACGCCAAGGGGGCAGAGCAGGGAATCGCAGCAGGAGGTGAAATCTGCTTTATTGTGCCAAGTGCCTCCCCCACGGTGATGTTCTGTGGGCTCTGGTGCCAGGCCAGGGCTGGTGCTGGGGCTGAGCAGGGCCTTTCCTCTGTCCCCAGAGTTCATCGTCATCCACAATGGCATCATCACCAACTACAAGGACCTGCGGAAATTCCTGGTGAGCGACCCCAAAATGTGTGTGGGACACTCCTTCCCTTCCTTCCCTTCCCTCCCTCCCTCCCTTTCCACTCACTTTTGCTCCCACACACTCCCCCACTTGTATTCTCACACTCACTTTCCCACTCAAACTCCCCCACTCACACTCATTCCCCATTCATCCCACTCCTTCCCTCACTCCCCAAATCCCATTCCCACTCCCCAAATCCTACTCCTACTCCCCAAATCCCATTCCCACTCCCCAAATCCCATTCCCACTCCCCAAATCACATTCCCACTCCCTGCACTCCCCCACTCACATTCAGTCTCCTCCATTCCCTCCTCTACTTACACTCCCACAGTAACTCTCCTGCTCCTGACTTACATCCCCCCATTCCCTCCCTCCTCACCCCCACTCCCCTTCCCACTCCTCCCTCCTCCTCTCACACTCCCCACATTCTCCCACTTGTATTTTCACACTCACACTCACATCCCCTTCCTCCACGCTCCCCACTCATGTTCTCACTCCACTCTCACACTCTTCCCCTCCCCACTCACTGCCCTGTGCCCCCCTCCTCACGTTCTTGCAGTTGGAAAGGCAGGAAAGGATGAAAGGAAAATGTGAAGTGAGGGGAGAAAGAAGGAAAAGTGGAAGGCAGAAAAGTAGAAGGAAGAGGAAAAGCAGGGGGAAGGATGTAAAAAAAGATGGAGAAAGGGGAAGGATGGAAAACAAAGAAAGAAGGAAAGGCAGGAAAGAAAAAGGGTGGGCAGGAAAAAAAGAGGCAAGAAAAAGGGAATGAAAAGGAAAGACGGGGAAGGCAAGAGCAAAGAAAAGTCGTGAGGAAGAGGTTGAAAAAGGGAGGGAAACTGGAAAAGCAAGAAAGAAGAAAAGTCAGGAGAAAGGAAGGGCAAAAATATGTGAGAACAAAGGGAGGAGGGAAGGCCGAGGGCTGGTCACCCAAGGGCTGCTGTCGCTGCAGGAGAGCAAAGGCTACGACTTCGAGTCGGAGACGGACACGGAGAGCATCGCCAAGCTCGTCAAGTACATGTATGACAACCGGGACAGCGACGACATCAGCTTCACCACGCTGGTGGAGAGGGTCATCCAGCAGCTGGTAATGCTGCCAGGGCAGGCCAGAACCAGGGCGGGCACTCCAGTGGGCACACTGGGGCAGGCACAGCAGTGGCACACCGGGGTGAACACACCAGCACAGATAAACCAGCCTGGGCACACGGGGGCAGACACAGCAGTGGCACACCGGGGTGAACACACCAGCACAGATAAACCAGCCTGGGCACACTGGGGCAGACACAGCAGTGGCACACCGGGCTGAACACACCAGCACAGATAAACCAGCCTGGGCACACTGGGGCAGACACAGCAGCACTGACACAGCACAAACACACCAGGTGGGCACACAGGTGCCCAAGAAATGGCACCTGCACTCCAGCACTGCCCAGGGCAGCCTGGGCACTGCAGTGCCGGCCTGTGCCACTACTGCAGGCTGCTCTGGGGCAGGGTTTTGTCCCTACTGCCTCTGACAGTTCACCTCAGACATACATTGGGTTTTCTTTAACATTGCTAACTCGCCTGGCAAATGTCTAAATGGTGGGCACAGCTGCCCCTGGAGGCTGCCAGTCCCTGGTGTGTGGGGGCTGAGCGTGGGAGGAGGGAGCTGGGCTGGGAGGGGTCTTGGGAAGGCGAGTCCATGTTTCCAGTGCTTCCTGAAACCTCCATCTGGGAGAGCTGCTGACCCCTTGTGGGAGCTGCACGGCCAAGCCTCTGGTTCCACGTGTCAGCCCATGCCCAGTTGGGAGGAACAGGATCCATCACATTTTGCCTCTCATCCCAGAGCCCCTCGTCCAGGGGAGTTTGCCAGGGATCTCCCAGGCCAGGCAGGTTGTGGTGGCTCACCTGGGCATTTGGTGCCACCTCACCTGAGCAAACACCCCAAAGTTTTGGTGCTTCTTTTGCCGGGTCTTTGCCTTTGCAGGTCCCCTGACTGCAGCCTGAGCTAAGGCAGGAGTGGGTGTGTGGGTGGGTAACCAAGGGTGTCTGACTGTAGGATCTCCCTGGGGTTCAGGGGACTCATTCCCAGGTCGGGGAAGCACTGCTTGGACATCCTTCCAGGCTGACAGGGATGGAGCTACAGGTGGTTCTGGAAACATCTGTGAAACCACCTGTTGGGTGTCTCCTCCTTGTTCACAGAAACATGGGAGCAGCTCCTGTCCTGGGAATGCTGGAATGGTGTCCAGGCCTCGGGAAGGGATGACCTGGTTGTGTTTCTGTCATTCCAGGAAGGTGCTTTTGCCCTGGTGTTCAAGAGTGTTCATTATCCTGGGCAAGCTGTGGGTACCAGGTGAGTGTTGCCTTAGCAGGGGTTGTTCTCACCATGCTGGATGTGCTGGGCTGGGGGTGGCTGCTCGTTTGAATTTCCTTTCTCCTGTTTTCCCTTTGTCAGAACAGAAAGTTCCCAAGAATATTTTGAGAGTTTCTTAGTGACCAGCTGGCCTGGTTGTGATAGAGAAAAAGCTTTATTTTTTTGCTGTCCTCTGCTTGTGGTTTGAAAGGAGATGGTTTTATCTTTTGTTTGGTGCTGCTTGGATGGGTCTTCCCTTTGACCTGCAAGCTGGGCCAGCCTCGTGTCCAGCTTTTCTCCCTGCCTTTTAAACACCCACACCAGTCGGGTTGGTTTAACCACACATGTGCCTGCAGAGGTGTTGAATTTCAGTGGCAGTGCCTGTTTGTGGGTGCCTGCAGTGAGGAACAGCTCCTGCTTCAGGTGCCTGTGGGGCTGCAGAGCCCTCTGCAGAGCTCCCCTTAACCTCGGGACGGATCCTGGTGCTGTGTTTATTGCGAGCCCCTCTCCCTCCGTGTTTGCAGCTTCCCTGGCAGGTTGTGGCTGTGCCCCAGTGCAGCTGAGCTGCTGTGCTGGGGGGCACAGGCCCTGGGGTGGGCTCAGGGGGGCTGGGCAGTGGCTGAGGCCGTGCTGGTGTGTCCTGCAGGCGAGGCAGCCCCCTGCTCATCGGCGTGCGCAGCGAGCACAAGCTCTCCACCGACCACATCCCCATCCTCTACCGCACCGGTGAGTGGCACCCCCTCCCAGTTCCTTGGGCACACCCACACCAGGGCACCAGCAAGGATTCTGGCCTGTGTGCCCTGGGGTACAGATTGCACTCCTAAACCTGTGTCTGTACATTGTAAATGAAACCATTGTTAGAGGTATGGTTTTTTTAACCACATCCTCTCCCGCCTCATGCCGGAGTCCAGTTTTGGAATCAAAGCTTTAATGGTTGCAAGGAAAATACATCTTAATAGGATCAAACAGAATCCTAGAATCACAGACTGGTTTGGGGTTGGAAGGGACCTTAAAGACACCTTCCACTACCCCAGGTTGCTGCAAGCCCTGTCCAGCCTGGCTGGGACACTTGCAGGGGTGTTAGACTAGCTCAGTGTAGTATAGGTGACAGTCCAGTTACACTTAGATACCCAAATGTTTATTCTGTGTGTGGCATGTTGGCATTGCTGGACTGGGCTGTTCTCAAGAACAAAAATGACAGAGTTTCACAGGCTGGAGGCTGGGCATGATCCCAAACTTCTCCCTCATCCCCAACATCATATTTAAGCAACAGAATGCTGTCACCCTCCATGTGACAATCTCTGTTTATGTGGTCTGTCCATCCCTCTCTCACACAAGTGTTTTACCAGCAACGTGCAGTTGCAGCCTTGAAAGTGAAAAGTGACCAAGAGTTACCCTGTAACTTCGTGTTGTCAGAGGGGTCCCTGGACTTGTGTTCTGAGCAAAGGAATTGATCCAAAGGAATTGCTGTCCTGTGTCTTGCTGCTTCCTAACAGTGTAGCTCCTCCAAGGAGCAGTGCCAGCAGCTTTGCCTCTCGGTTGTGTTGGATAATTAGCAGTAATTCTTCATGTATGTATGTAACACTGGATTTGTTTTACTGGTTGTCTGAAGTTTGGTTTGTTTTTTTTTTTCCCCAATTGCACTTTCAGCTGTACAATCTATGGATCATTCTTTTGATGGAATATCCATAAAAATGGAGGAAGGTGCCTGCCAGAGAAAAAAAGCTATTACTGGAAATTTCCCACAAATCCTCCAGTTCCATAGGGAAGGAATCACAAATGAGACAAAGATGCATTGTCTCTTTAATATGTGGTTATTGCTTTCCTTGTGAAACAAATGGGATAATCAGAATTCCTTCTTGATCAGAAACACCATGAGCAACACACGGGAAAATCCACCCACCATCCCATTTCAAATATTGGGACATAATGCTCAGCATATGTGCAAAACTGATGACAGTGCACGTTCCCTGCAGCTCTGACTACGGGAGGAAATACTAAATTACCTTAAAAAATAAACCCACTGAACTAGGAGGCTGCTGAGAATCCTAATGCAGGCATTCTCCTAAATTCCTTCTGGAATTCTGGTGGTCAGAGCTGCATCTTCCCCCCTGACCGTGGTGGGAATCTGGTGGAAGCAGAAAGGTTGGCCTGAGGCTGGAATGTCCTTCCCTTTGCTCCTTTATCAGGGTGAAGCAGTTTAAATTCACATTAAGTACTTGATTTGTTTTCAAAGGCTGACCCACCAGATGTGGTGTGATGAACTGAGTTCTCATCTGAAGCAGTGTGGAGTGGTGAGAATAAAATTGCGAAGTCAGGTTAACCTGAATTCCCAGGGACTTCAGGAACCAGAGCACTCAGGGAGGCTGAAAAACTGACCCCCCTGGCCATTTTTGCTGTACTATGTTTGTTCTCTGGGGTGTCTCCATTTCTGATTCAGAAAGGAAGAGATTGAAGGGTTACCTCTGTGTTGCTGAATTCTGAATTCTGGTAGGTGGGATGGTTGGTGCTGTGGGGCAACAATCCAGATTATCCATAGTTAAATGGATATTCTGTGGACAAATCCACATAACAACCACAATTGGCTGATAATGCTGACTGTAACTTCCTTGGAAATCACACACACAGTGCACCTGGGAGTGCACAGTAAGAACACATTCCAGTTTCCAGCCCAGAGTCTAACACAGGAAAGCAATGCAACATAATAAAGTCAATGCAGGGCAATGATCTATTTTGAGGAACCAGATTTGCATGTTCTGATCAGGTCTGGGTGCTTCTGTTGGGGAATGGCCACTAAAAAACATCTCTGCTCTGTCCTTCCTCAACACCAAATCAGTCTGTTGTGTCTCAACACCAAATCAGTCTGTCCTTCCTCAACACCAAATCAGTCTCTCTTGTCTCATCTCACCAACAAAGATGTTTTCCTCATTTACTGACTTAATGACTCAAGTGGAGGGCTCTAAGTCATTGGCTGAGTGGACTTTCTTACTGAGTATCAACATGAAAGCAGTATTTTTATTTTACATTTGCACTTGCAGAAATACAAATCCAAACACCCTGAGCTCTGCTGACACCACTGGATCAGCTCAGTGTCCAGTAGGTGAAACAGCATCAGGATTATGGAATAAATGTGAAATAGAGGAACTTGAGTGTTGTTGTTCTTCAGCAATGGGCACATTTTGGTGGATAAGATGATTAATCCACCCCCACCCTCTCCATACCCTGCACAGTCACTGGCAAATAACTTTGCTCAAGGCCAGTGCTGAGCTGTAGGTGTTGGGTCCTCATCTGCATTCCTCCTGAGCTTCACCACTGAGCAGTGTTTTTTGAGGAGGAGGACTAGAGAGTATTGGGAATTGCCAGAGTATTCCAGAAGGGATCCCTGGTGAAGCACTGAACTTCTTTAGAGGCTTAGCACGAGTTTTTCCAAAGCTGACTCTCAGTCCTGTGTCCTCCAGCACTCCTGGATCCCTCCTGGCAGTAGCAGAGGACCCACAGCAGGCCTGATTTTTGGATCACCATGAGGTGGTTGTATCTGATAGAGCAGGAACAAGGCCCAGCACTTAATCCTGGGTTTCCTGAGCTGTGTCTGACCACATGAGCTCAGCCAGACAGGACTGGGCTTGGGTTACATCTGCCTTGCTCAGAGGAGCACTGTGGTTTGCACAGGTGGCAGCTCTGAGAGAATTTCCCCAGTGCTGAGAATAATTGACAAAAAAAGAGCAATTCTGCTCTGTTTCTGAGAGCCTGGGGAGAGTCAGTGAAGCAGCAGCAGGGGAGAGGCTTGAAATCAGAAACAGGGCAGGTTCAAGTGGGTAAATGTGGCTGCTCAGGAAGCAGCTTGAATTCTCTGCTAGTGGAGCCACACAGAACTTTCATCTGAGCTTTTACTTATATTTCCCTCTACACCTAAACCCCTGCACTAACAGATGTAATTGGAAAGGACATAAACCCCTTGCAAGCAAAGTGAGAAGGGGCACAGCCCCACGAGTGCTGCTGTGTTACCTGCCCCCTAGCCCTGCTGGATTCCTGGGGCCACCTGCAGGGACCAAAATAAT
>JAWWTY010000055.1:545438-565469 GCA_035222235.1 Margarornis squamiger
GCCCCACGAGTGCTGCTGTGTTACCTGCCCCCTAGCCCTGCTGGATTCCTGGGGCCACCTGCAGGGACCAAAATAATGCTTCATGTTGGTATAAGCCTTGGGGCCTCTGTGGGGCTGCCCTTGCTCGCCTGGGCCAGCAGGGACAGCTCCTCATGCCCGTGTCTTCCAGGGAAGGACAAGAAGGGAAGCTGCAGCCTGTCCCGTGTTGACAGCACCACCTGCCTCTTCCCCGTGGAGGAGAAGGCTGTGGAGTATTACTTTGCTTCTGATGCCAGGTAAGGTGCTTTCAGCACCTTTATGTGTGTGTAAAAATGTGCTGTTTAAAGGGGAGGCCTTGGGCAAGAGCTGGGGAGGTCTCTTTGGCCATTACTTTCCAAATGTGGGCAGAAACAGAGTTTTGTTCAAGGGGTCAGTGCTCTCCTTGCAATGGTGGGGTTGTCCTCCTTCAGGCACGTCTGTTGAGATCTCCTAGTGATAGGAAACCCGAGAGGACTGACCTAAATTAACAGGACAGATGCTAATTAGCAGGAGAATTGTGTTGGTTCTCCAGGGATCTCTAATTTCAGTGCCTGCTTTATCATCAATCAATCAATCAATCAATCACCATCAAAGGAGTCTTACTGTAATCCCAGAGAAGGGAGGAGAGACTGCCTTGGCTGCAGTTTTTGGGGTTCTCTGTGTTAGGGAAATGGATGCTTGCTCCAGGAATGTGAAAATCCTGCTGTGGGTGATTTCTGCAGCTCTTTTCATCAGGGAGTTTTGGAGAGCCTTAGGACACCCAGAGGGTTTTGGAGCTTTCCAAGGACTTGCCCAAGGTCAGGACAAAAGCTTCTCAAACAGGGAGCTGCTGAGAGAAAGCAGAGACTCAAACCTGGCCATGGGTGTTAAACCCCTCTGGTAATGCCAGAGCAAACTGCAGGCAGGGAAGGTGTTTGATGGTGTCTGATTCTTGGGGTGCTTCTGAGCAGATCTCAGTGGGATTTAACAGGGGATCCAGTCCTGCAGATGGGGAAGGTGAGGCACAGGGAGGGACAGTGGCTTGTCACTGGAGAACCAAGGAAGGAACCTGCCCCTCTGGCTGGGCAGCCTCTGTGCCAAGGCAAGTTCCTGTCCTGGCTTCACTCTCACATCCATCCCAGTGCTGCTTTGTCTGAGCAATGCAGAGTTTCTCCTGAAAGCAGGCACTGAAATCAGCAACGAGCTGGGTGGAGAAAGCCCAGTTCCCTTGGCAGGGTGGGATTTCACAAGCAATTCCTCTGGAAGGAGCAGCTTTCTGCAGTGAGGAGCCGTGGGCTGGGCTGGGCTGGGCTGGGAGGGGGCTGTGGCTCTGCTGCTGCTGGGGGGGTCACAAAGAGTGCTGTGTGTCCCCACAGTGCTGTCATCGAGCACACCAACAGGGTCATCTTCCTGGAGGACGACGACGTGGCGGCCGTGGTGGACGGGCGTCTGTCCATCCACCGCATCAAGCGCACGGCCGGCGACCACCCGGGCCGGGCCGTGCAGACCCTGCAGATGGAGCTGCAGCAGATCATGAAGGGTAAAAGCTCCTGGAGGCCACCTGGGGAGGTGCACCGACCTTCCCTGAGAACATGGAGAAATCGGGGGGGAAAAGACCCCTGGCGGGCTCCTGGTCCAGTCCCCGAAGCAGGAGTGAGGAGTGCTCAGTCAGGGCTGGAGCATCACCAAGGGCTGAAGTGCCACAGCCTGTCTGAGCTCCTGGGGCTGTGTTTTCTTACCCTCCTGGTGAAGGAAGTCCCTGCATCTGATGGGACTTCCCCCTTGCTGTTAACACAAGAGTGAGGGCAGTTGTGGGGCTGAGAATTTCACGTCCTGCTTGGAGCCATGCGGTTTTGCCAAGCTGAATCCTTAGCAGACTTGCCATGCCAGATCTGCCCCTTCTCTGACACCTTCTAGGAACTTGAGTCAAGCTCTCATGATGAGCTGATGCTTTAGCAAGAAAAGAAGTATCAATTTAATAATCTCTGAGTGGTAACAGGCCCATTAGTGACTCTGCTCCAGGCTTTTCCCTCCATACCCAGGAAAAATGTCATTTGCCAGGAGGTGAAGTGTTCCAGCTTGTTTTCTTTCCTCCTTCACAGGCAACTTCAGCTCATTTATGCAGAAGGAAATATTTGAGCAGCCGGAATCTGTCGTTAATACCATGAGAGGAAGGGTCAACTTTGATGACTACACTGGTAATTGAGATTGAGCCTCCTGCCTTTCTGACAGCTCAGTATCCAGCAGTTCCTCCCTGTAGTTACAGTGGAGGAAGCAGATGCTGACATGGGGTTAAACCCTTGCTGGGGTGAGCTGATGGGATGTCTCAGGGTGCCTTCAGAATTCCCTGTGCCGGTGGCAGGGTCACCTTTCATGCTGGTTTTTTGCAAAGTAGTTGATGGTGACTGTAACACAGTGTGTCGGCACCAGGGATGCTGAGCATTTCTGCTGCCTGGCCACCCTGATTGTCCCCTCTGCACCTCCTCACAGTGAACCTGGGTGGGCTGAAGGACCACATCAAGGAGATTCAGAGGTGCCGGCGTTTGATCCTCATCGCGTGTGGCACGAGTTACCACGCGGGCATGGCGGTGAGTCAGGGCTGGCCTGGGCTGGGTGGGAGCTGCCACAGTGGCACAGACCCATGCCATGGCCTGGGAGGGAAGGGACCTCATCCAGTGCCACCCCCTGCCATGGGCAGGGACACCTTCCATAGCCCAGGTTGCTCCAACCTGCCCTTGGACACTCCCAGGGATGGGACAGCCACAGCCCCTTCCCACCCTCACAGGGAACAATTCCCTCCTAACATCTAATCCTAGTCTACCTTTTTTCAGTTTAAAGCCATTCCCTGTGTCCTGTCCCTCCATCCCTTGTCCCCAGTCCCTCCCCAGCTCTCCTGGAGCCCCTGCAGGCACTGGGAGTGGCTTTCAAGTCTGCCTGGAGAGTGCCTGGCGTGTGCCAGGATTGATTTCAGGTCCCTGTGAAAGCTGCAAACACCAGACTTTCAGTTCACCAGCAACAGCAGTAGGAAATAAAAGCTGAAGAACCAGAATACTTGGGGAAATGTTGCCTGTGACTTGCATGACTGTGGAAGGCTTTAAAAACCCAAACCTGCTCTGTTGTAAAAGACAACTGGCAGGAGAGGGACAGAGCAAGAGCACAGTGCTGGAGCCTTTCTGGGCTGGAGCTTGGCAGCCTGGAATGTGGCAATTAAAAGTACCCAGAGCTTCCCAGAGGGATCCCTTCCTCCTCTCAGCAGTGCTGCAATGGGAACTGGTTGGCAGGGGCCAGAAGAGGAAATGTTTGTCCATCCTGATGAGCCCTGTGAGATAATTCTGACAGTGATCCATGGACTCACCAGACCCAGCTTCTGGTGGTTTCCAAATTCAATTAGAGTCTGATAGAAGGATTATATTATCTAATACATATATAATGAGTGAGACTGACTGGAGAACCATCTCCATGGAGGGAGGACTTGGCCCCACAGGCTGTGGCACTAAAACAAGGGCACTTTTGCCAGGGCTGGTTGGTGACTTGAGTGTGAGCCCTCTGTGTAGTGAAAATACCACCCAGCACTGGCACTCAATGGGATTTTGGCAGTAATATTTCCCAGTGTGTGGCAGCTGGAAGGCTCCTTTGTGCTGCCCACCCTTGGGTGCATAAACATGCTGTAACATGTGCCATCTGCTCACACCAGACCCGGCAGGTGCTGGAAGAGCTCACGGAGCTGCCTGTCATGGTGGAACTGGCCAGTGACTTCTTGGACAGAAACACCCCAGTGTTCAGAGACGACGTCTGCTTCTTCCTCAGCCAGTCAGGTACAGCCCCCTGCAGCCTGGGGGTGGCAGGGAGGGAGGGGAGGGGCAGCAGGGCCAAATCCTGGTGCCTGTCTGTGCATTTTGGTTGGTGTTTGTGAGGGAAGAACTTGGCACGTGGAGAGATGGAGATGGGGAGGACCAGAGGGTTTGGGTAGCTGAGGTTTCCATATGGTGACAGGAGTTTTGTGTCCTTTCTCTGGGAGGAAATATTCCATCAGTCAGTCAGCAGAGTGGAAAATGCTGCTGAGCTCTGGGTAAAGGTGTCTCGTGGATAGTTTCAGCTCTCTGGTTAAAGCACTGCCATGTGGTGGATTGGAGGCACTGAAGGGATGAAACTATCAGACACAAGTATCAAAAACCACAACCTTGGAAGGGAGAAGGAGATAGAAGGCACACTGAAGCATAAAAAAATGTGTATGATGTGTATCATACTCATGTTTTCAAGGATAACTGCAATACAAAGATACATTTTTTTCCCTCTTAGTTGCATTTACCATTTCAGACTTTCATGACAGCTATGACACTAAAACTAGTCACTGCTTTACCCCCACAGGTTCAGATACTCTCTTGGTAGCAGTTTTTGGTTCTCAGTCACAAGGGTGCCAAAATATCCTCTCTGTGGGAGCTCATGGTCAGGTTCTGCCTGGGGTTTTTGAAGAGACAGGTCCCCTTAGAGCCAGTCCTGCCCCAGTTTAACAGGGAACACTCCTTAGGGCACGGGAGGAGCAACATCTTTCCCCTGAAGTGTTGGATGTGGCATCCTTAGCAAAGATTTTCCTGGGACCTGAGCTTGCCCACCGGGCAGCAAAACCCCAAAGTAAATATTGAGATAAAATAAGTCATTCCCCCCACCCATAAATCTGGTTTTAGGAGTAGATTCCCAGCCTGCAGGACCTGCTGCAGTGAGCAGGGCAGGCTTGGGCACTGAGGGACAGGTTTGGGGTTTCTGTTGTCACCTCACATGTGCAGGACTCAGGGCTGTGTCCTGTTAGGACTGAAGCAAACTGGTGACACAGGCAGGAATACACAGCCCCATCTCTGAGCTCAGCTCATGAGCAGCTCAAGGACATCCCTGATACATCTTCCCCTCACCCCTCCCTGCCCAGGTAAATTTTTATTAACCACAAAAACAAAGAAGAAGACACACTTCCCCCTCCCTTTTTTAAAAATCATAACAGAACACTGACCTTTCCTTTACACCAAATACTATTAGGTTCTGTGCTTTTCACTGTCCTGTGTTTGGGGTCCAAACCCATCGTGCTGGGGCTGAAGGAGCTGCTGCCTCCTTGACTTGCAGGAAGCTCAAACCTCTGCACAGGTGGGCAGTGAGCAGCTCTGGCAGCCCCTCCCTCTGGTTTTGCAGGTGAGACAGCAGACACTCTGATGTGCCTGCGGTACTGCAAGGAGAGGGGTGCCCTCACCGTGGGCATCACCAACACCGTGGGCAGCTCCATCTCCCGCGAGACCGACTGCGGCGTGCACATCAACGCGGGCCCCGAGATCGGCGTGGCCAGCACCAAGGTGGGCACAGCTCACAGCCCACCCCTGCCCTCTCTGCTTGCCACTGGGGCCCCTCCTGGAGGCCTTGGCTCTGGGCTGGCTCCCCTCTCGAGTGCTCTTTATTCCCTTTTTCTATTCCCTTTTGACCTGGTGTCGGTCATTGTGTGGTTCTACGCCTTGTGCCCAGCAGCACTTTGCATTTTATTTTCATTTGCAGCTTGCAAAGGGCTTTTTTAATCTCTTTTTTAAATGAAATATTATGAGGAAACTATATTAGATGTTGAAAACAAAGAGGTCTCAGAGGCAATGATTCCTAAGAGGCAGGAATTCTCTCTTTCCCATCATTTGTCTTGAGGTGCACACTCAGTTTAAACTTAAGTGTGAAGATTGAAAGACAAGCTAATGGAAACCTTGACTAGTTGTAACTCCCTTGCAGGCCCTGCCTTCCCAAAGAAACTTAGGTATTAAGACTATACTTTTGACCAATGGGGGAATCAAAGAGCTTTTCTTTATATTTTTTTTAAGTGCAATATATTAGATGTTGAAAACAAACAGGTCTCGGAGGGAATGATCCCTAAGAGGGAGGAATTCTCTCTTTCCCATCATTTGTCTTGAGTGCACACTCAGTTTAAACATAAGTGCAAAAAAAAAGACAAGATAATGGAAACCTTCCCAAAGAAACTCAGATATTAAGACTGTATTTTTGGCCAGTGGGGGAATCAAAGAGCTTTTTTTGTCTCTTTTTTAGGTAAAATATATTAGATGTTGAAAACAAACAGCTCTCAGAGGGAGTGATTCCTAAGAGGCAAGAATTCTCGAGGTGCACACTCAGTTTAAACTTAAGTGTGAAGATTAAAAGACAAGATAATGGAAACCTTGACTAGTTTTAACTCCCTTGCAGGCACTGCCTTCCCAAAGAAATTCAGATATTAAGACTATATTTTTGGCCTGTGGGGGAATGGTCTTTTACAGAAAAGCAGTGGCCACTACCAGGAGTGTTGTGGCTGTGTGTGATACAGCACAGAGTAACTTGCTTTGCTGCATTTCATTTTGATGAGGTGCTTCTGCATGGTGAGATCTGCTTTGGTTTAGTTATATTTAGAGGCGAGATGATGTCAATCTGTTACATAAATTCAGCCAAAAACCACACTGGAGTTTAATAGTTCACTGGGGAATTTGATCATGGAAAATTCATGAGCCTCTTGCAAGAACCTCTTGAACGGGTTGTTTGTCCCTGTTGTTCTCACGTGGCCAACAGTACAGTTTGGAGATAAATGGCATTTTTCCCTCTGGTGATGTGGGGAGTTGCCAAAGTTGTACATGAAATAGGAACTTGAAAAAATTCTGCCCTGAGGTTGTCCAGAACTTCACTTTGAGAATATTCTGATCATCCCAGGCATGTTAGTGGGGCTGGTTGGTGCTCTGGGCTTCTGTGACCTCCAGCTGCACCAAGGCAGAGCAGCTCCCATTCCACAGCAGGCTCCTCTAGTCAGCACAGCTGAGGCTCTCCTGGATTCCTCCAGAACTGTTTCAATCTCCAGCAGAGCAACGGGGAAGTTTGTTTGGGAGGCACAGAAATCCTGCAAACCTGCAGTCAGTGACACCAGTCACTGTGGCCTTGTAGACACAGGTGGAGCCTGAGCCAGGTGAAGAGTTCAGGACTTGTTCTTAAAGAAGGGAGGAGGGAAATCACTTCACTGTGGTGCAGAAGAATCTCAGCTGCTTCTTGAGGGCTTCCACTGCACGTCTCCACTCAGTGGGTCTGCCCTTCTCCAGTGTTCTCAGCATTTCCTTGCAGTGAAGGAAGACACAGGGGTGGTCACCAATAGGCTTTGGCAGTCACCAGGGAGTCTCAGAATATAAAATCCTGTTAGTGTGTCTGAATCTCTTGGAGCATGAGGAGATCATTGTGTGCCTCCACTGGAGACCTGCTCAAGTGTGATTTGCCCTGTGACTTTCACGTTCATCTCCGCCACTAAAGTGGAACAAAAGCTGCCACTTGGTGCCACATTAAGAATAAAGCCAAGAGCTGGCCTGGGGGTTTTACCTGGTGGGTGATAACTGGTTAGGGTCACAATGACGGGCTCTCTGTCTCCTTCCAGGCCTACACCAGCCAGTTTGTGTCCCTGGTGATGTTTGCCCTGATGATGTGTGATGACAGAATTTCCATGCAGGAGCGGCGCAAGGAGATCATGCGTGGGCTGAAGGGGCTGCCAGGTAGGACTGGGTTGCTGTGCTCACCCAGGGGTCCCCTGGAATAGTCACTGGGGGTTCATACAAAGCACAATTGCAGAGTCTCAGGGTCCTGGACCAGCCAGCCTGATCAGTGAGGGCTGTTCCAGTGACTTGTGTTCTCTCTGATGTCTCCAGACCACTAAACTGGACCAGTAAAGCACCGAGTCCAGTCTGTTTGCAAGTCATTGCTCTGTGCCTGTGAAGGATGAGCAGTGTGTGTAGTTTGAGACACGGGCACTTGAGCCCACTCAGTTTGGGTTCTCCTCCTTCCTTCTAGACTTAATTAAAGAAGTGCTGAGCATGGATGATGAGATCCAGAAGCTGGCCACTGAGCTGTACCATCAGAAGTCTGTCCTCATCATGGGACGTGGCTACCACTACGCCACGTGCCTGGAGGGAGCTCTGGTAAGAGATTTCCTGACTTAAAGCTGGTTCAAACATCCTTGGACTTCAGATGTCTGTAGAAGGAGCAGCACAGGGCTAAGAGCAGTTGTGAATGGCAGGTCTGGTGTGTGGCAACACTCTGGGTCAGAGGGGGGCACTGGCACAGGGTGCCCAGAGAAGCTGTGGCTGCCCCTGGATCCCTGGAAGTGTCCAAGGCCAGGTTGGAGCAACCTGGGATGGTGGGAGGTGTCCCTGCCCATGGGTGGGCTTTAAGGTCCCTTCCAACCCAAGCCATTCCATGATTCTGTGATTATAAACAGCTAAAACTCACCATAACAGTGCTGAAGCTGCTGCTTAAAGGTTCCCATGTCACAGGCTGTGCTGGGTTGAAAGGATGTATTTTCCCCATTCACACTGGGGCAGACTGGGAACCCTGATAAATCCAGGTCTTTGCTCTGTTGGGATGGGATTTCCAGAAACACTCACCACCCAACCCTGAGCATGCACTTCCCAAACCCATCAACTGCAGTTGTTACCTTTGAGGAGGTTCCTGTTGCCCTGAGTTCTGTCCCCACTGACCTGCAGATGTGTCTCCTTTGCCTCTGCCTGCCCAGTCAGACTCTGGTGGTGGGTGTGTTGGTGGAGGCAAATCATAAGGGCTGTGGTGGGTCTGGTGGTGGAACTGTGGGTGTTGGTGACCTCTTGTTGCCTCCAACAGCCCAGCCCAGCTTGGGTCTGGGTTCTCAGCTTGACTCCTTTGCCTGTTGGATCTGAGGAGAGCCAGAAAGTTTTTAAAAAGTTACAAACCGCAGAGCAGGTTAAAAAACCCAATAAATACAAGTTTTCTCAAAGTGTTATGGATTGTTTTTTCCCCTAGAAAATTAAAGAAATCACCTACATGCACTCGGAGGGCATCCTGGCAGGGGAGCTGAAGCACGGCCCGCTGGCACTGGTGGACAAGCTCATGCCAGTCATCATGATCATCATGAGAGACCACACCTATGCCAAGTGCCAGAACGCCCTCCAGCAGGTCATTGCACGGCAGGTGAGGCCCTGGCAGTGTTGGCAGGGCACCAGGAAGGGGGCTTTTAATAGAGGAGCACTGGGCACCCAGACTGTTCACCTGGGTGGCACTGCCCAAAATGTGAGTCCAGTAAATACAGGGGGCATTCCAAGAGCAGGTTTTGCAGAAGGTCTGGTCACCCCTTAAGTCCCCTGCAGGGCTGCCCAGGGGATGTGAAGCCATTTGGTTGCAAATGAATTCATTTTTGCTGCTGCTGCTCTGACCAGAGCGGGAAAGGAACCCCCAGACCTGCTTTTCTGCAACATTTCCCTCTGTGGCAGGGGCGACCCGTGGTGATTTGTGACAAGGAGGACATCGAGACCATTAAGAGCAACAAAAGGACAATCAAGGTTCCCCACTCCGTGGACTGCCTGCAGGGCATCCTGAGCGTCATCCCCCTCCAGCTCCTGGCCTTCCACCTCGCTGTGCTCCGAGGATACGATGTGAGTACAGCTCTCCTTCCTCGTGCTCTCGTGTGTGCCACCTGCAGGGCTGGCACGGGTGCCCTGGGTGCTGCTGCCAGGCTCGGGGGCTTCTCTGGGGAGCTGCTGGAGCTGCTGCAAGGAGCAGGTTGGAGGGGAGACCCGGCCAGGGCAGAACTGGGAGGAGCAGAGTCTGGTGTGGTTGAGCTGGGACACGTGGCTGTGTTCTGGCAGGAGCTCACAGGTCCTGGAGGGCTGTAGGAAGGTGACAACCCTCAGAGGGGTGTTTCACAAACACTGTCTTGGTGTTAGGCACTTGATCTTAATACAGACACTGCCTCGACCTGTGTTGTCTTACCACCTGAGCACTGCAACAAGGGATTTGCTCCTGGTTTTTGGCAGAGGAGTGGTAACAATTGAGGTGATGGACTTTGCCTGCCCTGATTGTCCTAAATTAACATGAGAATACGTTCAGTTGTTTTCATTTTGAACGCAGAACGTTCCACACTTTACAAAGTTATACACAAACAAGCAAAGTGTGTAAATACTCACAAGCCTGTTCTTTCTCCTCCCTCTCTGCAGGTTGATTTTCCAAGAAATCTGGCCAAGTCCGTAACTGTAGAGTGAAAGATCATCTGAATCATAGGGGCAAAGGGGAATTAAATGAAAGACTCTTTTTGGTACCAAAATAACTTGATTTTAAAGCCCCCTAGGTAAATCTTATTTTGGTAAATCATTGTTTGTGTATAAGATCACCATAATTCCATTACATTAGTGATTGTCCAATTGATTCCACATGCTATGCCAATAGCTTTGGGGTTTTTTTGAACAGACTTCCATGAAAGATGTTAAATGGTTTTCTTTAAAGATTATTGAGTCTTGTAGGTAAAGGGCCCTCCACTTTCCTTTGAGCTGATGTCATTGTCTCTGGCCCAGTGTGGCTCATTCCAGTCATTGCTGAGAAACCACTGAATGAATTAATCACCTGTCATGCTCTCAGGCAGTGAAGCAGGACACCAGAACATACAACTGGAACAAGAGCTGGTGCTGGTCATGCTTGTGCAGATATTTTACCAGTGAGCAAGCCTTTTGGGGGTCAATTTCTGCCTCATGTCCAAAAAGGGAACCCAGCTGACCTGTCACAACCTCCTCGATCCTGGGCACGTGGTGGATGTGCCAAGGAAGTAGCTTTGCTTCAGCAGGATTTTACCTATGCCAAAAACATAGCAAGTGACAATCTCGTGTGGCCTCGGTGGCCACAGCTCTGTGTGACACCAGCACAGAGCTGTCCCTGTGCCTGGGAGGGCACAGGGACACTGGGATGTGACTGGGAGCACTGGTGGGTGGGGGCAGAGAGGAGCATGGCCAGGGCTTGCTTTGTGCTGGTGTTTGCTGTGGCTCTTGGCTGGGTTTTCCTACACAAGGGGAAGTTTCCCTGTGCTGAGGATTCTCCCCTGACCCCAGCACTGGGGGCTGTAACACACCTGAGGGGCCCAGCTTTGTCAGGGCTTTTTGCTGCAGGGCTGGATGGATTTCTGTGTTTTTACCTCATGTGTCTCCAGCAGAGATGGCTCTAAAGCTCCTTCCTGAGGCTGATGTAGCCCCTGATGACAGCAAGGGCTCTGGTTTGTTTAGCAGCAGTTTGGGTGTGACTTGTGGCAAATTCAGCTGGTCTAAAATTGAAGGGAATAAAACGGCTCCATAGACAGGACAGAAATAAATACCTTGGTAATAGTTTCATAACAAGCTTGCAGAGAATCAGAAATGACATGGAAAGGGTGCCTTCAGGACTTCAAAACTGGCTTGGTCAGAGTCAGCAGAGGGCAGTTACTGTGTATGTCCTAACACAAAAAGGTGAATTTCCTAATGCAAAACCCCACAGTGACTATTTCACTTCAATTCAGTGCCAGCCCAAGGCTCAGTTTTATTATGAGCATGAAAATTGTGTGCCTGGAAACAACTTTTCCAAACCAGGGCGTGTGTTTATTGATCTGTCCCGTTCAGACTGTTCATTTATGAACACGTTGTGCTGCCAGGGTCTGTTTGGGAGCAAAGCAGCAAAGATTGCATTTCAGCTGGGCAGGAGCTGTGTGGGAGGCACTGCCCCATTGCTGTGCCTCTGCCTGGACATGACTTGTAGCCCTGGAGGTGATAACTGAGGGAGAACCAAGGCATGTTCAGTGCTAACAGGTGGAAGACAACTCCTCTTCTTCCTCCTCCTCCTCCTCCTCCTCCTCCTCCTCCCACCCAACTTGCTGAAGAGAAACTGTGCAAACCTTGCAGGTGGAGGGCTGGATCCAGGCAGGGCTCCCTCTGGATCCCCCATGGCACAGGGAGGTGCAGCATCCCATCCTGTGTTCCTGGAATGGGATTTCCTGGGAAACAACCCTGCAAGGGGATGATTTAAGATGTTTTTCCCCCCTGCACAGAGCTCACCAGCTTGCCAGGTGTGCCAGCAAAGCAGGGACAGACCCCCCTGTTAGATACAACTTGCTATTCCGTCAACGTTTGTTATTGCAGGCTGTTAAATATTTATGAAAGTTGTGTACAAAGAGGACCAAAGAACAGGAGTTCTGAGCTAGAAACGTTCAAGTCTGACACTCCCAAGTCAGTGGAGCTGTACAGGTGGTGCTGAGCTCTTTGGGTTTGTGCTGTGACAGACAAATCCTTATTCCCTGTAACTGAGGCATTGAATTCCTGATGGATTTGGGGATGCCACCCCCACCTCCTGCCAGCAAACTGCCTGGGGTGTGTCAAACCCCTGTCTGCCAGAACAGAGGTTCAGTAGCTCCTTGCCACGAGGCTGGTGGCTGTTGTGGGGCTCAAGCTCAAAGGATGCTCTGGAGCACACCTGTATGAAGAATTGCCCTGCTGAGCATGGCAGGGAACCTGTTCAGCATCTCGTTGTTGTTGTTGCCATGCAGTGTGAAGTGAGAATGTGTAAAGGACTCTCTTAGCTTTCCTTACCTCATTTTGTCCACGTGTTGCATTTTGATGATCAGAGGATGTTTCTCTTTTCCGTAGCAAACTTTTAGAGTGTCTCGTGGTATTTATTAACAGCCAGTCAGTCTTCTGCTCTCCCAAATGAATGTTTTGCTTACTGAGCCAGTAAAACTCTCTCCTTCCTCACTGAGGTGTTGAAAAATTCAGTAGCCCTGTCTCTAAAATTGAGCCACAGGTAAATACAGAAAGAGGCCTTTCCATGTGGAATAGCAGCTCCTATTCCTGCCTCCTTTTGGTCACAGTTCCTTGTGATGTGAGTTGCTGTGTTTTCCTCACCTGTGTCTGCAGAGGCTCAAAGGGAGCCCGTGGGGGATCATAGGGGGTTTTAATTACCAAAGACCAGAGAACTTCCAGCTCAGCACACCTTGTTTCTGCCCAGTGGGTCTCAGAGAGATTCCACACACCCGTGGAAATTCAGCTGCACATGAAATATATGGAATATATGTCAGAAAGGTTTTCCCTCCTGGCTCTGCTGCAGAGGGGCTATGGATAGCTCATTCCCAAATTTCTGAGTTTCTGGGTGGCCCTGTCCTGGTGAGGTGCAGCAGATCCATCTCCTCTTTGAGGTGGGGACACCCTTCTGTCCCAAGTCCTGCCTGGACACCCTTATGGGGTCAGGCTCAACCCAAAAAGCTTCACACAGAGCCGTTCCCAGCCCAGTGGGACAGAGCTCACAGACCTGACGTGTAATCCTCAGTTCAGAGCCTTAAGCCTAGCTCAGACACACAGGTTTGGTTAAGCTGCAGAGAGAAACATCTAAAGGTATAAATAAAACCAGCCCAAGTGCAGAATTGGGCTTTTCCCCTCTCCAGCTGTCCCAGGGGGTCCTTGATGCCATGAGGAGGTGCCTGGTGGCCCGAGCTGGATGGAGGCAGGGACTGAAATTCAGTGTTTAGCTGTGGCTAATTTTAGATCCTACCTAAATGTACCAAACTTGCCTCAAAGCATGGAGTCCCTCCTCTTCGTCAGGAACAGGAAGAAGAAGAAACAAAGAAGTATTTGGGTTGCATAAAAGGAAAGAAAACTCTTTGCCTTCACTTGAGTTTCTGTAAATAGACATTTGAGTGGCAAACCCCACGTTTCCTCCCTTGTAGATCTGCCTCTGCTGTCCATTTCCAGCGGGCTTTGGGTTGTGGGGACCAGACTGTACCGTGTTTCCTGTCGTGTGCTGTATGCAGATGATGTCTTACTTTTGTCTGTAGTGTTTTATAATTTGGGTTCTGTCCTTTTGCTTACTTTTTTTGTATCTCACCCTTTGAATAAAATCAAGTGCCCTACATGAAACAAATGGAATTGCTGGTCTTTAGTTAAATGCACTGAGAAGAGGTGCAGCCCTTGGGCAAGCTCAGGGCAGGATGCACAAAGCAGAAATCCTGGGGGTTTAACTCTCCCCTCTCCTGCCCAGCCAGGCTCTTTCCAGCTCAGAGGTACAGCCTGTATTTCACCTGCCCTTTCCCAGCTCTGGTTTTTTTGCAGTCTACAGGAAAACCCATGAAATCCCCCTAAGACAGACCAGTTTTTACCCCCTTCTGTACCTTAATTCTTATTTAATGACCTGTTTTCTATCCCTGAGTGAGACCAGTCATGGCCAGCACAGCCCATACGTGGCCTGTGCTCAGTGGATATCCCACACATTCCAAAACTTCTTAAATCCATGGCTTCTTTTCCAAGGCAGAGCCCTGTCTGGGTAAGGCAGGGCCAGGCAGGCTCACAAAGAGCTGCTGAGCTGGTACAATTCAGTGCATGTTCTGCCCAGACAACAGCTGGGGGCTCAGTCATGGCTAAAAAATGCCTGGGTGACTTGGGAAGGGAAACCCACAGTGACAAAACACTGTCTGAAATTCCATCCCTGCTTCAGTGGGAGCTCCTCATGGGTTCATTTCCTCAGGGATCTTCACCTCTCTGGGGGAGCAGCATCAAACACAATCGTTTATTTTCCTAGGCAAAGTGAGCAGCTTCTCCTCTCTCAAATGCCTCTCCTGTCCAAGTACCAGCACTGGAAGGTCAGGAGGCTCCTCTCTGGATCTCCCTGCCTTGGAACAATGCCCGTGTGTCCTTGGGAGCACAGGAGTTGGGAACAAGGCTCTGCTTCTGCCTGCTCAGCTCTGCAGGAATAACCAGCAGTTCTCACTTGTACTGCAACAAAAATGAGCCAAACAGCCCCAAACTGGGGGCTGCCCCTGGCCTGGCTGGGGGTCAGGGCTGTCCAGGACACTGAAAGAGCAGGGAATAGTGCAAGGACTTGGCTGGGAAGGTGGCTGAGTGCAGGATCTACCCGGAGAGGCTCCAGGGTGTGCCCAGAGGGGCTCCAGGCTCTCCCCAAGGGGCTCTAGGGTTCCAGGGTGTGCCCAGAGAGGTTTCAGGGTCAGTCCAGAGATGTTCCAGGATCTACCCAGAGAGGCTCCAGGGTTTGCCCAAAGGGGCTCCAGGATTTGCTCAGAGAGGTTTCAGGATCAGCCCAAGGAGCTCCAGGATCTGCCCAAAAGGGGTTCCAGGCTCTGCCCAAGGGGCTCCAGGGTTCCAGGGTGTGCCCAGAGGGTCTCCAGGGTGTGCCCAAAGGTGTTCCAGGATGTGCCCAGAGAGGTTTCAGGGTCAGTCCAGAGATGTTCCAGGGTGTGCCCAAAGGTGTTCCAGGGTCTGCCCAAGGGGCTCCAGGGCTGCACCACCCTCCCACTCCGGGCTCTGCACTGGGACAGCTTCTGGCACAGCCTGGTGGCACCTCCAGGCACCCCCGGGAGGGGACAGGGCCCCCAGTTCCTGTGATTTGTGCCAAGGGCTGTCCCCTGAGGAGCACCAGGTGCTCTCTGCCCCACCTGGGCCAGCCAAGCACTCCCATTACACAGCACTTCTGATTTAAGCTCTTCATGGAGAGGCAGCTGCAAAGGGGCACAGGCTGGGCCCTTCTCCAGTCAGTGCTGAGCTCTGGGCTGGCACAAACCCATTCCTCACGTGGCAAAGAACAGTCAGACCCAGGGCCAAAGACCTTCAGGCCCTGTGCATGGAGACTCTTCAGTCCTGCACGGTCTGTCTCATGCAAGGGGATAAATAAGCTCCCAGGAGCCAAGTGAGACTCAAAGAAGAGCAGGAGCATTTGGTTTAAGTAAATTAGATCAGATTGTCTGCTCCAAAACACCCCTGAGCCCCTCTGGAGCAGCCTGATCCCTGCCAGGTGCCCCCCAGCCCCTGCACACACCCTGAGCACGGGCAGGGCTGAGCCTCAGCCTGCTGCTGCCCCTGCCAGTGTCTTGATTTCCCCCTCCCAGGTGTGAAGGGGTGCTGCCCTGTGCTTTGGGGAGGGCTGTGCATGGCCAGGGCCCTGGGGGTGCTGGTCACTCCCCACCTGATGCTCTTGCTGCCTGGGAGATGCTTTTCCCCACTGCAGAGCACACCTGGGGAACACACACAGCAATGCCCTCCCAGAGCAGAGAAAAGGCACCTGCCCCCCCAGAATTGCCAGTTCTCAGGTCTCTGTAAGCTGTTCGGGGGGGGAGGAGCAGTCCAGAGACCCCTTTGGGCATGGAGAAGTTTGGAAAGAGAGCTCCATGCATTTCACTGGGCACAGACAGAGCAAGGAGGGGACGTTTTGCTTGTAAAACACTCCCAGCTCCCAGGGTGCTGCTTCCCACTGGTCTGCACTGGAGCCAGCCTGGCCCCTCATCCTGCTCAGGGGCTGCTCCGAGGGCAGTGCCCGCTCCTGGCACACCTCAGACAGGTCAAAGCTGCTGCTGATCCCTCCCCCAAAAGGAAGCAGCCTGGCACACTCACCCCGTGGGCTGGGGCACCCAGAGGGAAGGAGCCACCCCCACTTTGCACGGAGAGCAGCGGGAGAGGCACAAAGTGCCCAGGGCATCCCCTGTGACCCACGGGCTGTCACAGCAATGCCCCGTGCCAGAGCAGCACCCCTGGCACCCAGAGCATCAGGGAGGGCGATTCAAGGCCCTCAGCTTTGGTGGCAGCTGATGGGACTTGCTGGGAGACATGGAAAAAAGGCTGCACAGGGATGGAGAGTCACCCCAGCGAGGCATCCTGGCCCGTTCCACGGAGGAGCAGCTGCTTTCCCACTGCCCACAGCCCTCTGGGCTGCTCCCCCAGCATCTCCCTGCTGCTCCACCACCCCTTTGTGCCTCTCACGTCTCCAGCTCCTGCACCTGGGAAGGGCCAAGGGGGAAATGCTGCAAGAGCTCAGCTTTGATTGCCCCCCGAGCAACCTGTGCCCACTGTGCCCCAAGGGCACCCCAGCCCTCTGTCCAAGCAAGGAGAGCACCCCAGGACCCCACGTGTGTCTGCACAGCCCTGGGAGCTCCATTTATCACCCCTGCACTGGCCTTTCCCAGAGGGCAAATCCTTTGGTGCTGCAGAGACACCCAAGACCAGCCTGACATGGCACTTGGACACTTCTTTGGCTCCAGCCCAGACATAAAAGCTGTGTTATTGCAAGCCTGACCAAAAACCCACCCTGTGTGCTTAGAGAAGGCTGTTTCTGACCTATTTCCATGCATTTATCAGCTGATTGGAATACAGTGCAGGCACTTGAAAGGAGAAGAAAAGCCAAGCTGGTCCATTCAGTGCTGAGGAGGTGACCGGGGCTCAGAGGAGACTCAGACCCACAAACCAGACAGGACAGGGCTCCTTCCCCCTGCTCAGTCTCATTCTTTATTGCTTAGGTCAGATAAAATCTGTTGCCATGGTCCTTGCAGATTCCTATGGAAACAGGCTCAAACAGAGCAGCTGCTGGGCTGTGCCTGGCCCCGGAGCAGCAGCAGAGCTGCAGCCCACGATGCTGCAGACACTCACCCTGGCACCCTCCACAGCCCAGAGCCCACCCAGGGAGGCCACTGAGGGCTCCTCTGCACACAGGGACCACCTGCAGGATGGGAGTGGGACGTTCAGAGGGATGGGAGGGCACCCAGAGACCTTGTTGAGGGCCAAAGTGCCTGCACAGGCAAAGCTTGGCAGCACCAAAGCAGCCCCTGCTGAGAGGAGCAGCCAGCAAACCTGCAGGGAGGCAGCTGCACCCTCCCTGCCCCTCTCCTCCCTCTGTGCCAGCACTAACCTGCCCCA
Organism: Margarornis squamiger; assembly: GCA_035222235.1. Classification (NCBI taxonomy): domain Eukaryota; kingdom Metazoa; phylum Chordata; class Aves; order Passeriformes; family Furnariidae; genus Margarornis; species Margarornis squamiger. The sequence continues at coordinate 562,919 of JAWWTY010000055.1, forward strand.
GGTGAGACAGCCAGGGGAGGGGATGCCAGAGCAGGACAGCTCTGTGTGCCCAGCAGAGCAGGGCATGGGGCACTGCAGGGATGGCAGGCTCTGGCAGCCTCCCCTCCTCTCCACAGCGAGTCACTGAGAGGAAGGATCCAGAGCTCCAACCAGCCTTCCTGGAGCTCCCAAGCAGCTCCTTCTGGCCCCCAGCACTGGGCAGGACACCCCGGGCTGCACAGGCTCACTCGTGCCATTGGCAGACCCCCAGGATGTGCCTGAAGTTGGTTTCATGGCCAAAGCCACCCTGCAGGGCTACCAGCACCTGGGTACTGGGAAATCCCAGCTGGAGCTCCCAGAGCTCCTGTGCAGCACAGAGCAGTGCAGGAGCCCGAGCAGGACAGACAGAGTGGCCCCTGTGCTCAGTGGCCCCTGTGCTCAGTGGTCCCTGTGCTCAGTGGCCCCTGTGCTCAGTGGTCCCTGTGCTCAGTGGCTGGGCCATTCCCCTGCAGACTGTGGCAGGGGCTCCCATTCCCCTGGCATTCCATTCCTGTGCCCAGGAAGACTGGCTTTCCCAAGCCCAGCCTCGGAGCTGCTGACACTGGAATTCTCTCTGATCCACCCAGCCCCAGCTGGTGCAGCCTGAGGAAGCCCAAGGCACACGTGGCCCTCACCAAGACAGGACCTGCACGCTGAGGGAGTGACCTCCCTGCTGACACAACATCAAGCTTGAGTCTCCGGCCATCACCTGCTGGAATTTGGGGGGATTTCAGAACTGCACAAACCTGGGAATGACACACCCTGGAAAAACTCCTGCTGGACCAAACTGTGAGGAGCCACAGGCTCTGTGGCCCTCAATGTGTCAGCAGAGAAGAGCAGTACTCATCCTCATCCTCATCCTCATCCTCATCCTCATCTTCATCTTCATCCTCATCCTCACCCTCATCTTCATCCTCATCCTCACCCTCATCTTCATCCTCATCCTCATCCTCATCCTCATCTTCATCCTCATCCTCATCCCTCTCCGCTGGTGGGACCTGAGCCCACGGAACAGCCACGTCTCCTCCCTCGGGCCCTCAGGAAAGGCTCATGGCAGGTCCTGAAGTGCTGGATGAATGAAGTGCCCCCAGGGTGTCCCTGCAGGACCCCAGGTGGGGGCTGAGCAGGTCCTGAGCCCCCCTGGGCTCCCCCAGGGCAGCACCTGCTGTGGAGCCCTGGGATTAGGGGGGATTTTTGCTGCTGGGACAGGATCAGCAGGGTCTAAAGTCATCTGCCTCTCATCCCCCTCCAGGGGCTGCCAGCCAGGGCCAAGGGCTTGGCATTGCCCCAGCCTTCATCCCGGGCTTTGCTGGGGCAGGGATGGGCTCAGGAAGCACCTGCAGGCTGGGTCTCACCTGGGTGAAGCCACAGCACAGGCACCTCCTGAAAGGGGAAGGAGGCAAACACCTGGGGACAACCATCTCTCCCAGAGAAGGACAAATGTCCTTTCCCCTCCCAGCAAGGTCCCTGCTCGGTCACCAAGTGCCACCTGTGCCACTGCAGGCACAGCTCCTGCTCAGGATCAGCAAGAGCCCAAATCTGCTCCTGAACCTTTTGCAGCTTCAAATCTGTCCCAGCTCTGCAAGGACAGCCCTGCATGTCACATCCCCCCCTCCCGCCTGGGTCTCCACGTGTCCGAGTGGTGTCGTGGCCAATGCCTACATGGAAAGGCAATAAAACAAGGGCTTTATTTGTAGCTGTCTCCCCTTCAGGGCAGCAGCTGGATGTGAGCAGCTGGAGTGGAGCCGGCCAGGGGCCAGCGAGTGTGGAGAGCTGGAGTTTCAGCGGCCACAGCTCCCAGAAAAGCTGCTCTGGAGCTTTAGCACGGGGAAAAAAGAACTTCAGCAAGACCTGGGCTTTAATGCTGTGGAGCAGCAACTCAGAAACCCTTCTGTCATCATCAGGAACAAGCAGGGAAACGTTCAGCTGGGACAAGGACTCACAGCCTGGGAATGCTGCTCGGTGTGACGCTTTCTGCTCGTCTCAGTGGCTCTGGAGAGCACTGTGGATGGACAGCCCAGTCCCAAAGGGAAATATCTGCCATGATTCCATGGCTGGGAAAACAGAGGAAGAACCAGAGCTGCTCCTGGGGCCAGGCAGCCCGAGGGTGCTGCTTCCCAGAGTGGAAATGGGAAGCAAAGCCCAGTGGCCCAGAGGCAGTTTCAAAGCAGCACCTGAGGTGGCACAGCCCCTGTGCCCACCTCCCCCGAGTGGGTCTGGGGGTCCTGCCCAGCCTCCTGGTCCCTCAGGGGCCCCAGGGCAAGGGGGGCTCACAGGGCCACAAGAGCCAAGACCATTTCAGTGCCACACTGAGCCCAACTCCAGCCTGTCTGCTTCGACACAACCAAATCAGTGTGCCCACAATGCAATCTCTGCCTCAGCAGCACCAGCTCCCCTCCCAGCGCTGTTTGCAGAGTCCCCCCACGGTCCCCAAGGTGCAGAGGAGGTGGCTTTGACCTCCACAGTGACTGATGGACAGACAGGCCAGAAGGAGAAGTGGAGCTCTGCCACATCTCACATGGCCAGAAGGAGA
>JAWWTY010000055.1:578979-590831 GCA_035222235.1 Margarornis squamiger
CTGTGGGGTGGGGGAGCTGGGGGGAGGGGGGGTGTAGATGGGGGCTGGGGGCGGGGGGGTGTAGATGGGGGCTGGGGGGGGCGCTGACGGTGGGTACGAGTTGTTCAGGGGGTACTTGGGGGGCGCCTCGGAGTTCTTCACTCTGGTGAAGTTGATGCAGCGGCCCTGAGAGGGAAGAGAAGGAGGGGAAAAGCAGAGTTACCCACCAGAGGCAACACATCCCAGCCAAGACATCCCCCCAGGCCGTGCCCCAAATCTGCCCTCTGTGCCCGTGCCCCGTATCCAGCCTCTGCCCCTCACTCCTCACACTGTGAGAGCAATTCCTGCGAAACCCCAAGAGCAGCTTTGGCTGTGCAGGAGCCTGAAATCCTCCCACGCTGCTCCCGGGCTCCAGGATCTGCCCAGCACAGCACTGGGTGCTCCAGGTCCTGCTGGTGCTGCAGGAGCTGCTGTCACAGAGGCAGGGAATGGTCTGAATGGGAAGGGACCTTAAAGCCCATCCCATCCCATCCCCTGCCATGGGCATGGACACCTTCCTCTATCCCAGGTTGCTCCAACCCAGCCTTGGACATTCCCAGGGATGGGGCAGCCACAGCTTCTCTGGGCAACTGGTGCCAAGGTCTCCCCACCCTCTGAGTAAAGAATTTTGCCTTAATATCTAATAAAACCTGCTCTCCATGAGCTAAAGGCCGTTCCCCTTGTCCTTGTGCTCCATTCCTGTGTTCCAGAGCTGGCACTGCAGTCTGTCCCTGCCTCTTCCCACACCTCAGTCTTAAACTTCCAAGAGCACAAAACCCAGGCTTTGCCCCTTTGGAGCCTCTCTCTCCTTCAAACACTTGGCTTTTGTGTCCCATTCTACCAGGCAAAAGGAAAGGTTGGTTTAACAAAGTTTCTTGCTCAGAATTCCTCCTGAAATGCATCCATTCCACCTCGGGATGTCTTGATACTGGAGTGCTTGTGAGAAGCCAATAAACTGCTTCTCCTGCTCTTTGGTGCTAAGCTACAGTTTGTTGTACATTTTTAAACAAAACCTTTGCCCTCTGAGCTGTTCTTTTTCCTTTTTTTCCTCCTAAGTTCCACCTGCAAAAGATCCCACTGTAAATACTCGAATGTCAGAATCAGCACTATTCTATTATGGGTTCATTCCTTTAGATATGAAATCATCCAAAAAGGCACCAGAGGATTTCTGAGTCCATTCTTTATTTTTTTGGACTTGTGAGCATGTGCTTATTTTCTGTTTCCCTCTTTCCTCTCCCAAAGTAAATGTTTTTCCTGGTGGAAAAATGCCAGATGGAGCGCTGAGCCCCTGCAGGCTGCAGTAGATCTGTTGGGGTAACAACATCAATCATTTAAATCCTCTGTCCAGCTCTGTCTCCTACAGACAAACGCCCTGCAAGAAGGACCCCAAGTGAGATGCTGGAAGAAGGGTGATGTGACAGGGGTGAGAGGAGCTGGCGTGGAAGGGGCTGACACAGAGACACACGGACAGCTCCTCTCCAGCAGCTCTGCCAAGCTCATCCTCGTGCTCCGTGGATGTGGAGAAACATCTGCCTGAGCCCTGGCTCGGCCCAGGGAAGTGGGTCCCTTGCCGAGCACTGGGGAGCAGCCCCAGCTGAGCTCAGCCCGGCTCGGGCTAGCAAAGGTCCTGTAAGGGAGACAGGGAATGCAGAGCCCTTGAGCTGCCCCGAGCTGGGGGGGACTCCTGCAGTGGGGCTGCTCTGGGCACAGGGGCAGCTGAGCCCTCCCTGCCCCGCTCAGCCCTGGGGTTCTGGCAGCAGGAACAGCCTCTGGCTCCAAAGCTCTGCTGGAGGAGTGGGGCTGGGGGCAGAGAGAGCCCTGTGCTGGGCAGGAATACACCCCTGGCAATGCCCTGCCCTGGGGATCGAAGCTCTGTCGTGCCAAGCTGGTCCCGACAGCACAACACCATGGGGGGAAAGGGAGACCACACTGATGTCTGTGCAGTGGGGACGTGTTCTCCACCCCAAAATGCCAACACAAAATGAGGTGCCAGAGCGAGCAGGAACCCTCCACACCCCCCACCTCTGGTGCTGCCCACAGGAGGGGTAGAGCACAGCCTGCAATGAGCACACCCTGCCCCATCCCAGAGCACCCCCGGCCCCTTTGCTGTCTGTGGGCTCCTCTCTCTGCTCTAACATTGTTTTAATGCACTTTGCTGAGGTTTTAAGCAAATACTTTGGGACAGGCCTGCTGAGTGAGGGAAGGTCTGAACTCGAGATTAACCAGTTCTACTCAGAAAAAACCCCCATGAGAATGTTTTCCTTGTTCCAGTGCCACATCTCCTGCCGTGCAACTTTAGTAATTTCTGAGCATTCTTTGCACTAGTTTTGTTTTCTTTATTTATGATGAGAATAAAATAAACCTGAACAAAAAGCAGCAGTCAGAAAGCCCGGCCAGAGAACAAAAAGCTGCAGTTGTTTTTGTATGGAGAGATGCTCTGTCTGGATGCTCTGGGAGTGAGGTTATGGAGCTGCTGGTCCAAGAGGAACTGAGCACCGCCCTGAGAGCATTCAGGAGGATGCAGAGAGGCTCAGAAATCTTTGGGTTTGGGGCTGGGGCAGGGCTTGAGGACTGAAATGCCCATTGACTTGGGCAATGCCCAAGCCATGGTCCAGAAGGGCAAGGGAGTGCATCTTGTTTTTGGGGAGAACAGGCTGGGACTGCAAGGCATGCCACTGCCAGACAAAAGGGGCTCCCAAGTCATGCCAGCTGTGGCTGCAGTGTTTGCACATCCTTGCTATGACCTAATGAGCCCAAGGCACGAACTACTGCTGATCTCCATGGCCAGTGCTGGCTCTCTCCAGGAGCAGGGCTGCTTTGCAATAGGAGAGCTCCTTTTTCCAGTGTGGTTAATTCCTGCTAAGTGCTCAGACTTGTGCACATGCTGCTCTGGGCAAGGCTGGACTCTGAGCCCAAGCAGGGCCAGCACAGGAGCACAGACAGGAGAGCCAGACCTGACCCAGTTAATCTCAGGTTCAGACTTTCCCTCACTCAGCAGGCCTGCCCCAAAGTATTGACTTAAAATCTCAGCAAGGAGCATCCCATCCCTCTGCCCCACTCCCCTGTGCTGGTCTAAGTGCAGAGTTCAAACCTTCTCCCCCTAACAGGGGATGGCTGTGCTCTTTCCCTCAGCTCCCACATGCCATTCCCTCTCTCCTCCCATTTCCTTTGCTCCCAGCTCAGCTGTGCTGCCCTGAACTGACAGTGACCTGTCTGGCACCACGTTCTGCTCCTGTGCAGGGGGATGTGCAGGGCATCCAGCATGTGTGGAGGGCCGACACACAGTCAGGCTCCCTCCTCCCTCCACGTGAAGAGGCACACCAAGGGAGTTCTTGTGTTCCATGGCTCGACATTCCCCTCACCCAGCTGGGGCAGAGTGCCAGAGGGAAGTTCTCAGTCCAGATGGACTGAGATGGACTTTGGCAGCTCCACTGCCTCAGAGGAGATGGGCAAGCCAGCAGCTCCTCGGGGAGGAGAACTGTCAGACTGAATGACGAGGGGATGTCCAGGAAACAAATTCCTGTGCCCTTGCACGGGGGGCAGAAAAGGTTTTGCTGGTGCCCTGGGTACAAAGGCAAAGCAGGCCCAGGAGGGAGAGAGCTCCTTTAACCAAAAGCTGGATGTTAAACCAAAAGCTTTAACCAAAAAAGCTCCTTTAACCAAAAGCCGGATGTTAACCCCTTTGTATCTAGCAATGTGATAACAAAGGTGCAGAGGCTGTGCCAGCAGAGTGAGCACAAACAGTAACCCTTGAGCTCCAGAGCACTCAGCTCTCTCTGAACATGTGGCCAAATGTGTTTTCCCACCTGCACTTGCCCAAAGGGAGCCCTGACTCCCAGCTGGGCTTTGAAACATGAATTGCAGTAGGAAAATAAACCATGAGCATCACTGACCTGCCCCATGGGCAGCGCTGTTTGATCTGGAGAACAGTCTGGATGAAGAGCAAGTTGGTTGGCTCATCACCCACCCATCCAAGGATTTCCAGGGTTCCCTGTTGCCAGCACAGTTCTGTTCATCCCACAGGTAACAGAAGCTGATGTGGCACTAACAGGTCCTCTAAAGAAAGGGGCCCAAGTGCCTTGAGTTCTGGATGCAAAACCAGTGGGAGTGTCTGAGGATCTCTCCACAATCAGTGGGAGAGGGACCAGAGAATCACAGGGACCTGCCCAGAGCTGGGATTTTATGACGATGTCAATGGGCACCAGTCAGCAGCCCCTCTTGGCTCCCCACCAGGTTCATCACCTCATTTAGGTGCCCAAATTTAGCTGAAAGATCACGGTAGAGTACTCAGAAGGCAGGAAATGAATGCATATCCACTAAATGCTACTTTGCAGTCTTAAACAGAAGGTCACTTTTTCTCCCAGGAGGAAAAACTCCTTAACCAGGTTATACCAGAGCTTTGGGAATGAGGAGCCAATTCTGTGAGCCTTTCTAGCAGGGCAGGAGCTGGAGATCCAGGATGTATGACCACAGGGAACAGGCTGCATCAGGAAAGGCTGCTGTGTCCAACTCCTTGGCTCAGTTTTGTTTCCCTCTGTGCAGCCACAACCCTTTTTGGGGGGGCGAGGAGAGTCACAGCTGTGCCCCAGGAGAGACAATTGGAGCAACGTGGAGACATTATTAGATCTGAAAGTGGAGGAATCAGCAAAAGCAGCGAGGGCAGTTCACTCTCACATTCGCTGCCGTGTTTCTGGAGAGCAGAAGATTCTGAGGAATTGTGCTCCGAGGGGCCTCACTCTTCCACTGCCACAGCTGAGGGAGGGGTGGAGGCAGGGAGCAGTGCCATGGGCACAGGGGCATGGGGACACGCAGCTGTCTGTGACCAGGGACACTTGGACATGGGGATTGTCTGTGACCACGGACACTCATCCATGGGGACTGTCTGTGACCATGGACACTCATCCATGGGGACTGTCTGTGTCCATGGACACTTGTCCATGAAGGATGTCTGTGTCCATGGGCACTCATCCATGGGGGCTGTCTGCCCAGGGACACTGGTCTGTGTGTCCTGTGTCCCCTGTGTGTCCCCTGTGTGTCCCCTCTGTGTCCCCTGCCCTGTGAGTGCCATAGGGTTGCACACTTGATTCAATCTTTCCCTTTAGTCCTTGCCATCTGGCTGGCTGAGGGGCACTGCCAGGGCTGGAGGAGCAGGGTGGGGACAGGAGCCTGCTGAGGTTGCTGAGCATTCAGGAGAGCAGCCTGGGCAGGGGGCTGGAGGCAGAGGGCCACGGGGCAGCAGATCCTCAGCCCAGCTGTGGCATTTCCTAGGAGCTCCATAGCCTTCTCCAAGCCATTTCCCACCCCTCCTGGCTCTCTCTCTGCATTTATCTGACTGCAAACTCTCAGGGAGATGGACTGTCACTTAGAGCACTGCACTGGGACCTGCACAGGCACTGCCTGGGATTCAGCACAGCCTCGGGAAGGACGGACCCTTCTCCTGGGATGCTGCAGTTTCTTTTCCCTCTGCCCAGCTCTCTGGCCCCCTTCCAGCAGGACTCAAACCAGGATGAAGCTTTGCCTTTGGCCCATTCCAACCCTGCTCTCCGTGGTTCCAGCTGTCCAGGGACAGGCTCACCCACGGCACAGCAAAGAGGGAATTCAGGGATGGGAAGTGGGTCCCAGAGCAGTGCCAAGCCCTCCATGGCACCCAGGAGATCTCTCTGTAACAGACAAAGATGGAGCACATTTTTCTGAAGCAAAGATGAAAAATCTTTTTGTTTCTTTTGGTTTCCTATCAAGCTGGAATTAATACCTGGAAACATGTCAACATTTTAAGATCATAAAACACTGGGACTGGCTTCTTTTGCCTGGTTTAAAGAGAGGCCCTGGAAAAGATATGATCCTTAATGTTGTTTTGTATGGGTCATTAGTAATTCAGACTTTCCATAAACAATATCCTGGTTTACCCTGTTGTTATGAGAAGGAAGAGAGAGAAATAAAAAGAAATACAGAATTACAGAGAAGAGAAAGAGAAGAAGGAAAAGAGAGAGAAAAAAAGGAAATTTAATAATCAACGTGTGATTTGATACCTGATCCTGACTCAAGCATGCACAAGAGCTTGTAGGAGATACTGGCCAAATGAGTAACAGGCAACCATTAAATAAACTAAATAAATGTGAGAGTTACACAAGTGCCTGCAAAGAGGTGATTTACCAAACTACGAGGGCAAAGCACATACATGGTGTGAGAAACTAACTCAGCTCTTGGAGGCAAATCCCCCTCCCAGGGATCCTGGGGGTGGGTTGAACCCAGTCCAGGCAGGAAACTCCCCCAGATGTGGGAGGTGATGAGTGGGGAGAGGAGGAGGAACAGAGTGGGGAGCCACAGAAGGGTCTGAGAGCAGCACTGAGCCCACGGGGAGGGGGAGGCAGGGACTGTCTGTCTGTCTGTCTGTCTGTGTGCAGAGCCAAATGGCACAGGCAGCTCATGCTCCTCTCCTGTTCCCAGGGACAATCTGCCCCCAGCCCACATGGAGTGTGGATCCCCCCTCGGGAAAGTGGTCCTTGCACGGGGGGCTTTGCAAAACCTCTGCCTAAAAACACATCCCTTTGTGCCTGGGCAAAGGTGGTGCCAGGGAAAGGCCAGGGTGAGAATAACCCCTTCCTGCTTCCCCCCAGCATTTTGCCATTTGGGATGGGCACTGGCCGGGCATCCCGGGGGTCTCCAGGGGGTTCTGCTGCTCTGAATCCCTGCCAGGGTATCCCCCAATTCCCAGGAGGATTCTGTGAGCTTCAACTATCCCTGAGCTGCCTTTTACATCACACCAGTGTGTCTGGAGACAGTTTTAGGAAACTGGGCTTTGTTAGGCAGGCCTTGGTGAGCTCAGCCTGTGTGGAGCGTGCCTGGCACTGCCAGGATTCGCTGCCTCCTGCAGCAAGGGACCCATTCCTGGCTACCCTGGCTGTGGGAACTCATTGCCCGGCTACCTCTGGGTCTGTGAGTCACCAAACAACCACTAAAGCTGCCTCATTCCATGATAAAGCATCACTGCAAACAAAACCAGTCCCATCTGTGTCTGGTTACTAAAGCCAGAGCCCAGAGCTCAGCTTGGCTCATAAAACCTGCCTTCCCAAGGCATTCCTGCCCCTTTGGCCACTCCATAAATATTAAATTGGAGAGTTGAGCTGTCTTCTCCCAAATTAAGAGGAAGACTTGTGTTGATAAGGTCCAATGGGGTTCTAATAACTTGGTCTCTCTTAGCAGAGGCAGCACTGAAAACTCTGGGTGTTCTGGTTTACTTTAAAAGAGTCCATGAAAAGCACTGCAGAGTGAGAATTTTGGAACAAGATCCAGAGTTTTCTTTGGGGTCCCAGTACCAGAAAAAGAGAGTTTTCTGTTGGGTCTAGCCATGGTAGATTTGACTTTCTAATTCCCAGGAACAGAGTGGTACAAAATGGTGTTTTCTGCTGAAGCCAGTGAGGAGATTTGGGATTTACCCCAAATGAAAGAGATAAATTTACAAGTAGTGATAAGGAACCTTTCCCATGGGCACTGAACTCCAGTTATACCAGAGGCAGGTTCCCACACTACAGACAAGAATCCTGCCTAAATTCAGCTGGAAAAAAGCAGCAGAGATCCCACTTAACTTTCCTTGCTGCCTTGATATGGTTTGCTCTATTCACATGTTAAACAACATGATCCTGTTCTGTTCAAGCAACCCAAAAGCTGAAGAACAGAGGAAACTAAACACAGGAAAGAATTTGAAATCGTTAAGAGCTTATTTGGGGCATCAATTCAGGCCTGTTGGCTGGTGAATAAAGCTCCCCTCCATACACCTGTGTACCAACACTGTACATCAGGGTGGTTCTGCCAACCCAGCCTCCTGTTGTAACCTTACCCCTGAGTTTACTCATCCCTTCTCACCCGTGCCCGGCTCTCCAGAGCTACCACAACCCCAGCAGCACCCACTGCTCTGCCAGCTGGGCACTGAGCTCTCACCAGCTGGGAGGGACTGGACCAGCCAGGGAACCCACTGGAAAGGAAACAGTCAGAGCAAACTCCTCCAAAAAAAGTGAAACAAGATGATGCAGCCAAATTTGAGCGTGGGAATGAGCTCAAGAGTCTCCGTGTCTGGCACGGGCCAGGGTTCAGGAGCGTGGCTCTCAGAGATGAGCGGGCATGTGCATGTCAGCAACAGGCCTGATTGCTTTTGCAGGAGCTGCTTTGGCTCATTTGGGCTGGGGGGTGGGTGTCATTTCCAGGAAGATCTGGTCATTCTTCCCATTGTCTTTGTGGAAAGAGGCAGCTAGTCCTGGAGAAAGGCTGAGCCACACATGAAAGACACACCTCACACCAGGCTCTGGTCTTTCTTGTGGGGGCTGGATAACAAAACTTACTGGGTATGAGGGAAAGAGAGAAAAACTCGAATGAAAAATGAAACCCATTCTTTTGGCAGCAATAAGTGGAACAGCTCAGCAAGGGCAGTGGTTAAACATCTCTCTGGGGAGGCAGGGCAAGCCTTGCAGCCTCCAGGAATCAGTGATCTGGGGAGGATCCTTCTGCCTGCAATTTGTCTTCGGGCAGGGAAGACAGGGCATGATTCAGGACAGTGAATGTGAGATGAGCACAACTCGATGGGTGTTTTGCAGGAGTCAGGACACTGACCCTGTGCAGTGCTGATGAAATGGGAATTACTGCCCACCCAATACTGCCCTACCACTATTTGGTGAGGAGCAATCCCTGTTTGCTGGGTTTGCCCTGGCTTCTGATGCCAGTGTTAAAGGTGCATCTTTGAAATTCTGTCTGGGATAAATGTTGCCCTGGACTGAGGTTTGACTGGGATGTTCCCTTTAGGAGCTGCCTCGGGAGCAGGTCAGGCAGCTCCAGGGCCAGCCTGGCTTTGTTCTCCCAGCCCTGAGCAGATCTCCAGGCTTTTGGCTTGGGAGCTGTTAATTCCAGGAAAAAGAGCTAATGTTTAGGTTAGCTTTTCCATGGCTATTAATGGAAAACCACACTGCAGGAGTATGTGTGGAAAGGCTGCAATTTTGTTCTCAGGCTCCGCAGCCCATCCCCAGAAATCTGTGAGCTGGGACACAAGGATGGGTTAAACAGCAGCTCCTGGTCAGTGCCTGGGTGGCTTTGGGTCTGCAGGGAGAAGGAGCACCAGGCAAGGTGTAACATGGCAGAGAACAGGGGTGTGGGGTGACCTGGGGGTCTGCACAGCTGCTTTTGCTCTCCGGTCTGAAAAGGGACCATGTCTGGTGTTTAAAGCAGTGGGGTTTGAAATCATATCTCCTGGTTTCTGGTCTTTGTTTCAGGAGGAGGTTTCTATTCATGACAATGAAATGAGACAATTTATAGCTGAGTTTCTTCATCTCTAAAACAGGCTCCCAATTCAAGATAAGGGAGGGCCCAGGGGAGTTTCCAGGATGACAGATTTTCCCTGTGTGCCCTGTGATATTTCTCATTAACCAGTAATACCTGGCCATCCCCACATCACCCCTCACCATGATTACTCTCTAATAAAACACATTTCCTGCCTCTCTGTGAACTCACTGGGGGTTTGTGTGGCAGCATTTGCTCCTCAGTATCCAATTATGAACAAACAATTCCAGCTCGGGGGATGTTTTCCCTGGATTTGTGCACTCCAGGCCCAGACTACCTGCTACATTCCCTCTGTACTTTCCCCTGCAGCTCTAATAAGGCAGCCCTGAGTTAAACCAGAATTCCTGTGTGCCAGCAGCACTTAATGGGCTTCACAGCTCCTGCTGAGCCTGCAAAGGGCTGAGTTGGCTGCCAGTCCCTCGTGGTGACCAACCATTGGTGCTAACACCAAAATTAATGGCTTTTGTGCACCCTCCAGTCACTGGTGGGACGTGGGCCCTGCTTGGCCAGGTGTAGGTGCCTTCTGCTGGTAGGGACATACAGGAAAGGGTGGTGCTCTACTGGCAGAACCCCTTGGGACTTTGCACATCCCTTGCCTCAGGCACGGGGTGGCACCCACAGCAGGTACCTGCAGGTTTCAGTGGGACACCAGTGCCAGCAGGGCTGGGAGGGAGCACAGCAGAGCTCCAGGCAGCAGCACAAGCCCAGCTGAGGTTGTGCTGCCCACCCAGGGTGGTCGATGCCCTGCCATGCCCTGCTGAGTCTCCCCATGGCTTTTCCAAAGTGCCACTCTCGAGTTTGGGGTGTGTATGTGAATGACCCAAACGGGACCAGGAGGCTCAGCAGGTACCACGACACTCCCTCAAGGTATTAAAGAACCCCAGGTATAAATATTAAAGCAAAGCTCCTGGCTGAGCTGTGAGAGCTCCAGGGCTGGAGTGGCACAGCAGATGCTGTAACATCCCACACTACCAACATGGGGCTTCAGCCTGTGACACCCTGCCAAGGTGTGAGCCCCTCTCCTCACAGCCCCTTCCTGGATCCCCCTCACCTCACCTTTGTCTTCCTGACTTTCATCCCAACAGTCTGACACTGCTCTTCTCACACCTGGTGCAGGTCATTTGCCCAGGGACCTCTTCTGTCACACCCGGGATGGGATTCTGACTAGGGAAAGCCAGGGATTGAGCTAAACTGCAGTTTAAGTCATCCCCTGGATTACAGGTACAGCATCTGCTGCTGGTGCCTTTGATTGCGGGAGCTTTGTGTGCCTGGCAAGGCCCTGAGGGCTCCCCTGGTTGCTGATGTAAGACCCAGGGCTCCCCTCACAACTTCTCAGTGCAGATGGACCCAGGCACAGTCCAAGTTTTCCAGCTGGGGCTGCTGCTTATTTTCAGGAATTCATTGCAATCCCACAGGAAACAAGGACCTGGCTCTCCCATGAGGATAAGGAGAGCAAGCCCAGCCCGCTGCTGGAAGCTGCAGGAGGGAAACACAACACAAATGCAGCATCAACATTCCCTCAGCAAGAAACAGGACAGGAGGAATGGGCTTCCTGGACCTCTGTCACAAGGTGGTTCTCTTTGCATGTCTCTGAATTCCAAGAACCTCAACACCTACTGAGCAAATCTGTGAGCACTGACATACCTGGACCCTTTCCTGCAGCAGTTCTGGGCTCTGCAATTCCACCCCCACAGCACAGCCTCACCTCCAGGCAGGGTTTGGCTCCACGTCCTTTCATTCACCCACAGCTGCAGAACTACTCACTGCACCGAGAGGAAACTCTGAACTAGGGTGTCCCATTGGCTTGTTTCAAGGCAAAGGAGGAACCCCTTTTCTTTCTCAGCTCATTACACCAAAGGCTGCCCTTTCCACGAGCCCCACACAGGAATATCCCCCAACAGAGCCTGCCCAGCCCTCTCTGCTCTGGAAGCCTCAAGTCAACGTGACACGAGCTGATTTCTCACCTCGATTCCAACCAGCCTTTGCAGTAAAGCTCAGCTTGTAAAAGCACTTGTGATGGTTTCAGAGCTAAATCCAGACAAACCCTGTTTTATAAAGATTCCCAGAGGAGCAAAGTGCCTGGGGCTAAGGAGGGTGGGAGGGGAAGGGGAACCAGAGTGGAATCACAAGCACCTGATTTTGTATCAAGAGGGGTGGTGGCTCTGAGTTAGATGGAGAAACCCCCCCACCATCTGTGTGTTTGCACCAAGAGTTCTGTCCTCTGGCAAACAAAAGTACATTCTGCAAGTTTTGCCCATCAGACACCCCTGAGGGTCCAATTCCCTGTGCCACCAGTGCAGAGGAGCATTGCTGTGACCCTGCAAAGGTTTGGCACTGCCCTTCCTCCAGCCCAGCCTCAGAGGCAGTGCCAGCTCCGGGCTCTCACTCCCATCACTCAGTTTGGTGCTTCATGGAGCCATGGAATGGGTGGGCTTGGAAGGGACCTCAAAGCCCACCCAGTGCCACCCCTGCCATGGGCAGGGACACCTTCCACCAGCCCAGGTTGCTCC
>JAWWTY010000055.1:597804-619957 GCA_035222235.1 Margarornis squamiger
TATCAGACCCCTCACAGGGATGTTGTTTTCCCCTCAATCCCACCTGTCAGACCCCTCACAGGGATGCTGTTTTCCCCACTGGAAGGGCTGTGGTGAGCACATACCTTGTCTCCTGGCTGAGGACGCATCACGGACACACGGTCGTATCCTTTCCTCAGCAAGACCCAGAGAGCATCCAGCTTGCCCTGGAAGCAAGAGAAAAACAGGGGGTTTGTTTTGCTCTGTGCAAAGGGCAGGGCAGGGACCCACAGGTTGTAAGCAGTCATTTCCAGTGCTTGCACAAGCTTTTCCCTCCCAGAGACTTGCTGTGAGTGCAAAGGAAGGGCTGTCAGTACCCATGGATCTAACCTTTCCAAAGGTAGGAAGGGACTCAGAAACCACTGGGCTGATGGAGAGACCAACACCCCCTCAGCTCCTGACAAGGGGCTGCAGAAATCAATGCAGAAAGACCAGGGGAATTCATAGGGTGCCTTTCCAAGTGTTCTGCCTCCTGTCCTGGCTGAGAGCTCCTTTCCAGCTCCGGTGACCCCTGTGACATGTTAGAAATAATCCTGATTTATGCCCCAAGGCAACCTGCTGGGGAGAGCTGGGTGAGACCCCCGTGCCAGGGCAGCTGTGTGACAGCCAGGCAGTGTCACCTCCCCAGGCCCACCCCACGTGCCAGCTCATATTTGCATCTCTTCCAGGCACTAACACCCGTCCCTGAAAGCCCCCCAGCCCCCTGAGCTCATCAGCTGCCCTCTCCCAGCACAGCAGTCCCAGGAGCTGCTCAGTCCTGGGTGGTCTCACCCCCCCACAGCCCCCACCCCAAAGGTGAGCACATGCACAGACCCACAGGAGCTCTGCTGGCAGCCCAGCCTGTTGAAATCCCCTGCTGGCAGAAAGTCTGGCTGATTTGTGTGGTCCCTGTGCTGCCTCCCTGGAATTCAGCAGCCACACAACACGCCCAGGCTGTGGTCACTCTCCAGAGGAGATGAAGGAGGCCACGAGGAGCAGCCCAGCAGAAAGAGCCACCAAATCAGCTGCTCTGAAACATCATGCATCTGCTGCTGAAGGATTCCTGCTGTATCCCCACCAGGGCTTCACTTCCCGAGTGGGTTCAGCTCTCCTGGGAGTGAGGGTTTGCACAAGGGCAGCACCGTGGCTGGCTCAGTGCAAGGCTACAGGCATGTTACAAGCTCAGGATTCATTTAGCAGACTCTTTATTTGACCCTCTCTCTGTTAAGTGCACAATATGCAGAGATTTGCAAACATTTCTGGAGAAGGTTAAGAACAAACAGCGCTTATTGATGTTTCCATAAGTATTGTTCCAAATGCTCCAATTGCTGTGATATTGGAGCAAGAACAATGAGCAAAACCCCTGCCAGTAACTTCACTGCCCCTGTAGAGACAGAGCAAGATATTCTGAGAATGTACAAAGTTGTCCCTTGGTACAAAACTATCTTCTGCAGGTGAGAGGAGCAGAGCCAAAGACCAACCCCTGACTGGCCCAGAAAGCCCTGTGTGATCACTCCCTGTTTCCTGGAAATAAAGACTACAAAACCCTTGTGGCAGCAGAACTGCCTCGTGGGGCAGGAGGAACTAATGGAGATGTGAGCTGGATATTGCAGGGGTCGTGGGCAAAGAGTGGGTGGCTTCTGTAGCAGGAAGGCAGGTTGTTTTCCTGAGGGTCTGGGTGCTCAGCTGCAGTGTCTGTGGAAGGTCCTTTGTGACCCTGGTCCCCTGGTGTCTAAACACCCTCCATGGATGCTCCTCCTTTCATGGGGAGAATATTTCTCGTCCCCTTTCAAGGAACCATCAGGGCCATAATCCTCTCTGAGACCTCTATTCCTCAACCAGTGTGTGGAGCCAATGGTTCAAAGCTTACTTGGGAGCTGGAGACACGGGTGGAGACAGGCAGAGCCACAGGATGACTGCACAGGACGTGTTTCCATGGGATACTGGGAAAAGCCTTGCCAAGGTGAGAGCCAGGAAAGTCTGTTGCTCTCACAGGAAGAAGCAAGAAGCTTCTCTGTCAGATTCTTCTGCATTTGGACAGCAGAACTCCTTAGACCTGAGGGAGACCATCCCTTCTATCCCAGTCCATCTTTTTCCCTACAGCAGGGCTGGTGGAAGCTCTTGATCTCCTGTCCACTCTGACAGCTTTTTCTTCCATTTTTCCTTTCAGAGGCAAAATGACAACTTTCCATGGAACAAAAAAAAAGTCCTGTTTTACTCTGCTGTCCTAATTTCCAAGAGCCTACAAGGATTTCTTGGGAAAAGCCAAGAGCTCCATCTTTGGGAGTCTGAACGGAGCCTCAGGGTCTGCCTGAGACATCTGGGTGGGAGGGAGGGAATGTGCCTGTGGAAAGGATGATGCTGGTTGAAGAAATGAAATGGCAAAGCACCCACTTGGAAATAGAAACCCCTCTGTGCTCTCCAGTGTCTGTGTCTGGGAACTCCTCTAAAACTGAGGCACAGGGTCACTTGGAGGAAAATGAAAGGTCTGGAGGCAAAAAAGCCTCGAGTCCTACTGGATCTGAAGCCCAGAAAACAGAAAGTCAGGGCAGATGACAAAAGAAGGAGGGAACAGTTGCAGCCTTTGCTTTAACATGAACCCATTTTCTTCTGAATTCCAGGTGGATTCAGCACCAGTGAGCACCTGATTCCTGCAGAGCTCCTGAGACCTGGTGGGGTCAGTCAGAGCCAGTTTGGGACCTCTCTGCAAATCCTCTTCTAGCAAGGCCATGTGAGTAGGGCCAGGAGGGACAAAGGCTGGAGAATGGGACAGGGTTGGTCAATGCTGGAGTGGCCTCATGGAGGGGCCACTGGGGTTTCTTTTTGAGAGCAGCACTTGCTGCCTCAGCCTTGGGTTGTGGTGAGGTGGGCTCGGTCTCTTGTTCCAGATAACAGGAGACAGGATGGGAGGGGACAGCCTCAAGTTCTGCCAGGGGAGGTTTGAGGTTGGATATTGGGAAAAATTTCTTCACAGGCTTCCCAGGGCAGTGGTGGAGTCCCCGTCCCTGGGAGTGTTCAGAAAACACGTGGATGTGGCTCTTGAGGATGTGGTTTAGAGGTGAACGTGGTGGTGGTGCTGAATTATGGCTGGACCTGCTGGTTTTAGAGACCTTTTCCAACCTTAGCAATCCCATGTGATCCTCTTCCACCCACATTTTGTGCTGTCCCTCCCTGTCAGATGAAGGGAGGATTTGGCGAGTTCCTTAAGGAGTTTTTAGATTTGTCATTCTCCTTGGATTATCTGCCCTGACTTCTCAAACAGCTGAAATGACAGCTTAAAAGCGAGATAATCCAGTTGGCACCGTGCTAAGGACTCACAGCAGCAAATCAGAGTAACAACAACAGTAACCACAGGCTGTCCAGTGTCAGTAGCCACATTTGGTAGCAAATAAATCTCTGGAGCATTTCAAAAAGGAATCTATCCACTCCCAGCTGTCTACCTGCTTACAGACATTACTCTGGGAAGATTAAAGAGTAGATGGAAGAAGAACTTCATCATATAAACTCCAAAGGGCTGAACACTCCAGGTAAAGGCTGATACTGGTGCAGCCTGGCCCTAAAATGTGAATTTCCTGGCTCTGTGTCAGATTCAAGCTGCCTTGTTTCCCTGTTCCCGGGGTTTAATTCCTTGTCTTTCTCCATTAGCCATGATTTTTTAAGCAGCTTGTTACATGCATGTTTATTTACCTCCCAAAGGGGTGTTTCCACCAGTGGAGAGGGTGGAAATTCAAAATCTCCTTTAACCCGAGGAGCCAAGTGCACTTGGAGCATGGGGATGAGGGAAAATTCATCTGAGTGTCAGGAGCCATTTCCTATGGATGAGGCCTGGGAGGGTGTGAAATATTCCCCTAAGAAGTGGTGGAAGCCTCTCTGTTGTTTTAAACCAGACTGGACAAAGCAGAGAAGGATGAAGGGTCCACAGGGAGAGCAACAGCAGGACCCTGTTCCTTAGGAATGGTCCCTCCTGGTTTTGATGAGTGCTCATGATGTACATGGGAAAAGTGCTGGATGCACTTATGCCTGCTCCATACACTGCCTTTTTGGGTGCAGCTCAATAAGGGTGTGGTGGCAATTAATTATTAGGTAAGTTCTTGTCCAGGCTAAATACTGATACTAAATCCTGTCCAGATGTGGAACACCCCAAAGTTTTGGGAGTGTTTGGATGTTGAGCCTTGGATTGGAACTGTCCTTATCCTGTATACACTTGGAATGGTAGAGAAGAGAGATATTTTTAAAGGAATTAAGAATATATATCACCCCTGAGATACTTTTAATATTTGTAGGCCCCCTTATAACTGAAGCTCTTCCAGAGTCAGAACTGAACCTGAGCCCCACATACATTGAGTCTTCTCTCCAAGCCTCTCTTGAACTTTGGAGAATTTCCAGCTGGGACACAGTTCTGCAACAAACCTCACTCTTCCTTTCAGAACTGATTTCCCATCATGCAGAATTCACTGAAAATCCCACAGCTTCAGTGGGGAAGGGGAGAAACTCAGCAGCACCTCATGTGGGAAGGGCCCCAGCTGTGAAGGGACAGCTCAGGGAGTTGTGCCCACAGGGCTTCCAGCTGCCTGAGCAGGTTTAGGGCTCCTGGAGCTGAAATCAGTGTTCCTGGCAGCTCAGCTGCAAAAGCCAGCCCTGCTGTCTCTGCTGGATGAGGTCACTGTGGGATGAACAACCTTCATGGACACACCTTGAGGTCATTCCAACACCAGTGAGCTGTTGGTGGGCTCTGTTTAGGAGATGACAATCTCTAAGGGGGAAAGAGGGAAGACACTGGGCCAGACTTTCAAAGGAGGTCACATCTCGGGATCCTCTGGAAACCATGGACTCCCCTGTGCATCCTGGCCATTCCCAGCACTGCACCTGAACCAGCTGCAAGATCAGGGACTGAGGGAAGCCAAAACTTGTGCCTTGCCCTGATCCCTGTGGGCACCACTTGCAGCTGATCAGCAAGAGGACCCAAAGCAGGCAACCCTGGGTGTGCTGCAGGGCAGGACATCTCACTGCCCAAGTTTTGGAACCAAGTTCAAGGTGAGCTCTACAGTGACAGGTTTGCTGTGTGTGTTACACACACCTCCTTTGCAGGTAAGTTGCCCATAGAGAGTTTCTAAGACCCTAAAGCAGCACCTCAGCTCTTCAGACCCAAGCTCCAGAGGTGCAAGGTTTGCAAATGGATATGAATTGGTTGTTCTCAGTCTTTTCTGAGCCTGGTGACTACAGTGTTGCTCCAAACAGCCCAGACTGAAGATACAAGAAGGGTATGAGCATTTCCCAAACGAGTTAAACCTGAGATTCTTTTCCCCCTTTCCATTAGAGCAGTCCTACAGCTGTTAAGCTGTTCTATCCTGAGGACAGCTCCATCAGTCCTGCATGCCAGAGAGCAGCTTTCTGACACTGCAATGCCCTCCTGGAGGCTGCAGTCAATACCTGTTTGGGTGGTTTGCTGCTCTTATCCACAACCAGCATTGCCATGTGCAGGGAAGAGCTTTGCTCAGGTTCAGCACTCGGGTGCTCCTTCCCTTTCTGGGCATCTGTGCCAGTGACAGAAGCTGGGGACAGCTGGCAGGGAAGGACAGTCCTGCCATTGCTGGGGGTCACTGCTGTGCAGCTCTGCACTGATGGGACCTGGCACTGGTGTGAGTTTGACCTTCCACACCCGAGGCTCTGGTTCAGCGCAGTGGTTGTGCTGTCCCTGAGCGAGCCCAGCCCTGGGACCCTGGCAGACACCCAGCTGCTGTGCTGCAGCCTTTCATCTGCTGAGGACAAGCCTCCCTGGGGACATTGACCACCATTTGTCTTCCTATTTCCTCCCCTCTTTCTAAGGGAAGAGTCACAGAATCCCAGGTAGGGTCACCCGGAGCAGATGACACAGGGACACCATGGAATGTCTCCAAGAGAGGGAGATTCCATGACCTCCCTGTTCCAGTGCTCTGCCACCCTCAATAGAAAGAAGTTCTTCCTCATGCTGGGATGGAACTTCCTGTGGCTTGGTTTGTGGCCATTGCTCCTTGTCCTGTCTCTGGGCACCACTGGAGGCTGGCACCATCCTTTGAGATATGTATATGCATTAATGAGATCCCCTCTCAGTCTTCTCTTCTCTAGAATAACCAAGCCCCTCTCCCACAGTCTCCCCTCATTAGAGAGATGCTCCAGTCCCTTCATCATCTTTGAAGGAGCTGCTGTTGATTCCCCATGTCTCAGGGAATAGGCAGTGTGGATCCTTGGGAAGGCAGTTCAGCCTGGAATCACTTCACAGGAGCTGCTCCAGCACCAGAGGAGATCAGGACCCTGCTCTGCCCCAAGAGAGCAAAACAACCCCAAACCCTGACCCTCCAGCTGGGAACTTCCCATTGCCCCACGTGGCTCCTTTCACAGCCCCTGCCCAGCCCCATGTCCAGGGGTCTCCCTCAGGTCCAGCCCCTCCAGCAACCTGTGCAGGGCCCTGGCTGGTGGGCAGCTGGGACGGGAGCAGCCCCTACCTTGATGGGGGAGTACCACTTGCGTGGGGAGGAGGGTCTGCGCATGCTGCTCGCCAGGGTCCTGGGCTCGGGGAACTCGTACTCCTGCTCGGGCATCTTCACGCGGGCGTTCTTGGCTTTCTCTAGCTTGGCCCCTTCTTCCGTGGAGCCCTTTTCTCCCCAGCGCACCTGCACGGGCAGCAGGACACGTTAGAGCAGCAGCCACTGCCCTGCTGGCATAACCAGGTCCCTGCCTGCTGTTTTCCCAGTGTCCAAATGGAGGGTGAAGGGCAAGGCACGGGCTCTGAAGTTTGTGTCAAGGCTCCACCCCAAACTCTGAACTTCTTTGCTGTGATTTATCAGAGATGTGAGAGTGGGGAGGGTTTTCAGACAGACTAAACCTCTTTCTCTGTCATTTGGCAACGCTGCCCCTGTATCCCAGCACGGAGCAGGATGCTGTAGCACAGGAAAAAGATGATCCCATATTTCAGGAATCTATGTTTGGCTCTCAGATATTCCTATATAGAAATGATTTGGACTAAAAGGTACCAAAAAAGCTTAAAGAAATTTGTGCCTGCCTGGGTTTGTCCCTGGGTAAATTGCAGTGGGAGGTCACAGCTCAATCCCCAAATCAGGTCTGACCCTTGACGAGGGATTTCGTTACCTCCATCCTCTTGATGCCTCCAACGCCTCGTCCACCATAATAAGAGGCATCTACTGTTGGCCATTTCTTCTTTGGAAGGCCATCATCATCTTCCTCCTGTAAAACAGAGGGAAGGGGGGAACACTGTGAGGAAGAGTGACCAGGGATGGAAAGGAATAAACAGTCCCAGGATGTGTTGAGCCTGCTAAAACCAGGGCAGGCGAGTTTCTGGTCTCTCCCTCTTTATTTTCCAGAGGATGTACACTCATGGAAAGAAAATGTTTCATGATATAAACACCACCACCACTTGAAAGGTGCAGGCCAGCCCCAGCAAGAATGAGATTTTTGTCTGGTTGTGTTGTTTTTTAAGGAGACTGCCTTTCATCATGTTTAAATTCACGGAACTAAATTGCTTCCAAGTTGTAAAATCACTGAAAAAGCGACCAAATGAACAGCCAGCAGAGCTCAGGTGTTCTGGCTGCAGGGCTGGGTGATGTGCAGGGACTCAGCTCTGCCATCCCTCCCCTTCCACCTGGGAATGGGGAGGCCCAGCTGACGCTGCTGTGGCTCCCTGTGCTGCAGGAACCCTCCAGGGCCCAGATAAACCATCATTTTGGACTTCAGAGCTGGCAGGGGAGGGGGAAAGAGCAAGGAAATTTGCTTCTGAGCCATGGCAAACTGGGAACAACCTCAGTGGGAATGTCCAGCATGGAGATGAGGTTCAATGAGATGAGCTGGCCAAGAGTAACGGGATGGGAACATCCAATGGAAAAGTCACAGAACGGAATTAGCTCCTCTGATGAACTTGTGCCTCGGCTGGGGAGGCTGCCCAAGGAAGCCCAGGTGGCCCCAGGGAGTCCTGTGGCTTGTCCCAGCACAAAGTCAGGCCCTGTGTGAAAAATGGGGCTGAAATTCTGTGTTCTGCCCTTCCAGGCACCTCACACTCTGGGGCTCCTCACCAGCTCAGCACTCTGGTCTTCACAGTGACAGGCAGATGTGGGCAAATTAACAGCTCCAGCAAATCTCCTGCAGTTTATTTAAAATGGGTCTCTGAAGCCTCAGTGAGCTCAATACTCCGTCCTCTGTTGCACTACACATAGGTCAGTGTTTGTGGTGCTGTTCTAGTGCCTTTCCCTTTAATTTCTGCAGTCCAGGCTGTGAACTGGCAAAGCAGAAAAGCAGAGTTCATCAAAAACGTGAAGTATTTCCTGTGAAAAATGTGGAGAGAAAAGAAAAATGGCCCCTCTCTCTCTCTCTTTTTTTTTTTTTCCCTTCTCCTTTCTTTAATTTTTCACAGGGATTTGGCAAAACTCCAAAACTCAGGAGCTTTCCAAGATGGGAAAAGCCAAAAATACTTTGAAATTGAAAGTCCCCAGTAGGAAAACTGAAAAACTGGGGAGGGGGGGGATCCAAGACAAACTCCAACTTTCATGGTAAGCACAGGCATTTCTTTTTATCAAAATACACAGGAATTGGGCTGCAAAATTTGTCCTGATCTGAAGGAAGAGGGAAGGTTTTCACTCCGTGTAGCTGAGCTCCTTCTCCCACTTGGAGCTGCTGGGGCTCTTTGCTGCAACCCAAGAACTCAATATCTCTGCATGAAGTTTTCCATGAGGACTTATTTGAAAAAAAAAGAAGAATTGGAAGCAAAGCCATCTAAATATTTTCCTTCAGCAATTCTCCTTCTCTGCCTTCAGTTTAGCGCAGACTGGACTTCTCACAACAGGAAATACCAAGGTTTAGGAAATCTTCCCCACAAGCCCTTAAAAGCCCTGCAAGTCCCTCCAGTGCGAGAGGGGAGCCAGCACAACCCAGCAACGCACACACAGAGACAACAGCGGCCTCTTGAAAAACAAAGGAGTCACAAGTTTTCTGCAGGATGAGTCTGTTTACATGTTTTCAAGGGCATGGGAGGTTTTGCAATACAAGCAAAAAAACCCCAACAACAACAACAAACCCCAGCAAACCCACCAGTGATGTCCTACACGCTTGGCCAATGTGCTCACAACACACACGTGAGGGGCTGGAGGAGAACAACTGGAGAGCAGCTGGAAGGTGGGGGACAGGGAGGGAAGAGAGGGAGACAACCCCCTGCCCAGCAGCCCAGCCCAGTGCCCTGTTCACAAGGGCTGAGTTCCCACAGCCTGGCTCTGCCTCACCTGTGCTTTGTCACCTGTGGCCACCACGGGGTTTGTACCGAGGCAGAACCCCACGAGGAGCTCCAGCCCCGACCCAAGCGCAGCGTCAAAAACACCCCCGGCAAATCCAAGTGCATTTAAGGATGCTGGAAAGTGACTGTACAGAGCCTGGCGACTTCCCAGCCCCAAAATCTGCTTTAGATGGAGCTAGAGTTGCTTGTACAAAAGAAGAAGGAGCGGGACAGAGCTGCATTTCACAGTCAGACATCCAGATTCATCACTGCTGGATTGCAGAAAACAAAGCTGTGTGTTTATCTCAGAGGCCAGGCCAGGCTCTGGATACTCCGACCCTGACCTGAGGGAACCTCATCTGTGGGTAACACAAGGATAATTCAGGCTCCACAAGGGACATCTGAGCCACTCAGGGTATGAATTCAAACTAAATTTGGCCAGATATTAAAAAAAAAAACCAAAAAAACACGTTTGGACAACTTACCCCTCTCCCCACCCTTATAATTATTTTCCCAGTTGTCTCTGCAATGCCTGAATTTTGTCAGAATTCAGCATTTACAGAGAGCTCTGCCTGCACCAGGGGCTGAGCCAGGGCAGGACAGTCTGGGGGAGAGATGTTATCACTGAATTTTACAGCTGAGGTGAAGACATTGTCCTCAGGGCTCCCTTCTGCCTCTTTGTTCTCCCAATGCTGGATTCCTTTCCAAACCCCAAGGCCACCTCCCTTCGAGGACACCTTGCTCTGTTCTCAGGGAACCTTCTCTGGAAGGCTTTATTTGGTAAATTGCAGCTGCATAAACTCATCACTTTGGTCTTTCTTGTGTCTTCTCCTGTCACTGCCCAAACCTGCAAACCACTGTCAGAAAGCGGTCGTGGAGCATCCCAAAGGAAAAGTTCTCCTGGTGCTCTGGTAAGGAACGGCCTGAAGGAAGACCTTAATTCTCATGGGGCACCAAAACACCCACATAAGAATCACAGAATCCCAGACTGGTTTGGGTTGGGAGGGACCTTAATTCTTCTTATCCCACCCCCTGCCATGGACAAGGACACATTCCACTAGCCCAGGTTGCTCCAAGCCCCATCCAACCTGGCCTTGGACACTTCCAGGGATGGGGCAGCCACAGCTTCTCTGGGAATTCCATCCCAGCCCCTACCTCCCTCCCTCCCAGGGAAGAATTCCTTCCCAATATCCCATCTAATCCTGCCCTGTGTGAAGCCATTCCCCTTCCTGTCACTCCATCCCTTGTCCAAAATCTCTTTCCAGCTCTTCTGGAGCATCTTTAGACACAGGAAAGCTGCAGTGACACCTCCTCAAAGCTTTCTCTTCTCCAGCCTGAACAGCCCCAACTTCAGCCTGACCGAAGCCTGCCTGAATATTTCACATGAAATTTGGCCATAAAACTCCACCTTCCTGGTGCAATACCTGCACCTCATCTGTTGCCAATAGCACCCCCATTTTTTTTCTTTTAAATGCCTGTCTCTTGAAAGGTTCTTTTTCTCCTCCTCCTCCCATATTTCCACAACTCACTGTAGAAGGGGAGCAGAGGGAAGAAGAAGTGCTGGCACAGCACTGGGGCCTGGCTGTATTTCAGGAAGAGCAGAATAGATGTCCTGCCTTGGTGTCTCCAAAAAGTTCCTAGCAGACCCTTTCTCTGGAGCTTGTTTTGTGACCTGCCCAGCAAGGCTTTTCAGGAAGAGAGAGGAAAACAGCTTGGAAAAGAATAATGAACAGCAATAATTGAGCAACCTGGTCTAGTGGAAGGTGCTCCTGCCCATGGCAGGGGAGTGGAGTGAGATGGTCTTGAAGGTCTGTCCCAACCCAAACTATTGTGTGATTCTTTGATAGTAAGGGAGGGTTCAAGCACCTCTCCAAGCAGACAAATCTCTTTTAGCCATTCTCTGGCCTCATGAGTGTTGTGGGAGAAATCAGTTCACAACAATCCAAGTGGATTGAGCTGAACTGGGGGTTTCATCCCTTGGCTGAACAACAGGGAATTAAACCCCCCCTTCCCAGGCTCAGCCCCAGCACAGCCCTTTCTCTCCAGGGCTGCTTTGCTGCCTGTGGGTGAGAGGACAACAGACATAAGAATTATCCAATTACAGCCTGGTTGGTGGCTTGGCTCTGGTGCCACGCTCTGGGTGCCTGAGGAGCTTGGGTGACAGAGCAGCACAGACAAAATGGGCCTGAGGGATGAGGGAAGGGCAAGCTCTGGTCACTTTGCCAGACTTCAGGGACCTTTGTGTCCCTGCTGGGGACAGGTGCTGCCAGGACAGACCCAGCAGTGTGATTTAGCCTCTGTTTATGTGGCACGGGCCAGGTTCTGAATAGGGAATTGCTGGAAGCTGCAGAGCCCTGCAGGTTGGGGGGTTTTTGGTGCAGAGGATGGGCTGCTGGAGCAGAACCAGCTTCAGC
Organism: Margarornis squamiger; assembly: GCA_035222235.1. Classification (NCBI taxonomy): domain Eukaryota; kingdom Metazoa; phylum Chordata; class Aves; order Passeriformes; family Furnariidae; genus Margarornis; species Margarornis squamiger. The sequence goes on from JAWWTY010000055.1 coordinate 609,469, forward strand.
CTCGTGGGAAACTTCTGGGCTGGGCTGGCTCAGAGCTGCTCCAATAAACCCAGCCTGAAGGTGGTGGGACACATGAAGAAAAGCAGCTATGTCTTCCTCCAACAGGGTTAGAAAAAGCCTTCCCATTCACTGGAGGGAGAAGAATGTGGTTTTGATCCACCTTCAGTGACTAATCACAGGCCAGAAAGGTGCTCTCTGGCTCCTCAGGCATCCCCCTCTTCCTCTTGGCATTAACTCAATCCTTCCTGCCCTAAGTGAAACCATCTGTCCTGCTCGGGGCTGCACCTCCCCAGCATCCCGTGCCGTGGGAGCAGCACAGGCTGAGCTGATGACACTGGCAATTTCTGAATGAATTAATTGGAAGGTTCTGGCCAGTAATGATTTCCTTCACCAACAGTGAGCGTGTCTCCAATATGTCTCCCAAGGCCTTTCAGAGGGAGTTCAATAAAGCCCCTGGCTGCTCTGACAGCAGCCCTGCTTTCCCCTCCTGCTCACAGCATAATGCATTCTCCTTGCCTCCTGTGGGCCTCAGCTCCCAAATCTGCTGATGCAAGAATTCCTCTTGTCTTTTCTATTTTTTTGGCCAAGGCTTTTGGGAGAAGGGAAAAAGAAGATCTAACTGCAACCCTGCTGCTGAAGGGATTAGTCCTCTGTCATGCTGGTTTTCTGCAAGGGGGAAGGAGATCTGGACTGCAGGAAATCAACTCCCTCTTCCATTTGTTTTGAGCAAAGCAGGAAATCTGGAGCCTCCAACCTTCTGGGAAAGCATCACATGACTGCCAATCCCATTCTGTGGACCAACCACTCGAAAAGGACCAGCAAAATGCATCTTTTCAGAGCTTCTGCTATTTTTCCACTAGTGGGAAGCTCTTCTGTCTGGCAAAAAACACACAGTCCAAGTCACAGCTTCAAACCTTACTGATTTCTGAGCTCTGCTCTGATGCAGAACAGCTTCTAAAACAGGATTAACTACATTTTCCTTTTTAAGAATCCTTTGGCTGCTGAATGTGGAAGATGGGCTGGAGGATAACTGAGCACTGAGCTTAGGGGGTGTGCTCTGGTGGGAAGTACAGGTGAAATGACACCATGAGAGCAGCCCCTACAATGATGGCACACTGAATGGATGGCTGACCCACCCATGGAAGCGTCCAAGGCCAGGTTGGATGGGGTTTGGAGCAACCTGGGCTAGTGCAAGCTGTCCCTGTCCATGGCAGGTTAGAACGAAATGATCTTTAAGGCCCCTCCCAACCCAAACCATTCCATGAATGTTGTGACCAAACCCTGCCAGCCCAAGGTGCCCAAACAGGGAGAAAATCGGCCAAAAGAACATACAGATCCTCTCTGGGCACAACCAAAGCCTGGGCAAGTTGAATTTAAAGCTTTCTCCTGCAATCAGTTCATTTTGCAGTAACTGCTGTGCATTTGCAGCGCTTGCTGCTCTGACCAAAGGCTTCCTTAAAGATGTCATTTCCCCTTCCACTCCCTGGCCAGGGAGCCAGCATTCCAGAATGATGTATTTTAATTACTTTCAGCAATTGAGTCCCTTGGAGGCATGTGTGATGCAGAACAAAGCATGTGCAATTTTAGGTTATTATTTCCCTTTCCATGCAGAGGGCAGAAGCTGACAGAGCTGCTGCATTTTCATACAGCCCAAACAAGTGCCTGCCCAGGAGAACCAAGGCCTGCAGATGGAGGCACAGGGAGCTCAGGGGCCAAATGCAAACCCCCCTTGGCTCCAGGAATGGTCCAGTTTGGAGTTTTGCTTCAGGACTGTTTTGAAGCCACCGAGGTGGAGGTCCCAGTGCTGCCCAAGGCAGGGAGAAGCCAGGCTGGACTCCAGCTCCACAGCCCTGAGGACTGAGCTCCCAGGGAGTCTGTGTGCCTTGGCTCAGACCACACTGCCTGGGCCAGACTTCATGGAGAGCAGAGAGCACCATTTCGGAAGCTTTTCCACTCGCAGGCTGAGGCAGGCAATGAATTTGTCTCCAGATGGAGAGAACAAGTCAAACCAACCAAGCAAATCACCCTGAGCACAAACCTAAGGCCAACTTTACTTGCATAGTTAGGAGGAACTGATCCAAACCCCAGTGAAGTCAATGGAAAAACTCTCCCTGCCATGAGTGCACCCTGCACAGAGCCCGGGGACTGCAGTGAAATCCCGGGTGGAAACAGGAGGAGCAAAGCAGAGACTCCTTGTGTGCTGGAGGCAGGAGGACAGGGAAAGAGCAGATGGAGAACTGGGCATGTTTGTGGGCACAGCCTGCTGACTGGGGCACGGTGACACAGCTTTAACCACGTGTGGCTGGGCTCGTCTAGAAACTGCAAGCAGAATGAAGATGGAATTTTTCATGCTGATTCACCATTTGGTGATAATTCTCCATGAAAACTTCCCTGGCTGGGGCAGCTCCTCGGATGTCGGGGTGAGCTTAGTGGGGTTTTACATCTGCCCAGGATCTGCTCCACTGTCTCCAGGCACACTGCAAGGACTCACAGCAACTGTGGCCCGAGGGATCAGCTGCCAAGAGTGGTTCCATATCCTAACCCACCAAAATCATCACCATTCCAGGAAGGCAGTTCAGCACATGTTCAGGTTCCATCGACTTCAGAGTTAAACACAGGCTTAAGGGTTGTCCCTTCGGTGAGTCACAGCCTGATTGGAGAGCTTTCCAACCAAGTGAGGTGGTGTCTGTCCCTGCTCTCCTGCCCTGCCTGCTCTGGGAAGGTCCTGGGCACACAGACCTGCAGTCACCTTTGTGAGGGCACTGACCAAACCCTTGTCCTAAACCCCAAGTAGATCAGGAGCCAGAGTTACTCACCTCGCTGTCTTCTGCTGGAGGAGGGGGAGGCTCTTTGATGATCTAGAAAGATCAAAGAGAAACAGAACAGTGAATTTGTACTTTGCTCTTCAGCACAATTCAAATGTCACAAAAAACAATGCAATGGAGAAAACAGCAGGATGTGCTGCTGGGAACATCTCTGGAATGTGTGATCACCGGGGGGCTGGGGGTCCTGTCACTGAGAGCAGGAGGGGGAGCAGGAGGTGTCCCAAAGCCCTGCCATGGACACATCCCTCATTACAGCCCCACACTCAGATTCCTCACCCAGTGACCCCCTGTGAGGAAACAGCATGTCCAGGGTCTTACATCCTTGATTCTCCAGCCTCCTGATCCCAGGGGCTGCCACAGTCGGTGGTGGCTCTAAGCAACAACACACCAATTGATGTTCCACCTGATAAACCACACTGAAATCAGCATCTCCTTCTCCTGGACTCTGTGCAAATCCTGCCTCAAATAATTTACAGCCTAAGCAAAGCCTGGGAAGCGAAACCAAGATGAATTAAACCACCCTGGAGACATTGCAAGGCAGTGAAAACCCCCAGACCATTCTTTGTTCATTCCAGAAGGCTGTGCCACCTCATGCTCTTCACATTCATGCTTTTCACATTATCAGGTTAATATAGTTCACTGTCTAAAGCTTTAAAAAGTAGAAATATATCCATATTTGAGGCTCTCTGAGGGTTTCTAATAAAGCAAGCAGGGTGAGGCTGTGGCCTGGTCCAGGATGTTCTCCATAGAAACCATTTAGTTGATGTGGGCGTGAGGGTATTATTTCATGCAGAAAGTTTGCGTCCAGGGCTCTGCAGGCACTTGGCTGTTCCCAGAGCCCTCCATCCAAGAGCAACAGAGGGCTTTCCAAGGGTAGTGCAGTCAGATCCCTGTCCCTCACACAGAGCCCGGGGCACAGAATTCTCCATCCGCACGAGGCAGCTCCTCCTTTACACACCACGCCGTGAATCAGACGCTCTGGGGGTGCCACTGAGTGTCCCCAGCTCCAGGACACGGTGCTGGGGGCAGAGGCTGCCCAGGCACTTGTGGGCTTCAAAGTCACCCTTCAGGAAAAGAATACAGTCCCCAGCAACAGCAGCCTGGCTGTCTGAATGCAGAAGGGGAAAATGACAATCACGTTAAAGGTCCTGAAGATATAAATATTTACAGCAACTCCTCTCACTCGTGTTTTTCCCGCTCTGATGAGCTCACTGGTTTTATTTTCCTCTGCAAAGCCCGAGTCATGCAATGTGGCCTTTAATGAGGAGCATGTGGCTCTGGCAGGGGAGGAGCTGGGGCTGCTTTCGTGTCCCAGCGTGGGCAGCGGTGGGTGCAGAGCTCTGCCACCTCCTCCTCCTGGGCCACGGGGCTTTGACTTTTGGTGGCCCTGCTGGGCAGCCTGGGGGCTCTAGGGGCCAGCCCTGAGCCCCTGGTTGTGTGCACAGAGCACAGGTGGGAGCACGAAAGGACACGTGAGGAGTGTGGTGGGAGCACATCCCCCCTTCTGGCACCGTGGGGCAGATGTGGCTGTGCAGCTGGGGACGTGCAGAGGGGATGGCCCCGAGGAGCGGAGCTGGGGAGTGTCTGTGCAGCACCCAGCCCTCTGTCCATGCTGAGATTCCCATCCTTGGGCAGGGCAGAAATGAAGAAAGTGATGAAAATGCTGAAAAATGATGAAAAGTGGAAGTAAAGTGGGTGCAGTGCACGCAGGTGGCCCAGAAGGCCAATGGCATCCTGGCCTGCCTCAGGAATAGGTGGCCAGCAGGACCAGGGAAGTGATTTTCCCCCTGTGCTGGCACTGCTGGGGTCCCTCGAGGTCTGTGCCCAGTTCTGGGCCACTCAGCTCAGGAAGGACATGGAGGGGTGGGAGTGTGTCCAGGGAAGGGAATGGAGAACTCCTGAGGGAGCTGGGGGGCTCAGCTGGAGAAAAGGAGGCTCAGGGGGGACCTTCTGGATCTGCAAGTCCCTGCCAGGAGGGGGGAGCTGGGTGGGAATTGGGCTCTGCTCCAGGGAACAGGAACAGGAGGAGAGGGAACGGCCTCAGGCTGTGCCAAGGGAGGTTCAGGTTGGACATCAGGAGGAATTTCTTCCTGGAATGGGCTGCCCAGGGAGGTGGTGGAGTCACAGTCCCTGGAGATGTTTAAGGGAAGACTGGCCATGGCACTCAGTGCTCTGGTCTAGTTGGGATGGTGGTGTTTGCTCATAGGTTGGAGTGGATGATTTCAGAGGTCTTTTCCAACCTAACTGATCCTGTGATTCTGTGAAAAGTGGACAAGAAGTGGATGAGAAGTTGTCTGCATCACAGTCCTACTCTGTGGAAAGGAAATCTTGACTGTCAGCATGGTTTACTCCGAGTGCTGCTCCTTGGAGTAAGATGGAGACAACATCACCTCTGACATGCCTCTTGATGCACTCAATGCTGACACAAAGTGTACAGTGCACAAAAAAACCTCCAGAACACTCTTCTAGGCACGTTTTCAGGTTTGTTTTGGTCAGAGACCTCCTGTTGGACCAAACCCTTGAATCCAAACCCACTGGACGCTGAGAAACTTCAGATATCTGATCCAAAATACACCTGCTGGAGGTGGCCTCATTCCCTCCTGGAGCATTCCCTGTTCTGGTGGAACATCATGGGTTCCAGTGGAGTTTCTCTCATTTGCATTGGCACGAAACATCAGAATAATCCATCCAACATACTTGGTCCAGCTAAGCATCCAAACACAACTTCTCAGCCAGTATCACTGGGAGCTCTGGAGATTACAGGCTTGGAAAGGAGGAGATGGCTGATTTCCATACATTTGCATTCCTTCTCATAACATATGGGAACACATACACGCAAACTGACTTCTGTAAACAGATCAAGTGTTTTCTACCACAGGCCAAGAGGGGGGAAAAAAAAGAGAAATTCCTTCCATTTTCAAGTGCTTTGCACTTCGAAGAGTAATTGAACACCCCATAAGTTGGCAACATGGACTGGGTGGTTTGGCCACATGTAGGGATGGGGAGAGTTCAGTCTTCTGGGCCTTTGAGCCTGCATGACCTCTCAGAGTTCAAGCCTCGCAAAAAATATGATTTCTGTCTCACTGCCCAGGTCAGGAAAGGGGCTTGGTCTCCAAAGAGCACAAATCTTCTCCTTCTCCCTTTGGAATTGTTGCAGTTACAGCTGAATGTGCATGAGTTCCTTATCCTGGGGCACTGAGACCCTTATCCTGGGATACTGAGATCCTTATCCTGGGATACTGAGACCCTTATCCTGGGGCATTGAGACCCTTATCCTGGGGCACTGAGACCTTTATCCTGGGGCACTGAGACCCTTATCCTGGGGCACTGAGACCCTTATCCTGGGATACTGAGACCCTTATCCTGGGATACTGCAATCCTTATCCTGGGATACTGCAATCCTTATCCTGGGGCACTGAGATCCTTATCCTGGGACACCAAGATCCTTACCCTGGGGCAATGAGACCCTTATCCTGGGACATCAAGACCCTTATCCTGGGGCACTGAGACCCTTATCCTGGGATACTGGGACCCTTATCCTGGGATACTGGGACCCTTATCCTGGGACATCAAGACCCTTATCCTGGGATACTGAGACCCTTATCCTGGGACATCAAGACCCTTATCCTGGGATACTGGAACCCTTATCCTGGGACATCAAGACCCTTATCCTGGGATACTGAGACCCTTATCCTGGGGCACTGAAGACAGAGAAGCAAAGGGGGTGTTGGTGCCATCCCACACAAGAGGGCAAAGCCAGGGCCCAGAGCTGAAAGGCAGAGCCCAACACCTGCTCATTTGGCACCAATAGGAACAGCAGCCCAAGGCCAAGAGAGAAAAGGCCATGACAGGGCCCCTGTGAGGGCACAACCTGCACGGCCACCACGCTCTGCCCTGGCTGCCCCTCTGCCTTCCCAGCTTGGCAGGGCTGGAGTGTTTGTTCATGTGGGCTGCAGGTGTTTTGATAACCCCAAGCCAGCCCTGTGATTGCTGTGCTGCTGCATCTCCTGTGCCTGGGTTTGGCAGAAGAAAAGCATGATGGTCCAGCCCCATGTCTGCTCGCCAGGTGAGGAGCACCTGAGGGGTCCCACATTGTCCCCGTGCTATAAAAGCCTTACAACTGGTCTTTCCTTCCCAGGTGGGGTGGAGAGGTGGCCTTTGGCTCTCCTTGGCAGAGGAAGGAACCCAGAGAGCAGTTGCAGCACTTGTGCACACTTAGCTGTGAAAATTCAGGACAGTGAAGTCATTGTCTGCCTTTCATCCCAGAGCCCAAGGTGCATGACAGTGACACGGGTATCTGTCAGCAGAGCCATCCATGCCACAGACCCCCTGGGAAAGCAGAGGAATGCTGTCAGCCACCTCCTGGAGGGCTCAAAGCACTGGAGAGGATGAATTTGCTGTTGCCCTGAGATCTCTGTAGCCATTCAGGCGTAAGAAAGCACATGTTTAATCCAAATTTTGCATACTCCAGGAATGTGTCTAGGATGTTTTCCATCCTGGGAGCCCAGAAATCTCCACCAGCTCACAGTGTCCAGCAATCACACACGCAGTTACTGTCCCTGGAGTTTCAGATGATAAATAGGGGCAATATGTTTCTTGTCAGTGCAGCTTTAGGATGGAACAGATCATCATTTAAAATGAAGCAAACAAAATAAGAAATAAAGGACTTTGCCTCTAATTAGGGATAAAATTTGGGAAGGGAGTATACAGTTAACTGAGCAAAAAATTTTGTCCTCATTTACCTCCACTCTTCTGCAAACCACAGAATGTGTATTTTTGCTGTCCTAATAAAAAGGGATTTTTAATAGCATTAATTCTGACCCATCTGACTCATCTTGCTTTTTCTCCTCACATATTTATAGTTTTGACCTCTCAGTCCTGTGACAGTTTCATAGTTGAGGTATGAGTTGGGTAAAGGAACATTTCCTTTTCATTTCTGTCATATCTCCTGTGTCTTCTGAGTACCCACTGAATCCTTGGAGGTTTGGTCTTCACTTCCAATCTAATACCAGCAGGAGCCTGTCCCAGTTTCTTCATCTGCAATATAATGCAGCCTTCTTTCTAGACATCCAAGAGGTAAAAGAAATCCAAAGGAAAGATAACTCATCCTTTTAAGTTCCCCTCTCCTGTCAGCCTGGGAGCAGATCCAGGAATCCCAATTTTAACTCATTAAAACTGGAGGGAAAGGCTGTTTCATGCTCAGGATTTGGAGGTGACCTGCACAAACCAAGTACAGGACAGATCATGGCACATGTCAAAATTGTCCCCTTATGAAAGGCACAACAGCATGGAGGGAAAAAACCTCCATTTAATGAGCCCTGGGACAGTTTGCAGCCGAATGGGGCTGGCATGGAGTTCTCCAGGGAATGCAGGGGAAAAATGCAGTGTCTGCAAAGGTTGTTCCTTTTCCTGGGCTATTCCACTCACAGACAAACCAGGCCAGAATCACTGGGATGTGCTCCAGGTGTCTGACCCACTTTCTTTGGAGAACTTCATAAATGAAATTCCTTTCCTGGACTAAAGAACCCCCCCATGGCCACTTGCAGCCATCCAAAGGAGCCCTCAGTGATTCCCAGTGAATTGTCTGGTTTAGTAAGACCGTGTCCTAAGGAGCTACTTCTGCTCAGCTGGGCTGAGCCAGCTTTCCTTGGAAGAGGTGAGAGGTGGTCAGGGAAAGCAAACAGAGGCAGAAGTGGTTTTTATTGAGTGAATTGCTTGCCCAAGCACAGCAGTGCCTGCCCTGCTGTGGTCTGGAACAGGGGGTGCTGAGCCTGGGCAGGATTAACCTGATTGCCCTTTGGCTCCAGCCTGGAGGAAACAGAGGAGCAAGTGAATTGGTCTGGGAGTCTGAAGTGCAGGCACAGCATCTGGAGGCTGGTGGCCTTCCTGAGCTCAGAGGGCACCTTCCAAGACAGGAGCTCCATGAACACCTTTAGGTTTGGGTGCTCTGCAACCGAGGGGTGCTCTGGGGAATTGGGATTGAACTTTTGGGTAATGACACATGAGAGCAGCACAGTGAGGCACCCCAGGCCAGTGCCTGACCCTCACACTGTTCCACCAGCCCATGACTCCACCTGGGCTGCCCCTGAGCTGGTGGCACCAGCCCAGGTGCTGTGCCTTGGGCTCCAAGCCAGCCTGTTTAAACACTGAGTGTTAAATCCATATCCAAACCTCTCTGATCTGACTGACAGGAGCCTGAGGGCAGCACTGAACTGCCCTGGATACTCTGGGTGGTGAATAAGACCATCCTCCTCCTCCTGCTGCCCTTTGTGCCAGAGTCAGGCTGTTTTCTACACAGCCTTAAACCTGCACCAGCAGCGCTGCCTCCAGGGCTTTGGGGTTGACTGTGCTGGGTGTTCCACCCTAGAGTTATCTCCAATAAATCCAGTGATTTATTATTTGTTATTATCCAGTCTAGGATGTGGGACTCTCCCTGCTCAGGTGAGTGCCCACCTTGAGAGCTGACCTGGAGGCAGGACCTGCAGGGCTCACAAACAATCTCTGCCCTCACACTTCTGCTTTCCCTTTCTCTTGGTTTGTCTCAGTAATGATCCAGATGATTCATGATCCTGTGCTCCCTTCTCCCACAATCCCCAGGACTGCAGCAAAGCTGTGCCTCATGTGGGAGTGGGTGGGAATGGAACACAGGGACCCTTATAGGGAATCTCCAGCCAGCCAACGAGGCCCGTGGCATTTTATGGCTCTTTAGGGTTGCTGTAGAGCCTATGCATTTCCTCCCCTCCTCTTCCTCCAGTTTAGCCATGATTTTCATGTGGTTTCAATCTATATTTTCTGTATTTTCTCCATCCAGCTCTTTGTTTCCAAAACTTCTGGTCAGCTGCAGTACAGACTGAGAGCCAAACAGATTGCTGGGTTCTTCCATGCTTCCTTCCAGAAAACAGCTTTAAAGTTAAAACTGGTCTTAGATGCTCAAACACCAACACCTCATTTATCTGCCAGCCACACCCCTGCATTTGAAATGTCTGCAGTGGGAAAAGGAGGGAGAAGGGGCAGATTTTCTGCAGGGGCAACTAACACAGGCCAGCCTTGTGTCTTGCCACCCTGCATGGCTGCAGGGTGGCCTGGAAAGACTCCTGTTTGCTTCCTGAGCCTGTGAGGAGATGAGATGTCTGAGCTCGTGGGGAGATGTACGTGGGGAAAGTCTCAGTGTGAGCTGCCCCTGGGAGCTAATTCCACTCACACCCCTGGACTGCCCTTGCCAAGCTCCAGCCCAAGGCTCAGGGAGGCTGTTCCAGGGCTGATCTTTGCAAAGGTGCAAAGGATGGCCCCAAAAAACTCCCTCATCCTGCTGGGGTCAGTGTCCATGTGGGACATGTGCTCAGTGTGGTGCTGCATTTCAGCATCGGGAACCCACCTCAGCATTGGGAACCCATCCCAGCACAGGAACACATCCCAGCACAGGGAGCCATCCCAGCATAGGGACCCATCCCATCCCAGGGAACCCATCCCAGCACAGGAACCCATCCCAGCATAGGGAACACATCCCAGCACAGGGAGCCATCCCAGCATAGGGACCCATCCCATCCCAGGGAACCCATCCCAGCACAGGAACCCATCCCAGCATAGGGAACACATCCCAGCACAGGGAGCCATCCCAGCATAGGGACCCATCCCATCCCAGGGAACCCATCCCAGCACAGGAA
>JAWWTY010000055.1:620057-657416 GCA_035222235.1 Margarornis squamiger
CCCACCTGAGCATATTTAATATTGGGGTTTGGGGACTTCTGGTACCACTCATGGGATCCAGAGGAGGAACAGAACCTGAACAGAACTGTGACCATCACCCTCACCAACAGGTTTCCTTTCCTTTCACTTTGCCCTCAGGGGCCCATGTGGGGCTCAGCACAGGGGTTAACAAACACCATTCTCTTCATGCTCTGGGTTGCTGGGACATCTGGTTTTGTGAGTTAAAACCAATTTTTCCTCTGTATCATGGTACTTATTGTAATCTTTCTATTAAATTGTAACTCTGACTTGCAATCTTTGTGAGTTGGGTTCATTTCTCCCTCTGGTTTACCTTTAAACCAGCACAATAAACAAGATCAAACACGGGGGGGTGAAGAGCTGTGTCACATATCTGAGCCACAACCAGGGATGAAGGTTTCTAGAAGGTCACAGGCACTCTGGGCAGGAGCCCAGAGGGAGTTGCAGCAGGTTATGTATAATTGCAAATATCAAAGTAAAGAAAATTATGTATTATGGAAAAATTTGCACTTTCAAGGCAGACACGTCTGAACCCAAATTAAACTGTCAGCCTGAATTATACTGTGGCTTTAAAAGAGGAGGGAGAGAAATTATCAATAGGAAACTGCACGGGGAACAGGAACATCAGTTAATGTTCTGTAGCCTTAAATCAGGACTTTACACCATCACTGGGGAGCAGACAAATGGGGATCCCAAAGGTGATCACACAGATGGGGATCCCAAAGGTGATCAGATGGGGATCCCAAAAGTGATCTGACAGATGGGATCCCAAGGTGATCATAGAGATGGGGATCCCAAAAGTGATCATAGAGATGGGGATCCCAAAAGTGATCTGACAGATGGGATCCCAAGGTGATCATAGAGATGGGGATCCAAAGGTGATCAGATTGGGATCCCAAAGGTGATCAGACAGATGGGGATCCCAAGGTGATCCGACAGATGGGATCCCAAGGTGGGAGATCCCAAGGAACCTCCAGCCCATTTGCCAGCTGACTGGAGATGGGGCAGACTGGCAGAAACCAGGCAGACAGGCTGGGTGGTGGTTGTTTTTTGGAGTGGAACCCAAAACATTCCACAGGAGGGTTTGATTCTGCTGAACCAGCATTTCCAGAAGCACCTCCCTGCATCACAAATCTTTCTACCTGCTGTACCCATGACCAGCTGGAGGGCCCTCACAGGGATGTTTATAGACCTGAAATGAGCTGTTACCAACTACCACCAGCTTCCTAACATTTTCCAGTTAAACTTCTCAGTCCCTTTGAAATCCCCCCTGCTCCTGACGGATTCCTTCCCCTTGGCCTCTCAAACCTGTAGGTTTCAAAGCTCATCTTCCATCTTTCCTCTGTGCCCTGAGGATGGATGGGACATTCATTCCACGGGACCATGACGGAATAGGAGCCCAACTCACCACCCCCTTGCTGAGCTCTTTGGCATCACAGACACAAACCTGGGCTCTCAGACCACCTAAAGTCTCTTCACAACTTAATTAATTGCCAGGGTGCACAGAACACTGGGCACAGGGCAGCAGGGTCAGTGTTTGGTGCCCCACTGGCAGCAGCAGGAATGGAAAGGAGTGAGGATAAAAACTTAACCAAGACATTTAGCAATGGAACAAAGAGCTCAGCTCTTCTGGCCAACTGGTCTTCTGCTTTTGAGGAAACTTGTGCGAGTTACAACTCCATTTCAGGTGCCAGTGGAAAGAGGAAAAGCCATGAGGAGACACAAAGCCAAGGAGAACATGGCAAACTCCTCCAAAGTACTTTCTGCATCAGCTGCGAGTCTTGTTCCCACTTCCCTTGGCTGCTGAGATGAGTTTGTCCATATGGAGGGTGTCTAATGATGACCAGGGCACCAGCAGCAGAGCACTGTTGACCTGGTCTCAGTGTCAGCTCAGGGGGGTTCCCTCAACATCAGGGTCATGCAGCACGTTTTGCTGCAGTGGGTGAGGCACAGAGAGGTACTGGCTGTCCCCTCATGCAGCAGCAGGGCTCACCAAGCCAAGCATTCCTTCCCAGACATTCCTACAGAAGGTTTCTTCCACCAAATACAACATTGCAGAAAGCAGAAGTATTGCCCTGGTAATTCCTGTCACACACCAGAATCCCTGCTTCATACTGGGGGATTTCTTTGCTTTGGCAGCAATATAAAAGGAGATTTCCTCAGGCAGGTTAGGAACTGTTTATTTTTTACACTCCATTAAAAAAAGGGAAAAAAAAGAAAAAAAAAGAAAAGAGATGGTAATGAAAAGTTGGAACCTCCCTGAAGTTCTCCAGGCCTACAAATACACACTTGAATTTCTGGGTTACCCACAACAGTTGTTTTGTCAAGGGCTGTTTGACCCAGGCCAAGAGCTGACCGTGACACATTTTGGGCAGACATGTGGTTTTCATGGACTGGCCTTGGTTCTGCCCTGTGGCTCACCCACTGGGAGCAGGCTCTGAGCTCCTGGGATCCCTCTAGATCCCTGGGATCCCTCTGGGTCCCTGGGATCCCTCTGGGTCCCTGCTGCAGCCCTTGGCATGGAGAGTGCCAGATTAGTGCTGTTTTCCCACGGGCTCAGTGCAGGAACACACAGGAACGTTTCCACTGTGTTAAACATCAGGAGCAGATGGTTCCAACAGAGAATATTCCCTTGCTAGCCCCACACTCCAGGAGATTGCCTCCTGCCAAAGGCATTTAAAGGGTGCAGAGCAGTGGCCTTACACCCCCTCCCCTCCCATCCCTTCCAGCCCAGCCCTGGGTTCATGGGGGGCTTGGGTTTGCCATGGGCTTACCAAGCCAAGCCAGCAGCATTTCCCACTCCAGGCAGATGTGCAGTGGTGGCCCATGTGGCCCCACAGTGCTGCTCTCACCCTGATTCGTGAAGGTATCATTAACTCCCACACATTTATGACGTTGTCTCAGCACACACATGCCAACAATAGGAAGACCAATGCCTTGTTTTCTCCTTTGCCAAGGCCAAAGCCTTCCCTGGGCCAGCATTCACTCAAACAAAAGGCGCTTCGTCTTGCAAGGCCTTTTGCTTAGATCTCATTAGGTTTTTGTTTCTCTTTCTCTCCCTTCCCACCCCCAGCTCGCATCAGTCCATGCCTCTCTAGAAGGTTTATCAGCCTGGGAGTCCCAGGAGGGAGCTCAGGGCTGGCCAGGCTGGCCACAGGGAGAGATCAGTCTGTTTGGAGAATGTTTGTGCTTCACCGCAAAAAACGAGCGACTCTTTTTCCTTCGCTCTGAACAGAAGAGGATCCATTTGGTTTGCATAACTCTGGCCATCTGACTCCTTCCTGGAAAACTCACGGGGGAACCCAAACACAAGCAGCACTCCTCCTGTGCCCTCGCAGGGGCTCTGCGGGATGCGCTGGGGACAAGGATGCGCTTCGGGTCTGCTGCGGAGCAAACTTGTCTCCCAGCGCAGTAAGAGATGGGGCTGAGCACTCCCAAAGGCCACACCTCGTGCCAAAATGTGGATTTTGTGGCTTGGACTGCTCTCAGCTGACAGTGCTGGTGGCAGGGCTGGGGAAGGGAGGGCGGAGCGCTCGACTCGGTGTCGCTGCGTTTCCTGCCCAGCACGTAATTTGGGGTCTTGGCTCGGGGCTGGATGGGGAAGGGTGCAGGAATCGCTCTGCCTCCTCTGACAGCGCCGTGGAAGGGTTTGATCAGCTTTCAGACACTGCAGGCAGAGCATGGACATCTTCAGGAAACACTGCAATGCCTCACTTTCGAGAAAGGCTGCCCACAGCCATGGCACAACCTGCTCCCTACCTGTGCCCCTCTAATCCCTCCTTCAGGCAAAATCACTGTATAAACCCCCCCAGGATGAAACAAACACACAGACAAACAAACCATTCCTGGGGCCTGAACCATGCAGAGCACTGGGCACAGCTGGAGGGTGAAACCCCTCACAAAAACACATCCATTTTCTGTGTTTGCCCTTTCAACAAGGTGCCTGATGATGCTCAGATTCCTGGAACTCTCTACCCAGCATTCCTACACCCTTCACAACTACCTGCAGCCTGTAAATCTATTATTCCCAGCAACAGTAAATAGTTTCTTATGCCATTAGCAGGGTGTAACCTTTTGGTAAGCCAGGACTTGGAATACTCCCCAACCATAATGATAAAAGCTTCAATATATGCATGATGCTTTAACAAAAAAGAGAAACCTCAGTGAAAGAGAAGCACAAGAACCCAAAGGAGGTGACCAAGGAGAGAGCAGCACTTTCTTTTAGCCATAAAACGAGGGCAAAATCAACAGGCTTCTCTTTGGTTAACGGGTCACCCAAGCACCCAGTGGTGCACTGAAATCAGGCTGCAAGGATCCCTCACTGAGGGGTCTGGGAAAGCCCAACATCCCCACCTTCCACTGCAATATTGCTGGACTGGCAGCATCAGCAATGCTTTAGTCCAAAAAAGGCTGCAAAAGCTGTTTGCCAAACTCCCCATAGATCACAGACCAACAATTTCCTCCTGCTGTCCCTGTTGTTATGATTTGCATTCAACTAAAGCACATCTCAGAGGATGCTTTGCCCCAGTCTCCTGTTTCTGCAGGAGATGAGACCAGTACAGCCCAGTTGGGGTGGGAGACTGGCTGCTCTCACCCAGCACTCCCTGTGCTAGGAAGGCTCTTCTCTGCACCTCATCCCACCTGAGTTGGCAGCCTCAAGTCATCCTGAGCACTTCCATTGTCTCTTTGTCACCTCAGACCAGCCAAAAGACCACCCTAATTCTCTTCTCCACTTACAGTCTCCATTCCTCTTGGCTGACTCCCCCTCTCATGCCACTCTTTGTGACAGCTCTGCAAGCAAAGTTTGTATTTCAAACCCATTTTGTGGGGAGCTGGGAATGCAGGAAGACACTGGAACACACTCTGAGTTGGAGAAACTGCCCAAGAGAGAGGCCCATGAATAAGAAATGTTTTGTTAATGCTGTAATGAAAACCACATTGAGATCAGGCTGTAATTGCTCTGCTTTGTGCAGGGACACATGAGCTCTGAATGCCAAAGCCACTGAGAGCAGAGTTAGGGGATGAGGAACAGACAGATAAGCACAGAGCAGTGATATCACATCCATAACAGTCTCTAGATGGGAAGAAGGGATTTGGAAGGACTCCCTTTTCCTCTGAGGGGTTCGTGTGCTGAGCAAAGAGCTGTTAAATGAGCAATTCCAGCCTTGAGGCTGCAAACACCCCACACACGGTTCATTTGCTCCTGCTCACGACTGGCAGCTCAGGCTGCACTCCTGGGCCATCCCGCAGCACCTCCAGCCCCAGAGCTGTGCCCATAAGCTCATTCACCCCTGGCACAGTGAGAGACCACCCTGGTTCCCCAGCAGCACCCGAGGGGAGCCTGGCAGAGCTCTCACACTGCCCAGAGATTCTCCTCCTCTCTCAGCCCTGAGTGCCCTGGGTTTGGTCCTCCACACTCAGCCTGGGCGGCTGCAGGGAATTCTGCTGCAGGCAAATCCTGGGTTAAAGGTTCTGACACTGCTGGGAGGCTGGGGGAGCATTTAGGGATGTGTGACCATTTCTTCTGGTCAAGCAATGACTTGTGTCACCCCTCAAAAGAGGATGCCAAGCTCCCCTTGGTGCACGTTCTCACCTAGGAAACATTAGAGGCATATTTTGTGTCCCCAAAACACCTGCTGGAGTTGGTACACACTGATGGACATTCCCTGGTACCACAGTGGGAAGAGAGAAAAGCTGCTGTTAGAAAATAAAGATAAAAGATTCAGTGGAGGGTTAAAGTGGCAGGAACAAGTGGGAAAATCAGGGATTAGAGAATTGAACTGCAAAGCAAAACAGTCCTGGGCTAAGAGTGGATGAGGCTGCAAGAAATTAAAGAAGATATCACAAAAAAACTACTGTGCTGCCAGGAATAAAGAAAGATGGGGAAAATGGAGCAATCTGAGAGGATTGAAAACAGAAGACAGTTTTTAGAAGACATTTGTTGGGCAGTTTGGGGATACAGTTGCCCATACATCTCACTCTCAGTTGATACCTGGCACAGTCCTGCTCCCAGTGTCTGAGAAAAGCAAAACCAGGCCAGTCTGTGCACAGGGTGGGTCTTGGCCAAGCGTGCAGAGCATTCACCAGAGTGCAGCAGAGCCAGCTCCAGCTCTGCTGTGGTGCCTGCTGGTTCTTCACCAACATTTCATCTCCCTGTTGAGTTTTAAACTGCCCAGCACAGAGCTCACCTCCCTGCCCAGAGCTGTCTTTGCTGGATCCTGCACAGCCTGGGCAGACAGAGACATTTTAGCACCACAGAGCACTCATAAGTCACTGCACTGGATAATCACTTTTAACTCTGTGCTGGCTGAAACCAATTCTCCCAGGTGCTGCTGCTGGCAGGAACACTCTGCTGCTGAACATGCATCTGATTCCAGTTCTGCTCAGCCAAATATTCCTCATGGTTTCTACAGATGTTCCTCTTTTCAATCCCATAACTATGAACATTATGAGTCGCTGCTCTCTTCACCTGCCACTTTTCTCTGCCAACAATCCCAATAAAACCCCATTAGCTCATGCCTTTAACCTCAGCACGTCCTAGCTGTGCTCACTACATCTCAGCTGGGATAATTTAAGGTTTCAGGAACTGTTGGCTTAGTGTTATCTGTAAAAATACCTCCCTCCCTGATACATCAGAGGCTGAGAGGCTTCAAGCAAACAAAGACAGCTGAGCTGTCCAAGCTCCATGAGGTTTCCATACAGGCAGTTGACTCTCCTGGTTTCAGAACTGGTTCAGGACTGAACCCTGTTTCAGTAGGATGCCCCAAGGAGCAGCAGGTTGGGGCTGCAGGCTCAGGGACACCTCTCAGAGAGCAGCTGAAACCCAACAGAGCCGTGCCAGTCCCACCTGGAGACACCTGGGTTTGGGAGCACCGAGGAGCAGCTAGTGAGCTCCCTCAGTCAGGGGGTGGGTTGGACACAGAACTGGGGTTTGTGGCCTTTTTTTGGGGCCTTTTGCTGCCACTGTGGGCTGTGCAGGACACATGGAGAGGTGTTGGTGCACAGCCAAGGACACTGAGCTCACTTTTCACCTCTGCAGCAATTCAGGACACCAGGAATGCATCAGGGCACAGGGCAGGAAACACAGTTGGCCTTTATCCCCATTTTCCACAGTGATTTTGTGGACACAGGAAGGCAGCCTCCAATAAGAGAAGCCCAGGGGCTGCATTAAGATAAGCTGATCTTTCCTGAAAGCTGCTATGACCTGATGATGACAGATACCACAAGAAATGGCTCCTCCACACAAGCAGCCAGCACAGAGAGGGAGGAAGGAGTCTCCCTCCTCATCCCCACCACCAGCTCACGGTGCTTGGGCTGAAGTAACCCTCACTCCCAGTTCTCCCACTGGCAGCACTGGGAGTGTTTGTGTCTCCACTGAACATCCCTAGTTCTGGGAAGGCTTTGGGCTGTTAAAGGAATGAATGCCTTGCTCCAGAGCCCTCCAGCTTCTGCTCTTGAGGTGCTCAGCACTCACCAAGCAAACGTGACCCACAGCCAGCCAGGCTTTCTGCTTGGTGGCACAAGGGTTGGCAGGTCCAGAACCCACTCAGAGGAGGAAGTGGAGCAGCACAAAAACCTTTCAGGACCAGTTGCAAGTACTCACTGTCCTACACCTTCCCTGAAGGGCCCCTGCCATTCCAAACAGGGCAAGCAGCCGTGGCCAACTTGCCGTGCTCCAAAGAGAAGATGACACAACCAAGTCCAACATTGAGCCATTAGACTTCTGCATGTAAGAAACTAATTAACACATCTGTTTTGTGCTGAAAGGGGTCAGGACTGGCTCCAAAACGATCATCTTCTGAACAGATTCCATGTCAGGAAAGCTGAGTTTGCTCTCACTGCTGGTGTCAGCTGGGAATTATCTGGATTCCCACGTGGGTCCAGATGTGCCAGAGGGGAGCAGAGGGGTCCTTAGTTCTGCCAGCTCAGACCTCCCATGAGACACTCAGGGACTGATTTTCTTCTCTTGCTTTGGTTCTTCTGCTGAGGGAACCCCTTTCTGAGCTCCCACAGCAGCACAGCAGTGCCTGACCCCCTCTCCAACACAGCCCCCACAGCAGTGTGTGGCTGAACTGCACCCCCAGGCCCTTTGGGCACACAGAACACAGGTAAGGAGAGAAACAGCCTGATCTGCCTGCACACTCAGCCCAGCAAGACTCATAATGGTGCCCTTTACAGACAAGTTTCTTGTCTTCTATGTTTTCATCCCCCTCGAGCTTCACATCCTTGCTCAGAGCCACAGCACACAAATTGCCACCAGCAATCCCTTCTGCATCCTGCAAGTCAAAAGCTCTGCACCCCACAATTACTGCTTCCACAATCAGCACATCTGAGGATGCCACGTGCCCTGCCAGTGCAGAGCAAGAACATCAGACCAAAGAAAGCAGCTTACTGAGCGTGACCGTGTCGTTGATCCTGAAGCTGCAGAGCACTCGGTCGACGTTGCGGGCGTGTCGGAATCCATTCCCTCTCACCACGACCTGGAAGGACTCTGAGGGAAAACAGGCACTGCATTAGTGATCCAGAGCCAGGCAGGGAATGGCCATTTAGCACATCTCACAAGTCTTCACTTGCAATCTCTTGATCTTGCAGCATAACAACTTTTGAGTGTAAAAATGGTTAAAAATGGAACGTCTGCTCTCTCCCTTCAACCTGAGTTTTTAGAAAGAGGAAACAATTCACAAGAGAAACATCTTAATGGACCTGCAGTGAAAACAGGGAGCTTTGGAGCTTTCCCCTCCCCAGCTGGCCATGTTAAATGGCAGAAAGTTTGGGGTGGAGGAAGGCAGAAGTGTCTTTCCATGGAAAGGAAATCTCCTGGGGACAGGTAATTTGGAGAAGTTTAAGTGTTGCTTTCCCATGTAACTCCAAACTTGTGTCCATTGCCCTGAGTTTTCTCACATCCTGCCCTACAACAACCACAAGGCCCTGACTGGACTCATCTCCATGCACTGACAGGGCATTTTATCAACTGGGCAGCATTTTAGCCTCTGGACCAAGACTGTGATCTCAGTGTCTCCACAGGCTGTGGTGCCAGCAGGAAGCACCAAGGGCAGTCACCGACACCTGAGCACTGAGCTGAGCAGCCCCTTTGGAACCAGCAGGGCTGAGCAGTGAGGTCACATCCTCACCAGCCTTTGAGGCCACTCTCAGACATCCCTTGATATTCCAATTACTTGAACCTAGTGCTGGGAAAGGCTTGTGAACTCCCTGCAGTCCCCAGCATGAAGATTGCCTTGCAAGCAAAGCAGCACTTTCAGACTTTGAGCCAGAGTCCCAGACCAGTCCTGGCAGCAGCTGCAGAGTCCAGCTCTGCTGCTCCCCACGGCGAAGGAAACAGCCCCCACCATTCCTGTGACTATCTGGGAGAGGCCCTCAGCTAATCCTCACTGAAGTTTGGCTGGGGAATGGTTTGAACACGAATTGTTTCCCTGCCCAAGACAAGGCAGGAGCAACCTCAGTGCATCAAGGACACCAGCCTGGTTTAGAATCCCCAAGAGCACCAAGGAACTGAGTTTTTGCAGGTTCAGATTTTCACCCTTTGCGTTTTTACAGTCCCCACCTCCTTTCATCTCCCCTAAGGACCCAGCACTGTACTTGTCAAAAGAAGAAAAGGCAGCTTTGCTCTGGAATCTGGGCTCTCTTCCAGGCCCTGCTCCTTTACAGCCAAGTTGCAAATCATCCCAGCACGTCCAGCCAGGGAAGCTGCTCCCAGCCCCATTGTGTGTTGTCTGAGAGCAGTTGGGAAGAGCAGGGAGGGGGGACAAGAGCTCTGGAGTGTGGGGGCTGGTGAATCCTTAAGAGAAATCACACAAGTCTCCACTGCTGGGGGATGAGAGTTCAAGTACAGTCAAAGAGCTGTATCAGTGATGTCAGCTGGGCCATGGGGACCCTGGCTCTGCTTGAGGCTGGAATGAACTGTACAGTTCACCCTGCAAAGCCAAGTCCTCCAGAAACAGCCATTCCAGAGGGATGGAACTCATTCCTGCAGTGTCTGGGACCGGCCAGCAGTGCAAGAGTGGCCTCAGGTAGCACAGAGCATACAGTTCCTCTTTGCAAATGAAATAAAGGGGGAAAAACTGCCACCACTCCTCAAGGATATGCACAGAAACCCCAAACCATGAGCTACACCTGCAAACATTTATTTTAAAGACACCAGTGCACAGAATTTTCACAGTGAATGGCACTTTCCTTGGTCTCAGAGCCCTGAGTGATTAAACCACCTGCAGCCCAGGAGCAAAGGACTGTTTGCCCACACTTGGAGATCAGGCCTTGAACTGAGGATCTGAATAAGTGCTGACATTTTTCAGGGATAACATTGCTCTTCTGGCCAAACTTTGATGTGAACAATTTCCATAAAGCCCCCTGTGTTTCCTCCCAGCTGGCTCTGCTGGGCACAGCTGTACCCACCCCTGCCTTCTCACTAAGGCACAAGGAATGAGAGGAATGAGATCAACTGACAAAGCATTAAAGATGGTTCTAAGTGATGATCATAAGTCATCTGCTGGCTGACATTATATAAGCAGCAGTGTTTATCACTTGAATAAGTATGTAAATATATGTTCTAAACAATCTCTAAGTGTGTAGAGTGGATGTGAATGTTCCTGCAATTGCCTTTCCCAAGCATTTCTGGAATATCACTGCACTATCCCAGAGACTGTCACAGCAATCACCCACCATGCTAAGGTAGACAGGCCCTGCCTTGGAGCCTGTTTTAGCACAGATACTATTTAATTGAACAGCCAAAATGCTGCTGAAGTACCATAATTCATGTCAATTCTGCCATCCTGGCTTCAAAGCCCAAACCTGTAGTGGCACATATGGAACATAAACCTGATGCCAGGTACTTATTGGGCAGTTAGCCTGGTGTGCATTGCTGGCCAAATGGGGCTGCCTGTGGAAGGTCAGGTGTGAAGACAGTTCCTCCAGCAAGAGGAAATGCAGGATCACCAAAGCAGCTGCTTTGGGAGTGAAGATAAATAAGTAACAACTGGGTTACTCAGTGGGATTATCAATAAAGATGCAGAACTTGTCCTTCTCTACAAAGCCAGCTCTGCTCCCAACCCCTCTACTCCAGGAGCTGCTGCACATTCAGCAAACAGCTGGGATGCTCTTCATAAGATGTGAAGAATTCACAGAAGCAGATGGAAGGGGCCAAAATGATTCTCCAGCTTGGTTTGGAAAGGCTGGGTCCTGCTGATTGCCAGGGCTTTAGAGCCACAGTGAGGGCAAAGCAAGGACAAAGAGAGGGCAGGAGGACTCTCAATCAGCATGGTGAGGGTTGAACTCCAGTCCTCAGTCACTGCATCACCCCTAAACGCCTGAGAAATGGCCAAAGACTATTAAAAGCCTTCAGATCCAATTCTGCTCATCTGACTTTCCTGCTAGTTTCTGAAGCACATCCCTCACCAACCCTCCCAGATGATGAATTTGGCAAAACACTAAACCTAATCAAAGGCTTTTCTCCTGATTTGGTTTGTCATTTTGCAGCATAACTGCTTCCAAGTCTGGCACAGTCTGAGCAAGACAGGCTGATTTGACAGAAGAACATTTAGGGAAAAGCACAAATTCAGACCTTTTCTGTAAGAAAATTCCATTTGACACAATTTGGTAGAAAAGGGAGATGTGCAAACTACCTGAAGGTGAAAAAAGAAATTCACCAAAAGAAAAAGAAACAACAAACCCAAATATTTAACTCCAGGTAATCAGTGACTTTTGCACTCTCCAGCAATTAGAGGTGAAAAGCTGTATTTTAGGCAATGTGAGCCTCGGTCATACTTACCCCCTGCACAAATACTGGAAGGTTCTGCTGCCAGGATTTCTATACAGGATTTCTTCAAGATCTAAAAGACAGACAAGATGTCATGGAGAACCTCAGACCTGTTCCCACAGAAACACAGCTCTGTGAGTGCCAGCTCATTCTCACACAGACATTTAACCCAATGCTGAGCTTGGCATTTGTGGCACAAGCTCAGCTTTTCACCCTAACCCACCCAAGCACTGCTCCTCTTGAGCTCTTGCTGGGTTGGAAGGGGAGGGATGCCAAGCTCTCCACCAGTGCAATCTTGCCTTGGTCACCAGCACAAGTTATTCTGCACCCACCCCAGTGCCCTCTGAAGGGTTACAGAGGCACCGTCGCTGCCCTCCCTTGGCAGTCACATCTCCCTCTCCAGGGTGATTCTGGAGCCCAGAACTCAGAATAAAACATCACAGGCTTAGGCTGAGCTGTTCAGCTTTGCATGAAAACACCCCAGGGCTCAGGAATACCTGCAGAGCCACCACTCAGGTCTCAGCTCAGGGTCCGTCACCCTGATTTAGGAGAGCACACCTGGGGGTGTCCTCAAAGCTGCTCTATCGTTTCAAACCCAAGGCACAGAGAGTTGTTCTGCACTCAACCCAAGCTCCAGTTAAGCAGCATGTCTTTGGAAGGGCTGTCACTGCCTCCAACCACTGTGATTTACACAAACACTTGGGCTCAGCTTGGCTTGAAGGCGCGAGGAGCCGGCTGGAGCTGGACCCTGTTTATTCCCATACGGTGCTGAAACTGCTCAGACTGTCATTTGAAGCCATTTGAACTCCAGTGCCCAAAACCTGGGCCAGTGCCCATGACCCCCAAAGCTGGGGGGGCTCAGCTGAGCTGCCCCTGCCTGAGACAACACTGATCAAAGTTCAGGTCAGCCCCAAGAGGCAAGGAAATGTCAGCCAAGCATCGTGACTCCAATCCAACAAGAAAACTGTTTTCCCAACTTTAAATTGAAACATCTGTAAGGAAAGAACAGCAAGCAATACAATAAATTCTGGAAGAAAACGCTAACATTTATTTTGCTCCACAATCACAGCTCTCTGCCTCAAATACCTGATTGCAAAAGGGCCACAGAGAGCCAGGATTTGGTTTATAGAGGTTTTAAAGAGAGGATTGAGTTACTCAGAAGCAGGACTGGTAGAGACTGAGAGTACCAAGGGACTGGAGGAGGCAGGACCATCGGAGCTGGAGGCAGGTGAGGAGAGAGGTTTGCAGGAACAGGGTTATACAGGAACTGTTGAGTGGAAAAAAAGAGAAAGTCAACAGCTGGGAAGAGAACTGAGAAGCACTGGAAGAATTTGAAAGACAGAATTAGGAGAAACACGAAGAACGTAAAATACAATCAATACTTTTCTTTTTTTAATCAAGTCAACCCTCACAGGATTCAGTTTGAGGTTCAGGACTTCAGTTCAGCTATTTGCAAACATTCCTGCTGTCAGCCAGCTCGGATGGGGGGGTGGAATAGCAGGTGGCTCAATTAGATGATGCAGATCTCCCAGGCCAGGCCAACCCATTTACATGACCATAAAAAACTGGCCTTAATGGGTTTTTACAGTGCCAACTGCAATATTTATTTTGATTTAGAATAAGTTTCCAATGCTCTAAGCACCCACCCTAACTTAAAGTGAAAATCAGGCAGCAATAACTGTTGCAAAAGAATTCCTTTATGGTTCTTCCTCAATAAAAAAACACACTCAGAAAGGGTCTCAGTGTCTTCACTGTGGAAGATTTCATCAGGTCTCCTATTTCTGGAGGGGCAGCTCATCCCCTGTGTGGTCTGGGGTCCCATGAAAGCAAATCTCATGGGAGAGTGGTGATGGAAACTCCCCGGGCCCATAAACCACCCTGGCAGCAGACTGGGAGAACTGACTCCATATCCCCATTTTCAGAGGGAGAACCCCCATGTGGGATTTGGGAACTCCCTGCAGGGCTCAGGCAGCTTTGCCTTGGCACCCACTGCCAAACAGGGAAGAGTTTGGAGCAGGGGAGGAAACATCCCAGCCCAGGCTCCTCTTGTATTCCACGGGGCTCCAGTGGTGCTCCAGCACGTCCCTGTGGGAGCCTGGCTTTGTGTCCCTCTGTGGGGACAGAGCTGGTTTTAGCACCCTCTGTGACTAACTCCCCTTTCTGCCAGGTGAGGCTCACAGGGCAGGGCAGGGCCAGCAGACCTTTGGGAGCCAAAGGGAAGAGGGGGAGTGAGACCCTGCAGCTCCTGAAGCTTTCCCTTGTGATTCTGCTCCACAGGCACACAGACAGATTATTTCACTGCAGCAGCTGCGTGTTTCTTATGCAATTTTTATTTTTTCATCAAATTTGGGAATTCTAATTAGCAAACAGGATGCTGAAGTGTAATAGAAGGTTACTGCCTAATGAGCATTAGTGGGAATGGCCTGCAGTCTGAGGCCAGGTACTCATTAGCAGGCTCTGTTCAATTACTGAATGCCAGAGTCTGTTGCCAATTACAAAACAGCCATTTATTTATGAAGTGTTTCCTGTCCAGTAATATCTACATGAGCTAAGTAAAATAAATACATTTAAGGCCTTTTTAAAGATACATTTGGGGGAAGAAAGAAGGAGAAGGTATGCTTATATACCATTACAACTAATGAGAAACACTGTGCAGTGGAGACTGGGGGTTCACATCCCCTCCTTGGGATGGATAAGCCAAGAGGCTCCAGTTGTTTCTCCCTGGCTTGTGCAGGAAGTCTGGCTGTGACAGAAGACACATTCAGGATACCTTGCAAAGGAATTAACTCCCTCTCCTCTCTCTCTCTTCCCAATTCAGGGGGTCTCCAGGGAATTTACAGTCCATCCCTTGCCAGTGAGGTTTGAACAGCCAGCTCAGGATGGGCAAACCAAACCAGCACCACCCCTCTCACACTTTGAGTTGTCACCAAAGTGCCCCCACTTTGCACACATCCAGCACTGCAGTTTGTCCCAGCAAACATCTGTGTGACCCCAGCGTTCAGACAGTGCATTTCCAAGCTCAGATTCCCTGGGATGGAGGAGCACATTGAGCTGCCACACCAATTCTGAACTGCCACACCAATTCCAAGAGCTGAGGCAAGGCCTGAACAATCCCAAGGGGAGGTGGACACCACTGCAAGAGGATCTAAAAGGAGCACACAGGGAATTAAACTTAGCAGGATGAATCGTTAGCACAATTTATACAGACAGGGCTCAGTCCCACAAAGCAGTTCCTGCTGCTTCCTTTCTTATCCCTCACAACTGCTCCATGGGAATTCCTGCAGCTCTCCCGAGTTCCTTGCTGAGTGACCCAGGATTAAATCTCTGGGACAGGCTCCAGGCTGGTGCCAGGGTTTAACACATGCCAAGGATCAGCCTGACTGCTCCTCACTCAGCTTTTGTGACGGGCTCAAAGCAAAGCAGTGACAGGATCCCACCCTGACTTTCATGTTGCTTTGTGTTCCTTGCCTCCAGCTCTCCCACCAAAGCCACACTGACCAGCAGCTGAAGTTGAATTTCAGGTTTTCCTTCTCAGACTTGCTCCATTTGCTTTAAATCGACAGGTTATGATCTGCAGAAATTTTTCCCAGCAAAGGAAAATTTCATAAATCGTTCCTTTCCTTCCATGAGTTCCCCAGTCTGCAGCAATCAGTCAATCTGCCTCTCCAGCAGATTGTTCCCTCCTGACAAACTCAAAATGCACATTAAACAGGAGGAAGCTGAAGTTTCAGCAGTGCCTTTTTCATAATGAGGAAGACAAATTGTTTTGCTTAATAAAAAAGTCCCATTGCAACTCAGAGGAGGGAAAGGACCAAACCCCACAGTGCACCTTTAGCTCCAACTTTAAGGATCATGTTTTTAAGCCTGACTTCAGCGTGGGACTGGATTTTCACCTCAGCTCAGCCCAGTCTCCAGGGTGGAGCTGTAGCTTGGTGGTGCTTGGAGGAGACAGGACCACACTGAGCACATCTCCTGCAGCTGCTCCCTCCAAGCTCCCACGGACCAGGAGGGGCAGGGGCATGGAAACATCTGCAGCCCCACCACCCCGAACATCTTTGCTCAGCAGATCCAGAGGCCCAGCTGAGGCCAGTCTGGAGCTCACCACTCCCAGCTCCCACCCTCTGCCTCATCCCAGAGGGGCTTCGAATTCCCAGAATCACAGAATATTCTGAGTGGGAAGGGAGCCCACGAGGATCATCAAGCCCAGCTCTGAGCGAGTGGCCCATACAGGGGTTGAGCTCCCAAGGCTGGAGTTATTAGCCCCAGGCTCTGACCCACCACCACCTGTGAGCATGCAGAGGGTGCAAAAAGACCTGCTCCTGAGGACAAGGGAGGAGGGAAGAGTCAGGGCAGTCCACACCAAATCCCTGCAGTCCAAAACAACGCCAGGTCTTCACCTCTCTAGAGTTAATTCAAGCACTAACCCCGCTCAGGCTCAGCATTTGAACTTTCCTCCTCCTGTGATGACCAGCAGGTTGTAGCCTAATCAATCCCCTCTCCCACGTTTGAGCATCCTTGCTGTGCCAACTCCTACACAGCAATTGGAAGAACCTTCCAAACCCCAGGGCCCTTTCACCATTAACATCTTCCCTGTGACCACAAAGGCTTTGTTTGCTCCAACACAGGGATGCTTTTGGCAAGGACAAGAAAAGAAGGAATGAGGGACCTTATTTTCCAGCTAGAACAAGAATCTACTGACTGTTTGTTGTTATCCTCCAGAGTGATTAATGTCCTCCTTACACACAAACCCATTTCTCTTCTCCCCAGCCTACTGCAAAGGCTCCACTCAAACCCAAATGATCAGGTCAGGGATTCAATACTGTACAACTGCACTTCCTTGTGACCCTCCTTCCCAGGGCTGGGAATTCTTGCACCCGTGAGCTCAGCTGAAGCAGCTCTTGCCTGGCTTCCTGGAGGCTGAAGTCTTCCCATTCTGTTCAGCACAACTGGAAGGGGAGTCAGAGCCGCTGCTGGAATTCATTAAAAACAGCTGCAAAGGGAATGCAGGGCTGGGGAGCAAAGTGCTCCTTGCTGTTTGTTGCTTTCGAAGTGACATGCAACACCTGACTGTCCAAGGGAGCTGGGGCAGTGGATCCACGCTCAGGCACTGCCAGGAAAACCAATAAGCAAGGGATTGTGTTCCATCTCCATGCAAAAACACCAGGGGAAAATTGAGCCTGTGCTGAGGGAACGGTTTTGCTTGGAATTACACTGTCAAAATAGAGTGTAACCAGTGAAAACAGAGAAATCTGAGCCCCCCCTGCCCAGCTCCACATCCCACCTTTCAGCTGGGTTTTATCAGCTATACCAAAAGGAGGAACACACGGGTCTGTAAAAGGGTTTTCCCACCCTTTTATAGCCGTGGGAAGCAATCCAAGTGGCCCAGCCACTCCAAAGGGGCCAGCTCGTCAGTGCTGCTCTCAATCCCTGCAGGGAATGCCAGGAATTGGGAAACGTCGGTGTGGGGAGGAGAAAACCAGCCCATCTGCCCGGAGTTTTGGGGATTTGGGCTTGCACAGCAGGATCCCTTCCCTCGCTCTGACAGGGAGCAGAGCAGCACATCCACCAGGACAGCAGGGATGCCAGTCTGGGTGGGAGGGGGAGGTCCAGCAGTGCCCTGATCCCTGGCACAGGATGAGTCCCTGGTGTGGCAGTCATGTCACAAACTGTCCCCACGTGCCTCTTCATCCACCCAGTTCCTCCCCACGAGGGAGGGAGACCCACAAAGGCGATATTTGGGCTCAAAGCTGATAAACTCAGCTGATTTCAGCACAGACAAAGGTCAATTCTTCAGAGCAAAGGATGGAAGGGATTTTTCAAGCAGGTCCTGTGGATGCAGGAAACCTGAAGTGCAAACCCAGGATTAAAAGTACTTACAGAGTCTATGATCCCCTGGAGGGCTTCAAAGCCATCGTTCACTGGGAAGACATGATCTTTGCTGTCGGCAATCCGAGCCAGCTGACAGAGCAGGCAAAGGAAATAAAACAGAAATGCAAAGAATGACATAAATTAGCCAGCAGGCAGCAAATTAAGACTTCTCCAGACTCATCCACTTGCAAGTAAAACCCTCAAATGCTCGAGTACTCTGTGTGAATTGCTGGTGTACTGTGGCTTATTAAGCAGTGAAAAGTTAATCTCTTTAGCCTGATTGATTTTAGAAAGGATCAGAGAAGGGATTTTAACTTTGAAGGCAAGACTTCAGTGGTGCCCAGAGCCTTCAGTGCCAAAGCTGACTGGCACATGATTGTAAACCACCCCACACTGTAAGTCCCCAGCCAAAAGAGGCCACAGCATCGACACAGGCAGAAAACACTTGGGCACATTGAAACCAGGGAACTTATCAAAGTGATTCAGTATTTAGAGAAGGCTCATAAAAATGTGTT
Organism: Margarornis squamiger; assembly: GCA_035222235.1. NCBI lineage: Eukaryota > Metazoa > Chordata > Aves > Passeriformes > Furnariidae > Margarornis > Margarornis squamiger. The sequence goes on from JAWWTY010000055.1 coordinate 638,229, forward strand.
CTGTCAAAGGTTAGACTTGATCTTGGAGGTCCCTTTCAACCTTCATGATTCTCTGATTTTCTGAAATTATACCCCACCTGCAGACACAGCCCTGGTTCACCTTCCCTGTCAGGACTGTTGGTCCTGCTCTCAATCATTAGAGAGCCAGAAAGAAGGAAGCAGGGAGCTATAATGAGGTGTCTTCCGAGGGGAGGTTAAAAGGTATCAGAGGAGCATCCAGAAACCCCCATGACAAGGAAGAAGAGCCTCCATGAGGTGGTGGCAAGGTAAGGGGAACCAGGACATCACCTGCAAGGAGCTTCATGCAGGCTCAGCTGCCAGTGGCAAACAGAGGGTTAAGCCCAAAGTCTCAGCCCAGCTCAGCAGTAATGAGCTCTCCATGCATCTCTGGAGCAGACTCAGGTTTTACTGCTGCAGGGCCAGGGTTTGTTCCAGTAATCCTCTCCCCTGGCAGAGGGAACACCAGCCCAGAAGGCCCCTCTGGAGTTTCCTGTAGCACTGCAGGCTGGAGGCAGCAGAGCTGCCACACATTCCTCCCTAAACCCCACGGGCTCCACCTTGGCAGCTCCTGCCCCTCGGAGCTCCCACCTCTGCAGGTGCCAGCCTGCTGCAGACACACTGGGCAGCTCTGCCCTGCCTGCTCCCAGAAGGGCAGGAAAGCTGGGCTGCAGCAGCCTCTGCAAACCAGGATGTTCAGAGTTTCCTCAGCTCACTCCCCCTGGTCCTCCTCCTGGTCCATTCTGGGGCTCCAGGCACAGCCCTCTAATTCCAGTTTAGTCCTCCTTCACTTAAACTCCTCCAAGCAGCAGCTGTCAGAGGCCTGCTGGGTTAGTTCTGGTCTCTTTGCCATTTTTATTCCCTCTTTGCTTTTGCTGTGGCTTCCTCTGTGTTGCACCAGTCTCTGGGTTTGACTCAAAGGAGACTGTTCTAAACCAAGTTTGGTTTGACTCCTTCTCTTGAAAGCTGAAGACCTGGGAAAGGTCTTTCAGCCTTCACTGTGGGGCTGGGCAAGTGCTTCACTCATGTTAGGAAAACGTCAGCTGTTAGTGTGTGAAATGTAATTCATGGACATACCAACATTCATATGGCAAATTTAGAAGTCAGGCCCCAATGGGAACACAGTGTGAAATATCAGTGTCACTAATGAAGGGGTTTGCTTTTGACAGCATAGCTTTCCCCTGAAAGAAGAGCTGGACTGAGACCAAAGTGTTAAATGGCAATAGTTGTAGAGGGAAAAAATGTGCCCAGAACCTCCTCCCCAAGCCAGGCAATTGGCTGTTCCTCATGTGCCTGTTCCTCTGCTTTGCTCCACCACTGCCAAGAGTGTCTGGGGCAGGCAGGGGGGCAGTTCTCCACATCTGGACATTTAGACAGAAAAGGACTTAAACCAACACCCAGACCCACCAATTCAGGTGGGCACTTCAAGCAGCCAAGAGGAGGAGAAGGGAAAACCACTTGAGAAGCCCTGGGAAAGGGATTCAGGGTCCCTTACCTGGGTCTCGTTGAAGTCCTTCACACCCACACAATACACTGTCGCTCCCAGGTCGCGCGACCGGTTGGCCTGGAGGGAGGAAAGGGAGGATGACATGGATGAAACATGCTGGGATGCAGCTTTGTGAAAAGTCTGAGCTGTAAATTCAGCTTTCTCTCTATAATGAGCAAGTGGGGGGGGCTTGTCAAAGGAGGGCTTTACGAGCTTTCCTCACTGACTCTGTAAAATCAGGTTTAATCTGCTTCTAGAGAGGCTGTTGTTTAGTAAAGCAAGTCCCAAGGTGTTTGGTGGGGTTTTAAACCTCATTAGTCCACTTTTCCAGCAACTCCAACTCCCCAAAAGATGTCAGGCAGACTAAATCAATTTTCTTTTCACCATTTGGGGCACATGCCAGTAACCTACAATATCTTGGTGTTTGCTGTTTCAGACATGAGTGCCTGGACTTAGGATATTTATGGGTGAGAGACATTTCATCCCATCTGCTACAAAACCCTATCACTCCCACTGCTTACACAGCATCCTAAACTGAAGGGGGCACATCCACAGGTTGGATTTTTCCAGCCTGTTTCGCTGAAGGTGAAACTTCATTTGCTATTCAAAAGACAAAAGCTCCAAATGCTTAAGTACAATTAAAACAGTGTGAACAAGAACACCTAACCCGACCAAAAACCCCTTCCCAGAGCAGATGGCAGATGGCAAGTCAGATCGTATCAGAGGGCTGCAGCAATCCCAGCTGTCCAAGAGCAAAGTGCTTTAGCAGAAAAGCATCATTCCAGGTTCACGCTGGGAAGGTTCAACCCAAACAACTGAGGCAACTCGTAAGAGCCGAGTTCAGCATCTCCTTCGACCAGCTCGAGGCTGCTCCTCCCCAAACCAAAACAAACACAACTCCTCTGACCTTTCAACTTGTTCACTCACCTCTAAAAACAAACTTGTTTTTCTTGTGGGTTTTTTATTTCAGAAGGGAAGGAAAGGAGATGAGTAGCAAGGAGGGGAACTGTAGCTCCAGCTCATTTGTTTGTGCTGTAGCAATATTGGTTTTACTGTACAAAACCATTCCTTTTGTTGTTGTTGGATTTAACGCTGCACTTTGGACAGGCTGAGAGGAAAAAATCTGTCCATAGCAAATTCATGCAAAAATACCATCTTCCAAGTTTAGGTCATCCTAATTGGCTTGACTGACAAGTGCAAATTGGTTCGTCTCTTCAGAGGACTGTCCAAAGGGCAGCAGGAGGAACATTGCACAGCAAAGCTCTCAGTGCTCACCCTCCTTTGCATAGTTCACTCACTGAATGAGGGTGTTGAGAATATGTGCTTGAACCTCTGTGGGAATTTTGATTATCTGAGAGGTTTGCTGATGTCCCAGAAGATGACAGGAACAACAGCCATCGTCCTCCTGCAGTCTTTACTTCTTGTGGGAGAAGAAAAGTGAAAGGGAGAAGATCCAGGTATTTCCCAGAGCAATGCAGTCAATGCTGAAAGTTCTCAGCTGTAAACTATTCCTTCCTCCAGTGTTTATTTTTAACTGGAAGTTCAAAGCCCTCTCCTTTCCCATGAACAGTCTCAGCCGGGATGAGTCAGAAGCATTGCTGCTCTTAATGGTTATCCTTCAGATTCATGTCTAGAGAGTCCCAAAGTGGAGGCTTTTCACAAGGGAAAAAGCTTTTCCTTATCTTTTGCCTTCAAAGCAGCAAGCCCAGACATTTCCCTGAATAAAAAATAAACGTGTAAGACGCTCACCTCCCTCTCAGAGTAGAAAAACAGGTCTTCGTGGAGCTCTCCATCTGTCAGCGCGATGATGACGCTGGCGGTTCTGTAACCTGAACACACAAACCCCTTCAGTCCCCGGGTTTTGGCTGGTTTTGCCAAACTACCCCAAAAACCATCCTGTGGAGGCCTCTGAGCACACCCAAAGGGCCAGAAACAGCAGTGGTCAAGCTCATGGCCTTTCCTCCCTCCACCCAAACAGTTCTCAGAAGACAGAAATGTCTCCACAATTTTCACTCAGCCTTCAATCCTGGTTTTATATCCCATTTTTTGGTGTGCCAATGGTTTTAATGGACAGCCCCTCAATATTTCAGTGTGTCAGAGCAGCAGATTAGGCTGCAGCCATCGAAAAACCCACTGCGATTTGTTCCTGGTTAGTCCCTGATTTTATTAATGCTGTCAATTCAAGAAACCCAGAGGAGGTTTTTTTCAGCTTGTGATATAAAGCTCAGTTGGGATTTAAACAGAGATAACAGAAAATGGCCTAAAATCTTCAACACTTCTATGTAACATCCCAACAACATCCTTAAACCTTGCAGTCTTCACTTCTTAAAGTGATGCAGAGCAGAGATCTGATACCTCAACTTTCTTGGTGCCATTTAGAAATCCCCAATTTTCAATAACGTGCTAATGATGCCCCAAGCAAGACAACATTAAGCAACATGCGGGGCTCTTCCCTTTGCAGAGCCCAAACTCAAGTGCCCAGGCTCTTCCTGTAGGAAATGGAGAAAACTGAGCATTTTTGGTGCATTTGGGAGTCTAAATGACCCTCAGAGATGCCTTTTTCCCTCCTTTATTACGACAGGAGCCTTTGGACCCACTGCAGGTGGGATAATCCCTCCTTGTAGTGGAGCAAGGACAGACCCAGAACTATTAAAGGCAAAACACACAGACCCACACCCATGCTGAGGACCCAGCTGTCCACTGCTTCTTGCACGTGGTGGGGATCAGTTTAGATGTGATAAACATGCCAGCATGTAAAAGCAATATCAATCCCAAACTGAGCTGTTCCAGCTATTCCATTTTCCTGCAGTCGTGTTTTACAGGTGAGTCCCAAAGCTGGGTGGACTTAGGTGTGACTTCCTCTGACTCAGGAGCAGCCCTGTGAGACCATTAGGCCTGGCTTTGTGCTCCAACATCTGGTTGCCTGCCTTGGTTTCTGAAGAAATGTCCATATTCCTCCTTCAGGCTTTGCAGTGCAGAAAGATCTTCCATTAATTACAGCGAAGGACAAACATTTTTGCAATTGTCTGCACTTACTGCTGGTTTTCATAATTTCTTATTTAAAAACCTTTCACCTTCTCCACATGCTCATGTTTGAGAAGGAAGAAGAAATGGTTGCCTGAGTCCTCAAGCAGAAGGAACTAAGTAGGGCACCAGAGAGTTTTGGTCAGAGTGGGCACCTTCAGTGGCTTCTCACTTCTGGCCTGAGACACTTTCACTCCAGCTCTGGCTCCTTGAAGCTCCACCAGTTCCTTTTCCCTTTCCCCTGACCAGCACTGCATTCCTGCAGGAGCAGCAGCCACCCCCACCCTTCCCACAGAGAGGCTGCATTTCCAATCTGTTAAAGTTATCAGTGAAAAAGGAGGAGAATAAAACATTCAATGGACCAGGAAAAGTCTCTCACCGTGAACGTTTTCATAGTAAATCTGTTCACTTGCCTGAAATCAAACCAGAAGGTTATTAGCAATAAATCAGTGATGCTTTGTGGACATCTGCTCATGCACCAGGAAGGGAAGGTGGCAGTGAGGGTGTCACCTTTGCTTTGTCACATGAACTCTGCCTTCAGAGACCTGGAACCTTCCCAGCACAGGGCTCTTGCCTATGGGTTTGGGTGCCTTTACTTCAAGGTCTTATCCAAGCTCAGCTCAGTCAAACCAATGCTGAGGCCAACAATACTGTTGTCTCCCTCTGCTCTGCTCCCTGGAAATCCCATTCACCTTCCTCCCTGAGAAACATCCCAGGCCCAATGATGGATATTTCCCAGCAGCTCCAGGTCAGCTGCTCCAGCTGCAAACAGACCAAAGTCTCTGTTGGTCCCCCAAATTTGTGTTCTGTGCTCACATTTCAGTGTGAGCAGTGACAGTGCAGCGTTTTCAGCAGGCACACAGTTCCAAGCCCTCCCAAACTCACGTGGAGGACAGAAGTGGGAGGGAGTGCAGGAGTTCAGATTCAGAGAGATTCCTGAGCTTGGAAAATACATAAAAAATCTCCCCAGAAGGAGCAGGTCGGAGCAGGCAATAATGTCTTCACAGCATTGTTTGGCCACAGTGAGGACAGGCTGGATTCGTGGCCTCAGCCCCCCCTCCCAGCTCTGACAGGGCAGGACTGACAGCTTTCCACCCTTCAGGAACGGGTGGGATTGCAATGCCAAACCTTCTGCCTTGTCCTAAGCTGAAGAGGCAGCTCCCCCTGATAAGGAGTAGAGTTTGCACCTCCCATCTCCAACACTGACCACTTCCACCTCGCCGCACCTCTGGCACTGTCCCACTCGCCCACTGGGGAGTTTCTAACCAGGTTCCTCTGTTTGCCTTCCCTGAGGGGCAGCAGACACAGGGGGAGGCAGCACAGCAAGCCCTGAGTTACCCTTTCGAATCCCTCGTGCATGTACGTGTCACCGCCGGGCAGCACCTTCTGCAGCTCCTCCAGCCCCTGGCGAATCTGCTCCCTGCAAGGAGGGCACACACCGTCAGAGCCAGCACCCAGCCCGGGCAGGGCAGAACAGACACAGAGAGGAGACACAAAGAGCCCACCTGACATTTATATGGGTGCAGAATGGGTGGATGCCTCTCCAAGGACGTGGAAAACAGAGTAGTTATGCTCCCAGTGTTCCCACAGCCTGGGCAAAGCATCCCAAGGGCAGCACCTCCCCAATATCCACACATTTCATACATCTCTTCCCAAATAAATCCTCCCTGGTCAAACTCAGCTGACTCACCCAGCTCACTTCCCTCACCTCTGTTTGCTGCCTTGGCCAAACAAACACAATCAAACAGCCCAGTTTATTTGGACATCACACCTTCAGTCCCTGCTCAAACTGACTCGAAGGTTGAAGCCTTTCCCAGCAGCTCATTATGGTTCAGGGTATCTGGTTTGGCTCTTTCCAGGAATCCCAGGCACAGTGACAGACCAGCTGCAGGGCACACGGGGTGGGCAGTCATTTGCTGTCCCCTGGAGTGGCAAACACCAAACTCTGTGAGCCAAGAACAGCCCAGAAGTCTTTACCACAGGGTAAGACCCTGCAAAGTGTCGGGTATGTCCCAGCAAACTCCATGATCTTACTGGGAAAGGGATGAAGTCACTGCAGGCAGGACCTCAGGGACATGCCACAAATCAGATTTGTCCCTGAGTTTTTTAACTATTTCACAAGACCTGGTTTGTGTGATCAGGGAGGAAAACCCCACTGTCTGCTTCTGCAACAGGCTGAATTATCCAGCTTTCAGGAACTCATTCTGCACCTGTGATCCCCCAAACCAGTTAGACACCAGTTAGACACCGCCAGAGGTGGGCTAGAGGCAGATGTTTCCTCCTCTCTGCTACCCACACACACACCAAGCCAAAGCTGAGCACAAAATTGAGCATTTCCTGTGATCACCATTTTTCAGAGGTGAACACTGACATGTTACAATGCACAGCAAAGGTGTTTAAAAAACACCACTGCAGTCCCATTAGGGCACAGCTTTGTTCCAAAAGGGATGCTCAGCACCCTCCCTCTTCACATTCAGGGGCTGATTCAGCACACAGAGGCACAGACAAGGCAAGGAGGTTTTCCCACCACTCCCCCTTCCCCATTAGGAAAGGCCAGTGGGAACTAAAGGACCAGCACCTTGTTTGTCTGTCCCTCAGTAAAAACCAGCAGCTCTGCTGTCAGCTGGCTTTTAGACTAATACCATATCAATATCCTGCTCCCAGTCACCATTTCTAGGACAGCTGGATAAATATGGAATGCATTTCCACATGGGAAACACTTCAGGCTCTTAGTTCAGAGCCTCAGAGATGAGGGATCTGTGCAGTGGGGTGTGTTCACAGGGTGGGACACAGCAAGAGGCAGGGAACAGGTTTTCCTCTGGCACCCAGTTAAATATGGTTCATTCTCTTTATCCTTGCTGCTGTAATAAAAATAATAATAATAATAATAATAATATTGTGGCAAGGAAGGGCTGCTTAGGCTGGCTGGGGTTAATGGCATTTCCAAGGCTGGTGTGAATGTGGACTGCTCTGTAGGAAGGCAGCCAGTTTCCTCCCTGTTCCTCCATGGGAGCTGCTCTGGTATGTGATTTCAGACATCCAATATGTAAAACACATGCTGACTTATACAGCCTACACATGTGTTACATATATTTTTGCTCCACGTGGCAATGAAGTTAACAGAGGAAGCAGGAGCGATTTAAGGACCTCATCCAGCTCTCCTTGAAGTCAGAGTTAAATAAAAAGAATCCATCCCATGGATTTTACTGGGATTAACTTGGGGATCTACAAAGGGGTGAGAGGAACACGCTTCAGAAACAGGGCAATCAAACTGCCTTTGCCAAAAACCACAGACCCTGCAGTCCACCCAAACACTTTGTCTGTAACACCCCTTCAGTCAGACCTCTGAGCAAATCACCTTCCCCTGCACCTCAAGAGTGTGGAGTCACCTCTGGCTTTCAAGGCTGGTTTTATGGGAAGGGAGTTTCACCCATTTGTTGGCAGAAGAAACCCCAAAGGATGTTTCAGAGGGGGCAAGTCTCTTGTTCTCTGACAAAAGCCTGACCCTCTGCTGAATGCAGCTCCCTCAGTGAAACCACTCTGAGCTAAAACCCCAACAGCTGCCAGAAAGACATTTAAAAGTTGAATTTAAGAAGGCAGCCTCTGCCTTGGGAGGCTGCACATTTCAGGATGTGAAAATGGGCAGGTGGTTCAAACAATGACATTGAGAAGCACAAAGGTATCACAGCTCTGGTCACAGTGGACTGGAAATCACTGAGCAAAGAAGGTGAAGGTGAAACTCCAAACCTCTTCTTACCTGTCTTCTGTTAACCTCATTAAAATTGTCCCTCTGGTTGAAAAGACAATGAAGGACATCCTCAGCTGAGGGCTGGAGGAGAGAAAAGAAGTGAATTACTTTGGGGGGCCAGAGCTTGCAGTGTGTGAGACCCCAAGCACCAGGGACACTCTGCTCTCTCAGTCCTAACTCAGCAGGAGGAAGGGCAGGAGGAGGCAGCACAAGGTGATTTATCCTGGGCTTTTCCAACCACGGGGAATCCTTGGGAAAGATGCACAGAGCACGTGCATCACCACCTTGGCATTGCTAGAGCCAGCAAGGCTTAAATGCATCCTGGAACTGCCACGGGCACAAAGGAAGGATAATTATGTTTGTCATAACTTATTCCATGTCCTGAGGGATTCTTCCTGCAGTCTCAGGTCATCCAGAGCCCAAAAGCCAGAGCCACAGCCCCTCCCTGCAGAGCCAGACTCGTGTGGCTCAGGCAGCACCTCAGACAGGAGTATTCCTTCCCCACTGAGTTATGCTGTGATCCATGGAAGGCAGGCAGGAATAAAGGGAGCACCCAGCTTATCCCCTCCTCTTTCCCATAGACAGGAACCGGGGGAGAGTAGCCCGTGGGATGGTCTGAGGGAAGCAGGAAGACCCCCATGGCGCAGGGGAAGCAGCGGGTGCTGGTCCAGCAGCCCCTGCCCTCCTGCAGCCCCGCTCACCTGATGAACTTGCGGGCCAGGTGCTCCACAAAGTGGTAGATCTCGTTCCAGTGGTGCAGGACACTTCCTGACCTGGGGAAACAATCATTGCAGGACACATTAGTTTCCTTGCTGCTCTTGCAGCTTTCCCAGCCCTGTGTTCTGCCACATGGTGCTCAGCCAAGCATTTGCCTTGATTTTGTTTACCACTCACTGCCTGTATTCTTCCTGCAAATGGCATTTCCTACTTGAAAAGCAAGAATAATTCCAGCTCCATACAAGTGTTTGAGGCTACCCTTGGCAATTACACATGGAAGTTAGGCTGGACCTAACCAAATTAAGCCCTGTGTGAGTGAAGACCTTCTCTCTGAAGTGTTTTAGATTAATTCCACCCACTCACTTCCAAACTATTACACAGCTCAAGTGTATTCTGAGAATAACAAGCAGTTGGAAGAACAGATTATTAAACTTCTCTTGTGTTTCCACTGTGCCAGAGACCGTGAAAAGTAAAACATATTAGTCCACATCTCAACTGTTCTGGTTAATTCTTTCACACCTCAGTTAAAGACAAAGCAAACTAATTTTGCTCCTCAGGAGAATAAACCATGGGCTATAATGGGATTGGGTTATTCTTCTCTATGTTGTGAGAACCAAGAAAAATTAGGTTAATCAGAATCTTTCAGCACTAAATGCCCCTTCTGGCATAAACACTTCTATGAACACTGGAATATTAATATTGGGAAAAAAATTCCTTCCTAGAGTTGAAAAATAAATGTGTCATCACTTATTTAATTCATTGACTACAATTAGAAATATTTATAGGGGAAATAACCATTCCAGCCTGAACAGAAACCTCACTGACGTGCCTGAGGAAGAAAAGATGAACATCTGAGGTGATGGTTTTTCACTCCACAGGAAGAAAAGGCACCTGACCTGCCTTGTTCTGCCTCAGGTCTGAGGGGGCAAATGCCAAGGCAGGGCTGGCACACCTGGTCCAGGGCAGACTTCACAGACAGTGGGACAACTGGTGTCAGAACAGATGAAGGGTGAGGTACAGCAGGACTTGCTCTCAAACTTAATTCCTGCTGCATCCAAACTGCAAACTGATAGAACAGAGATCCACAAATCCCAGCCCCAGGTGAAAACTGCCCTGGGATCTATGGAATAACTGAAACCTTGAATACAGTGGACACTCCAGCCCCAGCAATGTCAAATAGCCCAAATAATTTTCAAGAACTGTCCTAGAAAATTAGGATTTATTTTCTTTATAAGGTGAGGCATAAAAGAAACACTTGACTTTAAAGCAATGGTCACAGCAGCCTCCAGAAGACACACGAAGCCAAGGCTTTGTTAACCATAAACCAGTTAGTCCTTCCTTCAGTGAAATGTATGTTGCTTTAGACCTTTATACACCCCTCTCAGAAATACACCTCAGTGGAGTCTCACACGTCTCCTGAACCATCTGGTATCAGATCTGTGGAGCTGGGACCCTTCCACAAGGAGCCCCTCACCAACCCTGTCCCAGCCGTCAGGTGAGGGAACCACAGGAGACCTCATGTTAGGGGAGAACACTGGCGGGACAGAGCCCTAGGAGCTCCATTAGCCTTGAAAAGTTGGCTTGTTGGTCATCCCTCCAAACGCCAGGCAGCTGGGAAGGGGGTCCAGCCACAGAGCCCACCAGGCACACAGCTTGTCACACTAAACCCCTGGCACTTCCCATGGCTCTGAAGTCATTTTTGAAAAGAGCATTTGCCACAGTAAAGCTTCAAAGCCAGAGCTGACCCTCAGTTCAGTGCTGCGTCAGTCACAAAGTCACCAGCACATCCCATCGCAGCTCTTGTTCTGCTGGTCGTGTTACCTGGGCAGTCTTGTCAGGTAAGCAGTGCCTTTTAATGCTTGACCCAAGTACAGCTCCAGCTGCTGCTGCAGCTCCTTCCCTTCACCACCCTCACTCTGCTGCTCCACCCCCAGTCCCATCTTTGTGCCCTCTGAAACACAACTTTTCCCGTTAAACCTTCCCACTCTCCTGTCAACTTGAGCAAGGAACAACCTGCAGTTCAGGAGCTGCAGAATGTTCAACACCCATTTTGAGGGAACTTCTTACCGTTGCTACAATCACAAAACCAACCCCCCTGTACCCACCAAAGGAGGATATTTTCTGCTTTCAGGTCCCAAGGCACTGCTGGAATAGTCTGCAAGCCATTTATTCCTCAGCTCTACCAGGGTCCCAAAAGGAAGGCTCACACTTTTGCTGCCCACACTGTTCCTTCCTGCTCAGCAAGTTCCCACCTGTGGCCCAACAGCCCAGGGTGCTGGGGCTTCATTTCTCCCTGCACTCGAGGTGTCAGGGAATGCCCAGGTCTGCAGTGAGGAAAAAGGACTTCCCTTATACAGAAAATGCATCTTCTGAAACACAGTTCAGACCTTGGCATAAGAGGGTTCACAAACCCAGCATTACCCTACAGTGGCCACCTGCACAGCTTGGAGCTGTGTCATTCAGTGAAGACACTTGTCCATCTTGTGAGGGAGATCAAGGGCTCTGAATAGAACGAGAATTTCTAAAGCCCAATTGTAAGATAAGAAATGCCAAATTTAAAGGAGTTGTCCCTTCATACTCCCCGAGGAAACCAGATGATCAGTGAGCCAGCACTTTAGAGCTGAATGACTGATGCTATAAACTTGCAGTTAGGAGAAGGCTCAAAGTGAGGATGCCAAATTCTCTTCTGGAGAAGAGCCCAATAAATGGAAATTAAGCCTAAGCAAACCATTCTCTTTAACAAGAGAACGATGCATTCTGTGGTCAACTCTGCTGGCATTTTGAACCTCTAAACTGAATGTAAGTGTTGAGGGAGACTCTCCACGTGGCTTTGTGGTTCCAGCCAGCAGAGCCATGCTCCAGTCAAAGCAGGTGTTTTCCTCCTGCTCACTGGGACAAAGATGCACCAGCAGCTCAAACCTCCTTAGGGTTTGTCCTTCTTGCATGTTTCAGACTCCCTTTTTCCATTTCTGTCACTGCACCTTCTCAGAATACCCACGGGTTATTTAATTCTAGAAGAATCACAGGATCAAGCCCACACACCCTTACACAAAGACCTCCCATGAGTGACGTGCTGTGCAGCTGACAGAAGGACACAAAGACACTTGGTCCAGGGGCTGATGTGGGTCTGAAATCTCCTTAAATTTCCTGGGTTTTGGACTAACTCCAAGAAGTCTCGTGGCTCTCAGGGGTGGCTTTCACCTAAGAAGTTGTGCAGCATCTCTCTCTTGAGCTCTTCAAAAACAACACAAGCCAGCCCAAAAGTGCCCTTTGGCTTTCCAAATAATTCAGGAGCAATTTTCAAAACACTGCACAGAGACTTTAGAGAGATGATGCAATTCTTTGAGGAAACACTATTATCTTGTGCCACACTTCACACGAGACAGCTCACCAGGGACACTGCCAAACTCTTGAGGTCACAGGGTCTCTAGAGGTCCAGTTCAGAGCAGGACAAGCCTCTAAGCCCAGCCACAGGCCAACAACATTCTTCTCTTCCTGGCTGGCAGGGGATGTGCAAAACCCCAACTAATAAACAAGTGACCCTGGACTTAATTTACATCACGCAGCAGATAAAGTGCAGAGTGTGCAGGCACACACTTAATCCTGGCTGTAGGGAAGCTCTTACTCATCCCTTTTACCAAGGAATAGTCACCTTAGATGCTCCACTTGGTAAAAAACATGTCCACAGGTCCGGACTGGCAAGGATTTCACACATTATCTTGGCTCATTGCAATTGCAAGCCCTCAGCAGACTGAGGAGTTAATTACATTCCTTGAGGCAACAAGAAAAAAGACACAGGAACGCACAAATTCCTCTCCCCTGCCTTGCTGGCTCCCTCAGCCCTGATGATAACACAGAGAGGAACCATCCCCCTGCATCCCCGAGCCCTGCCATCCAAACAAAATGCATCCATTGCTCTGGAGTCAGGCCTGTGAGCCTGGAAAAACAAACAGGGATCACTGAGTAGGTCAGCAGAGATCACAGATGGTTTTGAATCTGCTGCCCAGAGAGGTTGTGGACTCCCCATCCCTAGAAGTGTCCAAGGTCAGGTTGGAGCAACGTGGTCTGGTGGGAGGTGTCCCTGCCTGTGGCAAGGGGTGGAACTGGATGGGCTTTAAGGTCCCTTCCAACCAGACCATTCCATGATTCCATTCCTGCAGACGCTTTGTCTCACCATTCCCTCCTAGAGGGAATGTTTGTTCCCATGAGAGCAGGTCCAACATTCACCAGCTCTGGGAGGTTCTGTGGTGGCTCTGCTGGAGATCTCCCATTTCCCAGGGGAAGGAGCAGTTCCTGCAGGTCTGGCTCCCTGCCTGTGTCTGCCTCTTCCCATCCCACCATGGTCCCTGTGTCTTCCACTCGGAGTGTAAACCTGGACTTAGTCTCGCTTAAGTCATGGTAACTCCAGCTACAGTCAAACAAACCATCAAACCTCTCCAGAGCAGGAGTTTCACTTCAATACAACTGGTGAAAACCAGATTCCCTGGCTGGCTGGGTAACGAAGGGATCACAGGAAAGAGCTTGGATTACTTGCTTCATTTTGCCAGGGATCTCTTGGAGCCAAGTGTTCCTTCCCACACCTACAGCTCCTTGGGAGGATAAATTCACCATTATCTGGACACCAATGGCAAGAGCACAGGAAATAATCCCTGGGATTCACAGAGGCTGCAGCAGAAGAATCAGTTGTCATTCCTTCCTCCCTAGCTCCAAATTTAGTTAATTAATTATTAATTAATTATCTGGGAACTGCCTCTAAATGTTGCAGCTGTGCTTGTGCAGGGTTTCCACACAGCAGCACTGGGTACCGTGTCAATTAGGGGGTGGTCACAGTCATGGTTAATTAGTCACATGGGGGTTATTTTAAATTAATGTAATTAATAAATGGACACCATCAGCAAAAGCAAATGTTTGGGTGTTTAACAGCATCTCACAGCTTCCTCATTGTTCCTCCTTAATATGTCTTAGCTCACAGCAGGCTGTACATTCTTTGGCACCAGCTCCTGCCCATTCATGGAGCCCCAGCCCATGAACCCCCCCAGCACCACAAGGGGACAGGCCATGTTGGGCCAGACCTCTCAAGATAAGCCAGGTCTACCACCCACAATGCTGGGTTTATCTCAGTATTACCTGCACTTTGAGGTGTGAGTTGACCCTGCATAGAAGCCAAACAGCAAATAGCACACAACTACACTCTAAAGAGCAAACAGCCTGAGATGAAACAGAAAATAGCCACAATTTGAGACTTTGCTATCAAAGGACTAGACAAATGGATTAATCCAGTCTTAATCCAGGTGAATCCAATTCCTGCAGCTCAGAATTCTGAGTGAGGTGTTTGTATGTCTGTCCTCTGGAGTGTGTTCATGCCAGGCGATGGCTCGGGACAGAGCTGGCAATCTGCAGTTTCCTGCAGAGCTGGGCTCGGCACCCACACAGTGTGACAGCTTCAGCTTTCCTTGGCAGGCAGCTGCCCCAGCCCACAGTGCAGTCCTCTGGGGAGCCTGCAGCTCTTCTGGAGCACGAAATCCTGGAATCACAGACTGCCTTGGCTTGGAAGGACCTCAGAGCCCACCCAGTGCCACCCCTGCCATGGGCAAGGACACCTCCCACCAGCCCAGGCTGCTCCAAGCCCCGTCCAACCTGGCCTTGGACACTTCCAGGGATGAGGCAGCCACAGCTTCTCTGCCCAACCTGTGCCTCACCACCCTCACAGGGAGGAATTTCTTCCCAATATCCCATCTAACCCTGCCCTCCTTCAGCTTAAAACCATTGTCCCTTGTCCTGTCACTCTCTGCCCATACAAAAAGTCCCTCTCCTTCCCTTTTATAAGCCTCTTTAGGCACTGGAAGGGGCTCTCAGGTCTCCCTGGATCCTTCCCTTCTCCAGGTGAATCCCCCAGCTCTCCCAGCCTGGCTCCAGAGGGGCTCCAGCTCTTGGAGCATCTCTGTGGCCTCTCTGCATTTGCTCCAGCAGCTCCATGTCTTTGGCACAACTCTGCCAGCCTGAGCTCCAGCAGTCACAGCACGAGAGACCTCTGCTGCTGCCCCAGGGCTGTGAGAGCCCTGGGGGCAATAAAAGACACACACACACATGAACATGTTGGATCCAAGCACAGCTGGTCCAGTCAGGCTTTTGCTCTGCTTTGTGCATGTTGAGGCCGTGAAGAGTAACAGGATTAGTTTGGAATGGCTGAACCCTGGATTTTCTTCCCCTTCATGACCACGAGAAATGGGAGCTTTGCTGCAGGTCCTCTGAGCCTGCCATGTGCAGGGAGTTGTGTCTCCAGCTGCCTGCAGACACCTGGAGGAAACCTGGTGTCCCCTCAGCACTTGGCCCAGCAGGACTGCAGGGATCTCCCAAGGAGAACATTGCAGGGATCTCCCAAGGAGAACATTGCAGGGATCTCCCAAGGAGAACATTGCAGGGATCTCCCAAGGAGAACATTGCAGGCAGCAGGAGCATCACTTCACAAGGACACCCTTGGTTTTGTGGGCACCCTGAAGGGACTCCTGGTGGCCAGCACTGTGAGTGAGAGCCAGCTGTGACCAGGACTGACCCAGGGCAGAGCCTGGCACGTGTCCCACGAGCTGCTCACACTCAGGGCACTGCAGGGGCTCGAGGAGTCACTGAATCCACCCCAGCACGGGTCAGCACAGGGCTCTGCCCCAGCAGCCTCCAGCCTCTGTTTGTTGTTTTTGTATCACTCCTTTGATCCCAGAAAGGAGGTTGCTTAATATTTTCATGGCTTCCTTCCACCAGTGAAATTACATTTCAGGCTTAAGAGTCTAAATCTCTTCTGCTACAGAGTCCTTCATCACTGTAGTCATTTCTAGACATATTTCAAAGAAAACCAGTGAGCTCTGGATCTGATTATCATTTCACCTGAAGGCCTCTGTAGGCATCACCTCTCTCTGCATTCAGGAGTTCAGCAGCATTTTGGAAAACATTCTCTAGATAAGTAGAAGGTAGAGAAGCCGTGCTAAATAAGACTCAGCTTTTTTGGAAATGCAGCTTGGCCTCTGAGAAATGAACTGCCTGTGGAAGGTCTCCTGCCCATGGCAGGGGGGTGGAACCAGATGGTCCTTAAGGACCCTTCCAACTCAAACCATTCTGTGATCCCCTGAAAGGAGGTTTTGAAGGTAAAGGATGTGGGATAACTGAGCCCACCCCAGCAGGTCTCTCAGCCAGGTCCATGACACCTCGCACTCCCCAACAGCTGAAACACCACAAAGCTCCAAATTCCACTGGACTCCAAGGAAATTTTTACATCAGATGCTGTCCATTTCCGAATAGTCCCAGAAACAGGAATCCTGCACCTGGCAAAGCAGGATTTTTGCTGGATACCCTGATACACTGAGGCCAGCCTGCCTGCTTTAAAGTTTGTGCCAAGGCTCCAGTTTCCACCCAAATCCTTCATCCCTTGAGCGAGGCTACAAAGTCATGGATTTTAGTAAAGGGGACGGCACAGAACTTGAATTAAGTGCCTGCTAAAGTTACATTAGCTCAGAGGAGTAACACAGCCCATCCATCAGATTGGATAAAACCTTCCATCCCGCTTCAACTTCCAAGGAAATGCAGTCTGCAAAACTCCCTGCAGCACAAATCACACTCTGGGCTTGTTTGGGTTTGGGGTTTTTTCCTTACAATACAGATATTCCAACAAATAACTGAACAGCCAAAGCAGCAAAATGCACGAGCCAGGTAGATCTTTCCACTGAATCAAAGAAATAAATTAAAAAATCTTTCCCTTGGAGCGCTGGGACAACTGGCACAGTGAAACAGCCAGTGTCTCAATCTTACATTTTACCCAGTATTTTGTAATAAAGGCTTATGTAATTCCCAGTCATTTATACTAAAGGACTGTGGGAGCTACTGCAAAACACTCCAGAGAAAGCTCCATCTGCGAGTGCTTTTGGCAACTCATAAATACGTTCCTGTCTCTGAAATTTATGGTTAATAATGTCAGTGCCATGGCTCTGGCAGGCATAATCTCCAGTATTTCCAAACTTTTGGTTCAAAATGACTATTCTTAATCCAGGACAATCATTTTAGCTGGGTTTTTTAATATATCTTTTATTTTTTTTTTTTGAATGAAGCTTTCCAAAGCTCAGCACAATTTCACGTCTGAAAAAAGAGGCTCTCTCAGAGAGCCAAGGAGATGACACTGTCACAATTAGTGATGAAAAAGTGAGGTGGGAAGTTATCCCCAGTACAAACAGCTACAGTCAAAATACGCATTTGATTAGCATGGAACAAAGAAAGTGTGACTCAGCTGGAGAAAATAAAGCTCTCTTTAAATGAGGCGCTGGAGCTGTTTGGCACCACAGCAGCTGAGCTGAGCCCCTTTGGAGGCAGCAAACCTCTGAGCTGGTTTGTACCTGCAGGAAGGGACCTGGGGAACAGGAGGTGAGCTCCAGCTCTCCCTCCACGTTCTCAGCTATGGAATTAATTCACCCCCACAAGCCCCACTGTGGTGGGAGCCTCAAACCCCACATCTCGTGAGGAGCCGGAGCGGACTGGGGTGCTGCCCTTTTCCCAAGCCCTCCCTGAGGAAAGGACAGGGTCGAGCACACAGCAAAGCTCCCACATCAGCAAGACTGGTGCTGATGTGATTTACGGAGCACAGCCGGGTCTATGCACTGGACCCACCAAAGAAGTCACCACAACAAGAACAAAGAGACTAGTCTGGAGTTTCACGGGTCCCCTGGGGACACAGTGACTTCCACTGAACCAAAATGCAGGGGAAACCTCCTCGGCGTCAGGATAAGCCATCCCAGATCATGCCTAGAGAAAGATCTCTTTGAGAAAGAACAAAGCAGAAGTGACTTACTTGTCCAGAATGAAATACAAATCAAAGCCCCCGTAGCAGGCAGGACCCCCGTTCTCTCTCTTTCCGCCGTGTCCATCACAGGGGAGCATAAAAATTGCCAGGAAGAGACATTGGAAGCCAAATCTCAAGATGCTTTGCTTTGCAATGGCCATTATATATATCCAGAGAGGAGGAGAAAAAGAAACCTCTTCTTCCAAGGCTCCCTTATTTCCCAAGTTTCTCCACAAAAGCCATTCAATGACCTTTAAATGTATGTATGTCGGTTGTATTCCTTAAAACTCCACTTGCAACAGTTGTCCTCAGGAATTGCAAGACTTTCCCCCTTGTTTCCCTTGCACTTCTGTTTCTCGGTTTCAGATTTCAAGATGCACAATACTGTATTTCACTTTTTTTTTTTTTTAAAGGGACTTGACCCTCAGTCTTCCCTCGCAGCTCTGGGGAAGCAGCACCATTGTTTGGCAAGAGCAGGAGCAGCCTCCTCACAAACCCTGCTTTGTCTCAGCCTCCAGAAAATACAGGGAGGGTTTGAGGCTTTCTTCTCCCCCCCCCCCCTTAATTATTATTGTTATTATTAAAGATGGCAAGTTTTATTTCTCCTGAGCAAAAGGAGCTCAGAGAATGCCACCTCGTGGCCAAAACCCAGGCTGAGCGGGTCTGGTTTGCAGGGTGTTTGTGCACTGAGCACACGAACCTCCCACAGCAGCGCCAGGTGGGAACACACGCGTGGTTTGCTCCCCGCAGGCACAGCCCTGCGCGTGGAATCACACACTGCCGTGGGAGGGACCTGGAAGATCATCTCATTTCACCTCCCACCATGGGCAGGGACACCTCCCGCTAGCCCAGGTTGCTCCCAGCTGGCCTTGGACACTTCCAGGGATGAAGGGGCAGCCACAGCTTCTCTGGGAATTCCATCCCAGCCCCTCCCCACCCTCCCAGGGAAGAATTTCTTCCCAATATCCCATCCAACAGTGCCCTCCTTCAGCTTAAGGCCATTCCCCCTCATCCTGTCACTACATGCCCTTAGAGACAGCTGTGTATCCCACAAGGACAGAAGAGGCTGCAGAGACATCTCTGTTTCCCACAGGCAACATCTGAGTTTAAAGACCTTTAAAACCCTGGAGTAGCTTCACAACAAGCCATGCCAGACTCCATCCCTTGCATTTTGTCAGTCCTCAGAAATGCTCAGCAACATCTGTGCTTATCACAGAATCCCAGAATATCCTGAGTTGGAAGAGACCCATGAGGATCATCCATCCAGCCCCTGGTCCTGGCACAGACACCCCAACAATCCCACCTTGTCCCTGTCCCTTTGTCCAAACCCTCCTGGAGCTCTGGCAGCCCTGGGGCCATGACCAAACCCTGGGGAGCCTGTTCAGTGCCCACCCACCC
>JAWWTY010000055.1:673692-735857 GCA_035222235.1 Margarornis squamiger
AAATCCTGAGGGTGTGGCTGTTGCTGAAGTTCTCCCTCAGTGAATGACTGTGGATCTCCCAGGTGGCTCTGCCCTTACCTGTGTTGAGGCACATCAATGCTTGGGAAAGCAGCAGCTCATGTTTCTTGGGTGTTTTTCAAAAGAAATGAGCATACAAAGGCATGGAAAATTAAATGGAAAACACCCCTAAAATTAATGGGAAATTAAATCCAGCTTTCCCTTTAATGCATTTAGAACTTACTAAAGGTTTTTGTTTTAACTTGTGGGGACGGACCTTGTTATATTCCCACTGAGAAAAGCTTATTTGACTGCTGAAACCTATTCCAAGTATTTCTGAAATACCTGGAGTCTTAGAAACAAAGAATCTTTTGAGAAGAAGGGCCAGGGCCAGCCTTTAAGAGGAGGGCAACTTCAACCTCATTAGTCTAACTGTGCTTATCACAATTTGATATCTGTTTATGTGTTTTCTGATATATTGCTTAGCAGCACAGCTTTGTTACACTGGAGATAACCTTTTCTCATGTGGACTTAGGTGGCATAAAGCAAATGTGTGCAATTCCCTTCTTTTTTTTTTTGTTTTCCATTGAGGCCTGTTTGCTGCGAGAGATTTCTGCACAATCTCCTTCACCTTTTTCCCGATAACAGCGATTACAGAAATGTGTTTGCTGTTAGTTTGAGTTCTTGTTTTATTTGGAGGGAACCAGCCTCGATTATGACCTTCTAGCAGAAAGCAGAGTGTGATTCATCAAGGTCCCTGCCGTGGCTGGGGTGGAGCAGCCCAGGCAAGGTCACAGGTAGCAGAGAACATTTCTCACGGCAAAATCCTGTGGCCATTGGCATTTTCATAAAACACAGATATCAGTGGCAGCTCAAAAGGGGGAATTCCCATCCCGGTCCTTTGGTTTTGTGACCTTGTGTGAACCGTGAAGCTCTGAATTTCCCCATCACTCCTTGGAATGCTGAGAAGACCAGAAGTCACCTAGGTTTGTCCTCTGAAGCCCGACTGTTGTTCCTGAGTCTGCCACTGATGTCAGAACAAGTGTTCTGTCCATCATGGGAACCGATCAAAATCTTGTAAGAGTCCCTGCACATGGAATAAAATCATGGAACCCCAGAATGGTTCAGGGTTGGACAGGACTTTAGGATCACCCAGTTCCAACCACCTGCCATGGGCAGGGATGCCACTCACAGGATCAGGTTGCTCAGGGCCCCATCCAACACACGAGATGAAAAAAAGTGGCTGAGGAGTTGATCTGTTGGGTGGCTGCTGTGGAGGCCACCATGACACGGGTGTTGCTTTCCAGGATTTCTCTGCAGACCATCAACCAGAAGACAAAATGCAGCTTGTACGAATGAACAGCAGAGCTACTCCCAATGTCATTTAATTCTGGATAATATTCTGCTAAACAGTTAAAAAAAAAAAAATAGAAGCAGCAAGACTGGGAACTCCTCTAAAGTTTAAACCAGTAAATAATAGCCATTTGTAGAGTGATTGATTTGCTGAGTCTTACAGAGTGCTTTAAATATATCAGGGTCAGGTTATCTGTGCCAACCCAAAATTCAGATAGGAGGCTTACGACATGCAGATATGGTCACGAAGGAAAGTTCTGTCAAGTGTTTCCCACACCTCCAGCAAGATATAAAAGTTGAAGGTCTCTGGGATTTCCTTGAGTCCTTACCTTCTGCAGCGTCTTGTTCTCATCCGAAAGAAAAATGAAGGGATTTGTGAGTATCTCCATTTTTAATACTGTGAGTTCCTAATTCTTAAAAACAACAGGGTAGAGGAGAAGATGCTCGAGTAAGTGGTACAATACAGGGTGCAACGATCTGTGTGTTGTTTCTTTGGGTGGTTCAGTGAGAAACCTGCATTTCTTGGGTCACTGCGGGACCAGTCAGCGGGAGCATCATTTGAGCCAGCAGTGCAGAACTGGTTACCATTCACAAAGGGGGTTTATTTATGGTTTAATAATTGCAGTTGTAGAGGCAAATCAAGAAGTAAAAAGGTGTCAAGGAGGGACTTCTGAAAATACAAAATAAAATTGAATGGTTAAGTTATTCTGCTTTTCAAGTCACAGGCAAAAGAGACCCAAACTTTACAGTGAAGAATTGCAATTGTTTCCAACTAATATATATGTTAAAAGGGTAATTTTTCAAACTGGTGTTACAGTTGCTGCCATCATAGGGATTTGAAATCACTGCCTGGTTTGCTGAGTGAGAATTATGGTCCCTTTTACAGGTTGCAGTCCTCGTTTGTTTGGGAGTCTTGTGGACTCAGACATCTGCACTGGAGGTAAGGAGGGGATGAACCTTCTCCTGAATGTGCTTGTTTAAAACATGTTGCATCCCTGAGCAGGGGGGAATAGAACAGGCAGAAAAGAACAGGAGGGACTAACAAGCTGCTTATTGCCAAGAGTAGAGAAAAAGAGCTTTTGCCAGACGTGGCAATCAGGGCAGAGAGGTGGCTCTGTGCAGGTGCAGTGACAAGAACTCTGGTGACACAGGTCCCCTCAGCTCCAGCTGAGATTTGGAGACTGGTGCAGTGTCCTGCCCGTCCCAAGTGACTGGGGTGTCCCAGGTTGGTTCTCCCCATCCTTCAGGAGAGCCTGTTGCATGACTGCTCCCACCTCAGGAACCTCCCAAGGCTGCTCTAGGGCTGGGCAGGGATTTGGTGTTTCCACAAAGCGAGCTGGGGGTTGGTTGTGCCTTTTGAAGATGAAGGCAGAGGATGAGCAGCGACTCTGTGCTTTTTTTGCCACAGTCCTTCCTCCTGCGAGAGCCTGGCAGTAACTATGTCACCGGCACCATGACCATCCACAGTGAGGAGCACGTTGTTGATGTCCACGTCCGCTCCGGCGTCTACTCCTCCGACACCATTTTCGACTACTCCCACGTCAGTAAATCCGAGAATCCGCCTCAGCTTCATCTCTGAGGAAGTTTTTAAACTGAGAAATTATTTTAGTGTGCTTTCAGCACGTGTTGAAACCTGTCTCTTTGAAGCCTCCTATCACCTTTCCTCCTCTTGGGCTGTCTCCTTGTTTCACCCACAGGATGGGTCGGTTTGAAGGATTGCAATGAAACCTGTGGTGGCACTTCATGAGTGAGGAGAAAGGCACTGACCTCGATGAGGGTGGAGTTGGGGATGGGCTGCCAGCACTCACAGCAGCAAAGTCTGTCAGGAATGATGCTTCCAGCCTTGCAGACAATGCTGGGACAGGCTGTGGTGGTGCAAATAGAGTCATTCCACAGCAGCAGCCTCTGTGGCCACTCAGGGCTCCTTCTGGATTGCCCTTTGGTAGAGACCATCAACTAACATCAGTGCTAGCCAAATATTCACCCTTTGTTCTCTTCATCACAGGGCTATATTGCAACCAGGCTGTTTTCCCGAAATGCCTGCTTTATCATGAAAATAAAGAAGGAATCCATCCCAGAGATGCGTGAGATCGGACGCCTGGCTTTTGAAAGGCAGGTGGGTTTGTGGTGGAACCCTCCCTGCCCACAAGGAGGGCTGTGGGGAGTGGTGGGATGTGATGGGAGCCCCTCACTCTGCCTCCAAGAACAGCTACAACAGCTTAGCAACGATGGAGCTGGTCTGATGGAACTTCCAGGGAATGTCATGTGGAACATTCCCTTGAGATAATGAACAATCAGGGCCCCCCTGCAGTTTTATAGTGGGTTTGTCAAGGTGTCTCAAACTGTGCAACCCCCAGTCCTTGAAACTCATGGAATTTGGCCATTTTGAGACAGTCACAACATAAGTCCTGCCAGATTTGGCCCTTATTCGTTGTGCTGATTGTACTGATCATTGTCCTCATACTTTGAGCTTGGCATGGCTTGAATTTTACTTTTTATTTGCAGAACAGAATTTAGAGATCGAATTACTTTGACCAGTCTTTGACTTCCCCATTCAGGCTGAGGTTCCAGAAGGTGACTGGAAGTATTTCCTGGAGGTGACCTGGAGTTCTGGCCCATTTTGTGCCAGCCCTACAGTAGCACATTTACAGCAAAACTTACTGCCAATTGACATAATTTAATATGACAGAAACACAGCTCAATTTTGCTGTGCTGGCAGAATTACCCTCTAGTGAATTTTGTTTCTGAATAGATTGAAAATATTTATATATCCACAAAAGCCTGAAGCTTCTTTAGCTGATGCTGTTTTGTGAGGCAAAAGAAAGAAGGTGACTTTAGATTTGGGAAGACAAGCTACGTCACTGATGGTGTGCAACCTCTCCTTTGCAGACCATGAGGGATGTTTACTCCCCAAATAACATTTGGGCCCAGTATCAGCCTGGCAGCTCCGTCATAGGGCGCTGGAAGGACTGGATTCTCTATGGCAAACACATTGAGAAGCTCTGCGTGGGGCTGCCCCTCTACCAGCTCGTGGCCACTGAACGTAAGTTGCAGATCAGAACTCTCTGCTCCTGGTTCTGCCTGAGCACCTCCCTATCCCTTGAACCCAAGGCCAAGTGGTCCCTTTGAGCTCTGCAGACAATTCCTCACCTTTGGTTATGCCACAAATGTTTGGCACCATGTTGAGACCAACAGGAGCCTTGAAAAAGGGGTTGAGATTTGTGTGTTTAGGGCTTTTCCTAACTGGCTGCAGGGATCTCACCACTGATCATATCTTCATCTCCTTGTTTCTTGTAGCACTAGAGAGCATTGATGGCTGTGCCAGTGCAGGAATTCCAAGCATTTTGGGCCTTAAAATCTGTGAAGAACTCATTTCAACTGGATCCTGACATTCCTGCTGCAAGGAATTGCCTAGTTTCTTTGCATGCTTTTGTGGTGGTGACCACATTGTCCAGCTGGAACAGAGCTCGAGTGCGAGGTCCAACTTACTTATTCAAAGCTTTGATGGATTACAAGCCTATGATATACAAATAAAGCAAGTGCTTTGATAACTGAGTAAAATGCTTTGTCCTTTTTATCCACCCAGAATCAGAACAAAATTCAAGTGGGCATTGCCAATTTTCCTGCAGAAGAGATTGGTTTATTGCTGTGCTGGGGCTGCAACTTGGCCCAGGTCATGAAATAGAAACAGAATAGGTTTTTCCAGGGGAGAACTTCACTTTGGCATCAGCCTCCAGCCTCTTCAGGTGCTGGTTCCCCTCATGGAGAAGTGCTTGAGGGAGGGAGCAAACAGGTGAATGAAGAAAAAGGGAGGGAGCAGATTTACAAAAAAAACAGCTTGAATTCCATGGGGCCACTGGAAAGTCGTAGCAGTTTGAAGTTTGCAGTGAAATTTTGTTCTGGGCATTTTCAAACCTGAATAGAGGAGACTGTCTCAGTCCTAAGAAATTTGTCACCTGGAGTAAAGTTTCCCTTTCACACCATGCAAGGGCACAGAGAGCTGTGACCTCTTGCTGAGTGTCCCATGTGTTGGAGAGTCATTTGTGTCAGGAGCTGATGGTGCCACCCCCCTGCTCTGTGCTGTCCCTTTCCATCAGTGCTTGGAAGGGGTGGATATTTTGGGGCTGAAGGCTGAATATTTACTGTTTATTGGAGCCCTGGATGGCTGCCAGAGGACAAGACATTCCTTTGGAGGAAACTGGTCCCAGGTCTGCAAGTTGTTATTTTCAAATCAGACTCCTGGTCAAACCATCTGCTGTTTATCAAAGGAGCATTTTATCCTATGGTGAAGTTGTCCCTGGTGAGTCAAGCAATGTTTGTGGAGAGTCAAACTCTGGTAATTAAATGCAGGAATAGCTGTTTTATGCTCTATGAACTCTGAAACAAGCCTCAATACCTCATTGTCTGCTATTTAATTCTGAGTTAGGGAGGTTGTGTTCCTGCCCTTCATGTATTCAAAAATGGAAGAAGGTGGTTTCTGGCTTTAATTTTAGTTTCCAATGTCCTTGGATCAATCAGGCTGCAAGGAATAGATTTGCCTTTTGACTGCTGTGTTTGTTGTTTGGTAAATAAAGCATCAGCTCTCCATCCACTCACAGCCTCTCCAACACCCACATGTCAGCTCACAGGAAACTTCTGGGTGCAGCACCCAGGAGGAAAATCTGTTGTGGTGTTGCTGCACCTTTTGGGGTCCATTAAAGACAGAAGGAAGCACAGGGAGAGTCACAAACCACACAGCCCATGTGGCCATGTTCTGCTTCCCCCAATTTCTTATAGGATGGTCTGTTCCCACATGGATGGGCAAGTTACACCTCTCAAATTCCTGACTTTGAGCCTGAGCCTCTTGGCATCCCAAAAGCCTAAAAGATCCTGCTAGAAAAGGCTGTAGAGCAAAAGAAATTGATTCACAACTTCAAATAACTAATTGCAGGGCAAACAGGAATGTACACCCAGTTCTGAACAAAGCAGAGAAAAGGGCATATTCAGGAGAGAGAAATTTGATATTTTATTTATTGACACTCTATTTGCCCTTGTGATTTCCTGCCATTTCATTCTTTGCTGACCAGGCCACAGTTTACAGTGTGTTTTATGTAGCTGTCTTACACTGCAATTAATCTATTTTTCTTATCTGGCAGGTGATTGATATTGTTATTGGACTAGAGGAGTAGACCAAGGGAGTAAAAAACAGCAACAACAGGCAAAGAGTCCTGAAGATCAGGTCCATCTGTTCCCTCAAATAGCTGTAGTCCGAAAATGTTAACCTTTAAATCCACCCTTTGACGGCAAAGGGTCTGCACTGGAAGGTCACATCGAAGGAAATCACAGATTCATGGAATCAAAAAGGCTGGAAAGGACCTTTAAGATCATCGAGTCCAACCATCAACCAGAAGCACCACCATGTTCACCACTGAACCACGTCTTCAAGTGCCACATCCACAGGTTTTTTGAACACTCCAGGGATGGTGACTCCGCCATTTCCATGGGCAGCCCTCCCAATTCTTCAGGACACTTTCTGTGAAGGAATTTCCCCAATATCTACAAGGAATTTCCCCAATATCCCACCTGCCCCTGCTCTGTCCCAGCCTGAGGCCATTCCCTCTCCTCCTGTCCCTGTTCCCTGGGAGCAGAGCCCAATTCCCACCCGGCTCCCCCCTCCTGTCAGGGAGTTGCAGAGCCAGAAGGTCCCCCCTGAGCCTCCTTTTCTCCAGGCTGAGCCCCCCCAGCTCCCTCAGCCCACCCTTCCCCAGCTCTTTTCCCTTCCCTGGACACTCTCCAGCCCCTCAATCTCTCTTGTCATGAGGTACCCAAAGCTGAATACATTAATATATTAAATATTTAATTTCAGTTATCAATAAGCTTAGACATGCTCTATATGATACCAAACATCTGCTGTCCTAGAGCTCCCTCAGGTATCAGCAGCTTTGTGGGTCATCTTTCTGCATTGTGGTCCATGAGATTTTCCACAGGGAGGGATGGAAAATTCCCGCTGATTTCCATGGGAGGCACCCCCGGGGCTCTGCAGCCCTACAGCTGTGCTCGGGAACAATGCTGGAGTCTTGTTCTCCTGAGCAATCAGAGCTCGGCCCCAGAACCGCCCAAGGATAAGGGGCAGCCTCTTGGCACCAAGCACAAAGTGAACACCTTGAAAGCAGCACAGCCACAGGTACCCTGCACCAGGAGATGGCAGGGCTGTGCTGACCCTGCTGGCACTGCCCCCCAGAGCTGTCCCAGAGATGAAAAAAGAAGCCAGTGCACCAGCTCGGGTCCTAAAAATGTATTGTCTGGAAGAGTCAAGGGAGGGAGAGAGTGTTGGGATGCGATTCATGATCTTGAAAGTTACCTGATCTGTCCAAGATCTTCCCTCCACCCAATATGCATGTTTTGGAAGTTCACCTGCCTCCTCAGCCAGGCTCGTTCCGTAAAAAGGGGGGGATTTGCTTTATGTGGAAGAGAGCTCAGTGGGAGCGTGTCCCGGTGTGCCCGAGGGAGTGTCTGTGTGTGTGCACTGGCAGCTTTTGGAAATCAAACCAAGATACATTCCTGGCTGGGATACCAGGACAATGCTGATTGTTTTATCCCTGGCTGGGATACCAGGACAATACTGATTGTTTGCTCCCAACTTTGTTTAAAAAGCCTGGAAGGTGTTGGGAGGCACGTCTGGAATCCACACAATGGTATGTTGGATGCCACTGACAGGCAGCTGAAACATGCCAGGCATTTGGGGTGGGCAGGATGAGCCCAACCTGGTCACATCTCCATCCCTGTGCAGTTAAATATTCCTGATCCCCTCGGGCAGGACATGGAACTTTCCAGTCACCTGTGCTGCACATTGATCAGAGATGCTTCTCTCCCGGAATCCAATCCCAAAAACCTCCCACCTCCTCAGTTTTCCAGGGTGCAAGGCTATTTCTCGAGGTTAAGGTATGACACCCTCACCAGTTGTGATCATTTCAGAGCCAGAGCTCAGTGTGGAAACTCTTACCCTGCTGAGCAGCACCTTTGAAATTTAAGGCACTGCTTACATTAGGAGAAATGGCAGAATTTCATTTGTCTTGTCTGAGATGTGAAAAAAAGTTTTCCAGTTCATATCAAGTCATGAAAAGGGACAGTTACTGACACTGGCAAATTTTCCCTTGTAGGAGGAATTTCCACTAGCAAAGAAAAATTGAGCCAGACTGGAGGATCAAACCTGCTGCTTAAAATCAAACTTGTGTGGGCTGGGCTGGCAGGTAAAGATGTGAATGATGTCCTCATCTTTCCACCCTTTCTGTACTAACAAGGCATAATCATGAGAGGGGAAAAAATCACCCTTTCATTTCAGAAGGCAAAAAGATTTGCCTCTGGAGTGTTTGTAACCACTCAGGAGTGAATTGGTGTGGCTGGGCACTGACCACCTTGGCAAGATCCACGTGCAAGAGGAAAAGTGGGAACATTCCTCAGCTCAGTTTGACACAGGGTGTCTGGTCTTAAATACTCAGATCAGAAACTATTAGGAGGTGAGCTGGGTTTTTCGTGGTTATTTTTTTAAACTGTCTTGGCCAGTGAGACACAGCAGATTTCCAAGGAATAAAACCCACTCCTGGTGGTTTCTCTACTCGAGATAAGCATGAAGGAGATTCTCATTGACCACTAGATGGCAAATTGTCACAGCAACCTCAACATGTAGTTTTCTTCCTGCAGTGGGGATCTTGCTGTCATTAAGCTGCTAAAAACACCAATGAGGAGCAAAACTTAAGTCAAAAATAAAATGCAATTAATCAATGCCACCCTATTCCCCAGAAAGTAAAAACTGACTCAGGATGCAGGGGATCAGAATTCCTTCTTTCAGATTTCTACACCAACGTAATGTTCATTTTCACATGTAATTATTCCTCATTTGGTGATTAACTAAACTATTTTTTTATCTCATAATATTTTTAAGTTTTCTCTCTAATTGATACGCGTGTGTATATATATATATATTCCATTATATAATAAGACACTGCATTTGCATGAGGTTTATAATCAAATATTCCAAAGTGTTCCAGAAACACAAGCAGCAAAGATTCCCAGGCTCTAATGTGGGGGAATGAAGTCTTTTCCCTTTCAGAAAAGGTGAAGGATCCATCTGACAAAGGCCAGGTGAGCACAGGGAAGGGAGGGCAGCCCTTGCACTCCTGAATTCTTCTCTCTCTGCTTATCACCCACCTTGTTGCCACCAAGAGAAACCCAAGCAGCCTCCTCTGGCTCTGCCTTGCCCATCCTGCTCCTTCCTCGGGCACAAAGAACCCCCAGAGGGGTTATGTGGCTTTTGCTTTGGGGTTTTTTGGGGCAAAGGGAGCTGTAAGACTGGCTGGGATTCTGCAGGAAGGTCTCTGTTCCTTGCAGTCAGGTCCCACCAGTCGTGGCCACATCCCCTGCTGGGTTTAGTGTCTCTCTCACACTCCTGAAGTCCTTTGCTTTGCCCTTTCCCTCAGCTCAGCAAGAGGCAGCCAAACACATGGCTTGGCGGTTCCCACTAATTAATTTTCTGAGGGTGTGTGCAAAGAGAGGAAGGTGATTCAGACCAACCAAACCTCAGGCTGTCCTGGCCATTTCTTGATGGGTAGAAAAGCAAAAGCAGCATAAAGTTGATCCTTTTGTGGCTGTGGTGAGAGAGGAGAAAACATCCCTAAAAAGCACTTTGTAGTGGCTGCTACTGGGATGAGAGTCAATGTGGGGAGAGAATCACAAAATCAGAGAATCATGAAGGTTGGAGGAGACCTGCAAGATCACCAAGTCCAACCTTCAAAATAAATATGTAAAGGAGTGTCAAAAAATAAATACAAAAGGGAGTGTTGGGGGGTGCGGAAGCACAGTGAGGTTTCCTAAGGAGGTTCCTGTCACTCAGGTGGCCTCCAGGGCAGCCCAGGTTAAACAGGTGGGGAGGACCTTTATCAGTTTGCAGACTGTAAATCCCACCCTGCCCAGGTGGGACATGGAGCATCCACCTCCCCTCACAGACCCCACAGAGCTGCTGGGGAGTCCCCCCTTCCTCCTGCTGGCACCGCTGGTCCCATAAGGATTGTCAGGCATTTAAAACCCTGTTTAAACTGAGAATGTTGAGGCTCAAGGGATGGTCAGCCACCTTCTCCACCCCCTGTGATGGGAAGCAGGGGCTGTTCCCACCTCAGGAAGCTCCGTGGCTCCAAAATTTGCCCTGAACCCATAGGAGGTGTTTGACAGGAGCACTTTGAGCACCATCCCTGGGTGGACACAGCGAGGGCTGAGCCCAGGTAAGTCGAGCCCTTTAACACCAGGGGCTTGTCCCATGCCCTCCATGGGATAACCTGGAAAACCGGGATGTAGAGAGTGATTTAAAGCACATTTCAGGCTCCCCAGCCCCAGCCCCAAATGCTGGGGGATTGCTGATTATAAATGAGGGGGTTCCAGAGGGTGGGAGAGTTTTTGCACAGTTTACAGGTGTTAAACTGGGAAGGAGAGCAACACAGCACAGCAGGGACAGATCTAGCACAACCAGAGTCGGGAAAGTGGGACATGGATTAAAAAGTCTCCAATTAAAATGTGTTTTGGTGCTCTCCAGTGTTAATACAGCATAAATAGTACCTGAGAGAGAGTGGTCTCTGTGTCCACATCCCACTAAAATGGTTTCAAACTGATGTGCCAGTTAATCCCCACACAATCCGTGTATCCATGAGGGAATTTTCCTGCTGTCAAGACATTTGCATGGAGCTGTTGCCTATGGATCCTCGTTTTCCCTGCCTCTTGGGAGCTGTTTCTTTAAAAGCTGCCAAGACAAAGTCACATCTTTGAGCACTCATTAAATTTGGAGAGCAATTAGTCCTTCAGTCTGTGGATCTTGGATAGAACCAAGACTTTTCCAGGTGAGGGTTCAGCAGTTGCCCTGTGGACTGAGGTGTTGGCAGATCCCTTGGTGATGCTGACCAATACACAGGTATCCCAAAAAAATGAAGTTGCAGGAGCCAGACTAAGAGGAACAGACCATATTTGGAATTTTGGCTGCAGTTGAAGCTGAAATTAATGAGACATTTGAGACAGTTTCCCTTAAAAAGGATTAAAAAAAGACAAAATTTGATATCCAGCTGCATGGCAATCAAAACAGACTGACAGACTGAATTCACCCAGTACAATTCCAGGCTTCAAGTTACAGGAACTCGAATATACTACTTTTTCATCTTTGCCTTTTTAAGGCTGCACTTAAACAATATTTCTAATTGAATCAAACCTTTCTGCTCTTACATACAACCTGCTTTCCCTTTCTGATTCCAGCCCTAACATCAAATAAACAGAGCAAATATTAGGCAGGCTTGTCTAATTTATCCTCCTCTTTTTATCAGTGTGATTAGAAGCTGTTGACTTTGTAATTAATATCTTGTGCTGAGATATCAACTAAAGCTGCCAGAAAATATTCCACCTCTGCTCAGTACTCAAGTTGTCAGTTAAATAATTTCAAGTTATTAATCAAAACTGCCAGGAAAATTATTTCTGGTGGCCAGATCTGATTTTTTTCCCTGTTGTTCTCAACCCCAAGATAAGGTACATTTAGCAATTATTCCCAAGATTTTTGTTGATTTAGGGCTGTGGGAGCATTTCAATGGAGCTCTCATTAAGGAAAAGAATGGTATTCCTCAAACAGCCTGTTTGGACATGGAGCTGACAGGGAAAGGGGATCAATTTTGGAGGTTTCTGTGAGGTTTTGTTGGGCTGTCTTGCTTTTGTCAGTGTCACTGGGACTGCTCGAAGAGTTCCCTGAAGTTTAACACCCACATGGATACCAAAGCACCATCAAATAACTGCATGATGAGAGAAGGAATTTCAAAAATGTAAAATTAAAACTTTCTCTTGACCTTTTTCTGTCCAACTGTTCTGTGGAGGGAGTGTGATAAGGAGCCTGTGGAGTGCAAACTTCTGGGATTAAACAACATTCCTCCTCCCTTTTCATTAGCCCTGCACTGCTCCCACTTTCTATGTGGAGCTCTCAAATAAGAACTGATTTCATTCTGACCATGTCTCACCAGGCTGGAGTTAATCCAGGAGTGAATTAATGAATTGTGTGACCTTTAAGAGTATTAAATTTTGAATGGCCTTCTAATATTAGTCAGAGGCTGCACCCACATGGAGTCTCATCCTGAGCTCATGGGAGGTGAGACAGATCAATAGATTCCTTGGATCATCTCCCATCCCATAAATGTGATAAGCAAATAGCTATATATATAGTATATATATATATATATATATGTATAAAATTACTGTCCCTAGAAATATGTGGGTGTTTTATTGCCTGTGCTTGTTCATTTTGAGGTTGAGCAGGAAAAAAGGCAGGTTCCATATGGGATGCTGAGGGATTTGCTTTGACTGATTTGCTTTGATCCGTGTAAGGATCTAAGAATTCCCTGTGTATCACTTTCCAACCACAGGACTGGGCTGTGAACTTGAGGCTGTGCTAGAAATGTCCCTGTTAGGTGCAAATCCCACCCAACCACGCTGGGAAATGGCAGCTCTCCCAAATATCTGCTCGGGGCTTGAGCACACAGGGAGTTGGCACCCCCAGGAACAAGGAGCCTGCAGGGAATTTGCTGCCCATGACTCACAGGCCACTGACAGGAAGGCCATGGCCAGCTTTTTCCAGCTCTTTTCTTTCTGTTTCAGTTCCTCAGGCTTTGCACTGGCTTGATAAATGCCAGCTCATCCTCCTTTATCTGCTGCCCCGTGGCCACTGCCCCACGGCTGAGCCCAGGCTGTGCTGGTGCAACACGGATGGGCTCCCATCCTGGGACCTTTGGCAGGACAAAGGGAATTTCCAGGGGCAGTGCAGGTGCTTTGTGTGTCCTGCACAGTGTGATCCCCATCCTCTTCACTTGCCTGGAAAAGGCTGGGGAAGACGAGCCGTGGGCTTCCCATATAAAGCCATGGGTGCTGCGGGTCAGGAGCTGGTGTCACACACTGCAGTGATTCCCTGCCCCCGGGGCTGCCCACTGGCTCCCCTTCTTCTGCCCCTTTCCTTTTCCTTGCTGCAACACATTCCTCGCTCCTCTCCCACCACTCTTTCATTAAATACCATCTTTCCATTTTCCAGCACCATCAAAACCCGAACAGAGCCACTGGGAACAGCCCATTTATGGGAAGGGAATCCAGAGCAGGCAGGAACTGCAGCATACGGGAACAGGGGCTCGGGCAGATGCAGGAATGGAAACTAATTTTAGTTATTCCATTGCAAGCTCATCACACTGTCAGTGTCACACTCCTCGTTATCTCCCATATCACACCCAACAGTTACCTCATGCCAGAGCCACCTCCTGACAGCGACCGGTGTGGGGCATTTTTGTAATAATTTCATCCCTGTCTTGTGGAAAACCTCACATCACGTGCTGTGCTGGTTGCTGGAGCACGTTCCCTCGGATCCCTCTCCTGCTTCCCTTCAATCCTGTGGGTGTCTGATATGTCCTGAGCAGCCTGGAACCAAAACCCT
Source organism: Margarornis squamiger (assembly GCA_035222235.1). Classification (NCBI taxonomy): domain Eukaryota; kingdom Metazoa; phylum Chordata; class Aves; order Passeriformes; family Furnariidae; genus Margarornis; species Margarornis squamiger. The sequence goes on from JAWWTY010000055.1 coordinate 687,512, forward strand.
GCACTTGCACAGCTCCTGAAAAGGATTTGGGGTTGCCCAGGAGGAATTGGAACAATTTCTCAGGGAGCTGCCCTGCTGTTGGCTCAGAGTGTTGAGATGGGACCCAAGTGCTGTGACAGGGATGTGTCTTACACCTCCTTGCCCAGGGCAGTGGGATTTTTTTCCAGCTGATCCCAGTGGTTTTGAGTTCTGATGAACGTCACCAAAGTCACTCCTGTTGTCCCATTAAACACAGGCTGTTCTTTATTAGAGCTCTGTAACTGATGGGCAAAAGCCCTCGTGGGGCTGGCTGTGCTGCCCTGACATTTTGTTGTTGTTTTCTCAAAGGTTTCACACAAAGTTCCCCTGGGCTGCAGTGCAGATTCTGAGCAGGAGCAGGGGGGGATAGGATGGTTCCCTGTGGTGAGGCAGAACATGGCACTTTGAGTCCTGGGAATTGCTGGCTCTGCTCCCTTGGGCAAGTCATTGGATAAGTTTTATTCTGGGAAGGAGGGATGTGTCCCTTTGGCAGCCTGGGGGTCTCCCCGTATTCAGTGCATGTCCTTGGGGGACAGGATTAATTTATTATCTATTTCACATCCAAGTGCCTGATTGTGCTGCTGACAAATAGACATAAAGCTTAAATTAAAATTGCAAAACTCTTTGAGAGCACAGAATACTGCAAATGCTTGATAAGTTTCCTGTATCACCTGTCTTAAATATGGGGCTTTGGAACTGCAGATTGAAATCCTATAAGGAACGTCCCCAAAACCTCCCAGTGGATGTGAGTCCTTCCCTTGTGAAATCTGAAATGAAATGTTTTTACCTCCACAGTCCAGCCACAGTTTTACCTGTGATTTTTATGTTCATATCCAAGCAGGACAAGCTAAATCTTAATATCCTCATAAATAAATATGTTTATTGAATTTATTTTTTTCATCAAATATCTCTTTTCAAATATTAAAAAAAGAGGAGCTCAAAGGAAGATTTTCCTTCAAGAAGTGCTTCTCTATTTAATCCAAGAACAATTCTGTTTCCCTCTGTTGAAACCTTAATCTCTGTGGGTTTGATTGGTGGTGTTTTCTGAGAGACTTTTTCAATAAATTCCACAACAACAATTAGAGAAAAAGTAAAAAAGTTAGGAACAAAGAAACATTTTTTTTAAAAAAAAAAGCTAAAATATATTAACAATCTATTTAAAAATCTTAATTAAATTTGTTAGGGTGTGGACTGCCAGACCAAAACCCGCCTGAGTTGTTTACACATACAGAAATTAGATGTGACACTATGTAAGTAAGTGGAAAACTTACTTTTTATCCCTGAGGAGGGCCAGGACACAAACACTGACCATTACTGAAGCAAACATTAATAGTTTTCTCCTGGGAAAGGCTCCACATCCCAGCCTGCTGGTGCGAGCGGGTGTTCCCCCATCCCAAAAACCCCACTGAGGAGGCTTCCAAACCACTCCACATTCCTCCTGCCGCTCCCTCCTGCCCGGAGGAGCATCACAGCCTTTGGGTCCCGTGTGTCCTCGACCTTGACACTCGGAGAAGCCCTTCCTCACTCCCCAGCCTTTCAGCGCCGCTCCTGCCTCGCACATTCCTGCCCTGCTCTGCCTCTTGACAGCGGGAGCCGCGGGGGCATCACCGTGCAGGAAGTTGTGGGGAGCCCCAGATTAGAGGCTATTTTGGAGCCCCACAATCTTCAGGGCTGACCCTTAGGACAGAGGGGCTGTTCCCAGAGCCTCGGCCACACGCGTGTTCCTGCCCTTCTCTTTGCTCCCCAGGGTGATTTTCCCCTCCAGTTCTTACCCTGGCACAGGAACTGAGCATTCCCAGCCCATTTCCACCAGAAGCCAGGTCAAGAGGGAGGCTGAGGCATGAATTCCCCAGTGCTGGGTGTGCTGCTCCCCAGCACTGGTGGGTTCGGTGAAGAGCCCTGGGCTTTCACCAGCACATTTTCTCATGTACAGCTACAAATTAAGTGGGGAGAAGAACATGAACTTCCCAGGAGTGAGGGCCAGGAGACCTTTCTGTAGCTCAGCCTGCCTGCTGACCCCTGAGGATGGTCCTGTGCAGGGCTGAGGGTTGGACTCAATGACCTCGTGGGTCCTTTCCAACTCAACACGTTCTGCGGTTCTGATGCCCCATTTATTGCTAATGAAACTGGGTCGTTGTTTATGCCACAGATTTAATCATGATTAAACAGTGATGCTTATTAATATTCCCTCTCCAGCTGCCTCAGGTAACCTACTTAGCACAGATTCTTTGAAAGCAATTCCTTTCCAGGATACTTTCTGTGCACATAAATTGCACGTGGGGGAAAAGGGACAAAACTCTTCATTTCGGTGTCACAAAATAAAGCCCTTCTGTCAAACAATTTAATTCAGAAAAAATAACTCTCTGTGTGTTAAATCCATCAGCCTGCAGCCCGAGGAAGCAGGAATCTGTTTCTACATCAGATGTACTCTCTGGGTATTCCTCACCTGGCAAATCCCCTGCAGGGTCGGAATGCAATAATATGGGATACAGCAGGAGCTGGTTTGCGTGCAACCCTGCACTTTGTCCATGGAATTATCAAAAGGAGAGCGGAAATGCGAAGGCACTTGGAGTGTCTGAGCAGGAATTGTGCTCCCCAGCAGCCCCTGGCACACGTGGGGGTCAGGAAATCCGTGTCAGCTCCCTGTGCTCCCGTGGGTTTTTCCTCTACGTGGTGGTGCCTGCGGGGTGTGAAGCTGCAGGTTCGGGGGGGTCCCGGGGCAGGGCTGGAGCTCCCAGGGATCCAGGGCTGCACTGCAGGATAACCCTTAATCCCTGGGAAAGGGGAGAGAGCCCAGAAAAGCCCCTCTGGCTCTCGAATGGCTCGTCTGCATTAACAGGGAGAGAAGGGTTTCACTCAGGGTCTGAGCGGGGTCCGGGTGCTGCCCCAGAAATGCGGGGAGACCCAGCTAAAAACCTGCTGGGGAACCCCTTTTAAATCCAAATCCTCCAGCCCTGAATCCCCCAGAACATCCCGACCCCTCGGAGAGGAGCCCTGGGGTACCACAGAGCAGCAGCTCCTCCCTTGTGCTCTTTAATTTAATAATATCTACATATTTATATTAAATCAGGGCATTTCTGAACTGAATATTTAAACACTGAAAAGGGAATTCCTTTTGTAGGTATCACCACTCTCAGGATGAATCTCCTGGCGGTGACAGCACAAACATTTTCCTTTACAAGAACCACTATTGTGTTCCCTTAAAGAGTTAAGGCTGAGTCCATTTTCCCGGGTTTGAAAGTTATTTATTTTTAAATGAAGGTAAAATGCCATGGCAAAAGCTGGTTCCATGACATCAACACTGCACATGATTGCCACAAAGATATTTCTTTAATTAAATTATTTAATCATATATTTATTTAATATATTTTTAAATGAAGGTAAAATGCCATGGCAATGTCTGGCTCCAGGCCATCAACACTGCAGGTGGTTGTCACGAATATATTAATTTTATTTATTAATTTTATTTTGTATTTTTATTTTATATTTATTTTATGTATTTTCATTATATATTTATTTAATATATTTTTTAATGAAGGTAAAATGCCATGGCAATGTCTGGCTCTAGGATATCAACACTGCAAGGGGCTGTCGCAAAGATATTAATTTTATTATGTATTTTTATCTTATATTGATTTCATGTATTTTTATTATATATTTATTTTATATATTTTTTTAATTAGTTTAAAATGCCATGGCAATGTTTGGCTCCACAACACCAACACTGCATATGATTTTCACAAAGATATTAATTTTATTTCTTAATTTTATTATATATTTTCATTATGCCTTTATTTTATGTATTTTTAAATGAAGATAAAATGTCGTGGCAATGTTTGGCTCCACAACATCAACACTGCAGGTGATTGTTGCAAAGATATTAATTTTATTAATTTATTTTATCATATATTTTCATTATGCATTTATTTTATATATTTTTAAATAAGGTTAAAATGCCACAGTAATATTTGGCTCCACAACATCAACATTACACATGATTGTCACAAAGATATTAATTTTATTTTATTTATTAATTTTATTATGCATTTTTATTATATATTTATTTTATGTATTTTTATTGTATATTTGTTTTATGTATTTTTAAATTAGTTTAAAATGCCACATCAATGTCTGGCTCCACGACATTAACACTGCACATGATTGTCACAAAGACATTCATTTTATCTATTAGTTTTATCATATATTTATTTTATATATTTTTTAATTAAGTTAAAATACCATGACAATGTGTGGCTCCACAACATCAACACTCGCATGATTGTAACAAATATATTAATTTTATTTATAAATTTCATTATGTATTTTATTGCATATTTATTGTATATATTTTTTAATGAAGTTAAAATACCATGACAATGTCTGACTCCACAACATCAACACTGCACATGATTGTCACAAAGACATTAATTTTATTTATTTATTTAATTGTATATTTATTTTATATATTTTTTAATGAGGTTACAATGCCGTGGCAATGTCTGACCCCATGACATCAACACTGCAGGTGATTTTCACAGATATATTTATTTTATTATAGATCTTTATTACATATTTATTTCATTTGTTTTCTTTATTGTGTATTTATTTTATATATTTATACATTACTTATATATTGTATATGCTTATTATAGATTTATTCTACTATATATGCAATCTAATTTATTGTATTAACTTGCTATTTACTAAAAAATAGAGTATTAATTGAATGCTGGCCTGACCTGAGCACTGTAACTGTAATTACACCTGTGGGCTGGACTGATGGCCATTTGGGCTAACGAAGGGCTGGGGCCAAGGGGCAGAGAGCAGAGAGCCCCCAGTCGCTGCTTTGTCCTGGGGTGAAGTTCCTGGGGCCTGGAGGGAAAACTCTGCAGCAGGAGCAGAAATTCCTCCTTATCTGGAACCCCCCAGGGCACTGGGGAAGGGCCCGGGAAGGACGGGCAGGTTGAAGGGAGGGATTTCTGCTGTTGCACACACAATGCCCACAGTTTGTTGGTGTTTGCACACTAAACAAGCGGCCACTGAATTTTAGCACGTTTTTGCAAAGTCCACGTTGCCCACAACATGTCTCTGAGCTGTTGGAATTGGGGTGGAGGGGAAGTCGGAGCCGCCTGTTGGACTTTGTGTGTTTTCATTAATTTTTCATTTGGCAGTGCTGGGACGGGCCAGGAATATCTGTCCCTTGGCAAGTCACACATGGGTGACTGAGGAGGAAGCGAAGGTTTTCTGAATCACTCAGGAATACTCCAGTCATAGAATCATGGAACACCTCAGGTTGGAAGGGGCCCTGCAGGAACACCAGGTCCAGCCCCCTGCTCCTTGCAGGATGCCATTCTTCTCGCCCACCTTGAGCTCCTCCTGAGCTGTTCTGCATCCAGGGCCTCGTCACTCTGGTGCTGTGGGAGAACCGAGCGCTCTCCTCCTCCCTGTGCTTGTGCTGGACAAGCATGGAAGGGAACTCTCCCCAAAGGAATTCCTTTGAGAGTGTAGCATAAAGACTTGACTCTAAAATAGCTTTGAGAAGGGCAAAATGGTTTGGAGAAGGGCAGGGTTGTCACCCCAAGGGAGCTGCTGGTGTGAAATGGATGTGTTGGGTAGAGGCTCTGCCAAATTTACGTGTTCATCAAACGGAGAGTCGCTCACACACGGCAGAGGAAGTCGGCACAGGAGGGAGACAGAAAGGGCAGCTCCTCTCCGAGGAGAAACTTGTCCTATCTCGGAGTGTCCCGCGCAGAATGTTTACAAAACGCTCATTAAGGGAGAGGGGATTGCGAGATAGCAACGAATCTGGTGAGCGGCTCACGCTGCCCAGATAAGGGAGGCAAGGCGGCCATCGCAGGGAGCGACTCATATCCAATTACCGGGCCCTGGTCCTGGGGAGGGGGAAGGGGGAGACAGACAGGACGGATCACAAGTTTCAAGACAAGAGCTTCCAAACTTGTCATGTCTGTGTGACACCAGCCGCGCACGACCCGGCGGATAAAACCTCCGCTCAGCCCTCCCCGGAGCCAGAGCCCCTTGAGCGCGGTTGGAGGCTCGAGCGAGGCCATGGATTCCATAGTGCCCCGGCTGTGGGCTGTCCTCTCCCTCCTGGTTCCCCTGGCCGCCTGCAGTCCCATCCTGAGCCTGGAGCACTCTTCCTTGGAGGAAGACGTGCCTCTTTTCGACGAGATTCTCTCCGAGCAGGACGGGGTCGATTTCAACACGCTGCTCCAGAATATGAAAAACGAGTTTTTGAAGACATTGAACCTCTCTGACATTCCCCTGCACGAGTCGGCCAAGGTGGACCCCCCAGAGTACATGCTAGAGCTGTACAACAGGTTTGCCACCGACAGGACATCGATGCCTTCTGCAAATATCATTAGGAGCTTCAAAAATGAAGGTAAGAGATGTGCGTTTCTAGGGGAGGCGAAAAGGAAGGAGCACCTTTAGAGTCAGCATGAGATGTCTTGACCAGTCACAGAGCTGGGGGAAAAGGCCTTTAGGTGAGGATGGCCTTGGAAATTGGGTGTATCAGGGCTGCCCAGATCCTGCTTCTTGTGGGACAATCCCTTGTCCTTTGCTCTGGAGACTGTAAGATTTTTGGGGAGAAATACACCTTTAATGTTTGGGCAGCACCAAGTGCAATTTCAGTGTATCATTTTCTTTATCCCCATAATGACACACATGGTTTGCAATCAGCTGGTTGATTTGTCACATGGGTACCTTAAGTGATATTTCAAATCAAGGCAAGGGGTGTTTTCACACATTGTTCAAAGGTGCAATATTTTCATTTTATGAGCTTAACCAAATAGAGCTTTCTGTTAATACCCTCTCGCTGCTGGTTCTCGTGGTGCCTGTAATGGTTTCTTCCTTTGCCATCAGAGCACAGTCCAGCAAACACATGGAAATATGTGAAGTGTAATTTTGGATAATCCTTCAGTTTTGCTTTGGAGGACCAAAGTATTTCGTCATAAAAACAAAAATAAAACAGCAAACAAAACCTGGAGAAGCCTAATTGTGCCCTCAGATCATTTCCCTGTATGTTTTTCCCTCATCACTGCCTCTCAATTCAACGAGGATGAGATAAAGCTTAAGTACTAACACTCAGTAATTTGCTTTTTTCCACCAACACGGGCTTTATGTTAAAGATTTTTTACAACTAAACCATTCCAAATTCCCATTATTCCATTATTGTGTTTAACTGCTCAGGGGCACACGTAGCTGTTCAAACTGCCATGGGGCCTCTCTCATCCTTGATTAGTTTAATTAATGAAGCCAAAGGTGTTATTGCTTGTTCTGCAGTTTCTAAATGATGAGCTGTAGGAGAGGCTGCGTGGAAGGTGTTTGAGTTCTGCAGAGCAGTGAGAAGCCAGGAAAGAATCCCAAAGCTCCAACCTCCTGCCTGGCCCAGGCACCTTTTACCAGCAGCGAGTTTCTGGTCTGAAGAGTCACTTTGTGGTTTAAAGGTTCTTCTCCAGCATGGAGAAATTCATTGGAGGGTTGGTGGCAAACCAGTTGCACCCAGTGGTGCCCAGTTGCTCACCTGCAGGAGTGAGGACACACACAGGATGGGGTTGGCGCCATTTGGGAAAAATTAATGGGATAAAAATTGCCAAGTGCAATATACTAAAGAATACACTGTCATGTGGTTTGGTGCCATAAACGTGAATTCATTCCACCTGCAAACCCCAAATCCAGGTTTGCAGCCCTGAAATGGCACGGGCTGACCTTTGCCAGTGCTGCAGGAAGGGTCGGCAGGTCTGTGCCACCCAGTGCCCTTTTCATCACTGCAGGAGTTCTTCACCAGATGGGACAACCTTGGCTGAAACTTGTGCCGCTTCAGTATTTCTCTTGCCTCTTCCAATCCAAACCAGCATGAGGTGAAGCTGAGTTAACACAGGTAAAGGACCATACAGTTAATGTGTCCTGAAAGCCTGTGTAACTCAGAACCATCCATTTCATGCTAAAGAGCTCTTTTGATAAAAAAATTCATTATTTGTGGTGATAACGACGGGAGGGACAGACCAGGACATTTTTGTGGTTTGCTTTCCTGCTGAAAATTGGCAGTAATGGTAGTTTCATTATTGCTCATTAAATCCTTTAATATAGAAATACAACAGTCTCGTGGCTGGAATCAACTCTTTGTTTTAAACCATGGACCAGAATGTTGTAAATGGGACTGCAATCAGTTCTTATTACTTGAATAAAAGTCTTAAAGGAAATTATTGTTTTCCTGTGGACTCCAAATCTCCCTTCCTGACCCTCCCAGGGCTCTACTGAGAACAGCAGGAGATCTTTCACCCCAGGGACTTTCTAGATGAAGAGCAGAGTCACAACCTGGCTTAGAAAGGGCCATCTCTCCTGCCCTGACACCACTCACCCAGCTTCTTACATGTGGAGTGGCCTTTCTTTGCCTCCTGGTGAATGCTGGCTCTTCTTCTGGCATTTATCCACCCTGGCTTTATTGGTAAGCCTTGTTTTAGCATATGAAGGTCTAGGAAACCCCAAAGCTTACCTCCAGTATGGAGATTATAGCTCAGCTTGGATAAAATTGTCTTTAGCTCACAGTCTGCTCCTTCCCTGGTGCTGTGCACCACCCTCACCAGCTGACAGAGGGAAATGGAACCACAACCACTCCTCATTCTTTTATTTATGAGCAGATGAAAATGCAAAATGGAAAAAGAAAGGAAGGTAAAATAAGAAGGCAGGTGCCTCAAAGCCTCAAAACTGGAATTAAGCAGGACAAGTCCCATGCTAAAATCATTAACTGCTTGCCTAATTGCACTGGTGGAGCATGGCCAGTACTTGCAGTTTATCAGTGGCAGTTTTCTACAAATCTATGAAAAATGGAGAAGTCAGAGAAGAGGAGAGCAACAGTGACAAGCAGTTTGCCTTTGCATGAATTGCAGTCACAGTTTCTGTGTCCTGATGTGTCTCCTGGGTTTGAGGAGGCAGTAAATCCCCCCAGAGCCTGTCCCTGCCCTGTGGCAGAGGTGCCCCTTGTCTCTGTCTAACCAAACACCGAGAGGACAGGCACATATTGTACTTGTCACATGTTTTATCAACCAAAGCTGCCCAAAGGGCCTTGCTTAGTGCACTGTTTGATTGCTCCCCTGAAGCCCAAGGGGTCTGTGGCAGGTCTGATGATCTGGTGGGTCACTTTGCATGGTCACCACCTGCTCTTCCCAAATTTACATCCCCCAAAGCAACTTTTCCTCGCTCAGAGCTTGGCCCTTGTGGTGCCTGAGGGACCTCTGAGCAGCAGGAAATACTTGTTAGCTCAGAAACACCAAGCACAGATTCTTGTATATGGAGCTTTTACATCCCCTGTTCCATGTCCCTTCCAGAGCCACCTCCTTCATCCCTTCCTCTTACACCAAGGAAGGTCTTTCCTTGTTTATTAAACAGTTGCTGTGCAGCATCCAAGGAGGGATTTGCATTTCAATATTAGGCCACACATTTTTAATATGTAATCCTTCCAGTTGGGAAGGAAGTCCTTGGAAGGGCTGGGGATAGAAGGAGAATCTCCAAATCCAGGTTTATGGTCTGAAGCCTGTCTGGGATCTTGCTCTCCTTTGGCATGTAAAATAAAGTGTTTTTTTTCCCAAGTACAGTTTTGGGAAGTGATGAAAAAACACTCCCCTGGGGCTGCTCAGCTGGAACCAGTGAAAGACATGTGGCATAAACTTTGGAGTGTGTGTTTGTGGGTGTATTGACCCTCCTAAAATGTCTGATGTTTGTCCTTTCCAGACTTGGATTCCCACCCTACTGGTGTCACAGGCATTCGGAAATACCCTCTCCTCTTCAACGTCTCCATCCCTCACCACGAGGAGATCACCATGGCCGAGCTGAGGCTCTACACCCTGGTGGAGCGGGACCAGATGCTCTACGAGGGGCTCGACCGCAAGGTCACCATTTTTGAAGTGCTGGAGAACGTCCACATGGGGGCCGGAGAAGAGAGGAAGACGGTGGCCTTGGCATCCAGGCAGATCTACGGCACGAGCAGCGAGTGGGAGAGCTTTGAGGTCACCGAGGCCATCCGGCGCTGGAGAAGGGCCGGGCTGACCACGCACCGGCTGGAAGTTCACATCGAGAGCGGGCAGGGGCAGGAGCAGGACGGGGAGGGGAAGCTCGACATCGACATCAACTCAGAGGCCAAGCACGTGCCCCTGCTGGTCGTGTACTCCGACGACCAGAGCAACGACAAGAAGGAGGAGAAGGAAGAGCTGAACGAGATGATAGACCACGAGCAGCTCGCGAACTTGGAGCAGCTGGAGGTCGGGCACTTCCACGACCAGCCCGGCGAGGAGGCGCTGCTCCAGATGCGCTCCAACATCATCTACGACTCCACCGCCCGCATCCGCAGGAACGCAAAGGGCAACTACTGCAAAAAGACCCCGCTCTACATCGACTTCAAGGAGATTGGGTGGGATTCCTGGATCATCGCCCCGGCGGGATACGAAGCCTACGAGTGCCACGGAGTGTGCTCCTACCCCTTGACAGAGCACGTCACGCCCACAAAGCACGCCATAGTCAAGACTTTGGTTCACCTGAAGAACCCCCAGAAAGCCTCCAAGGCCTGCTGCGTGCCCACCAAACTCGACCCCATCTCTATCCTCTACCTGGATGCAGGGGTGGTCACCTACAAGTTCAAATATGAGGGCATGGTGGTCTCGGAGTGTGGCTGCAGATAGTAGGAGGGAAGGCACACGTGGGGAGGGCACAGGGGGAGTATTTAATGATTCAGTCTGTAAATTTGTACATTTGGGATTTGCTATTTAATGAGGTTATTTAATGAGGCATGTACAGATAATTGTGTGCTTCCTGTTCTGGGGAGTGGGCAAGTCGTGCAACCACAGGGATTGTATATTTTGGTCCATTCCTTCCTTCTTGCTGTTCTTCGCTATCCAAATTATGGCCGAGTCCCTCCTCCCATCAGGGCATGGAGCAGACCATTGGATTGCTTGGGAGACCTCTTTGTGCCAAAGGGGCACATTCAAATTCACAGAAATAAAGGCATATTTTTGTACTTTCTCAGTGTTGAGCTGTTAAAGATAAACAAGCTGTGGCCAGTCATATCTAGGCTGTTCAGTTTTCTGTAAAATCTTTATAAAGCTCTTTACATGCTCAATTCTTTATAATTTATCTCTGTAGAGCTGAAGTCCTGATAATTCTTGAGCTCCTAAATCACCAAGGCACAACAAGGTGTTAGACTTTTTCGTTTTTTCATTAATCCTTCCCTTACTCTTTCCCTGTTCAAGTTTAGGGTAACTGGCATGGATGATTTGGCATCTAGAGCTGAAGGGAACCATTCCCTCTCTCACCTCTCTTAGGAAAGCAAAGGGCCCAGGAGCAGTGCCAGGCATGGGCAGTGCTCTTATGTGCCATGGCAAGAAATTCCCCTTGTGCAGGTTTAGGACAAAACCACTCTCTGTAAGCTCTGGTTTGCTGTGGTGGCCACGGGTTGTCTCTCCAAGGGCCAGAGCTTCGAGTGGCAGAAAGAAGGGCAGAAAACTCCCTGAATCCTTGAAATTGTACCAGCTAAAATTGTCCTGGAAATCTACACCAGTCCCCCTACCCAGCCCAGTAAACTCCAGGTGACACAGCCACGTAACTCCACTCAACAGGCCAAGCAGTGTGGCATCGAGTCTGTGCCGAGCAGGGCAGAACAGCAAACCCCTTCGATCCAGCAGGACAGAGAGGACCATCCCTTCCTGCCGGAGCTGGGGTTGCCAGTCCATAAATCCCCCTGCCCAAGCCATAGGGAAGGAGTCACATGCCATGTTTCCGCCACTCCTCCGCAGCAAATCCCGGCGATAAGGAGGTGTCGGAGCGGAGAAACAATAGACCCGTCACTTTATTTATACTAAGCTGCAAATTTGTCAGATTCTTGGGAAAGTGTAAGTGATGTTGACTCTTTTAGCCCCCACCAGAGCCTACTGTACTGTCCCTGCATCTGTTTTACACTTTTAAGGGAAAGTTATCTTCCCTGGAAGTGATAAGGGTCTTTGAATCACTCCAACACTTCATGGGAATGAACACAAAAGACTTTATCATGCACCAACTAAACCCAATTTCACCCGTTTTCACACATACTCTTCTGTGCTTCCCATAATTTATTGACCTATTTATTGACTGTCTGCCTTTGTAATATAATGTAGAATACAGAATGTTTTATTTTTGTGCTTGTGTGTAACCCCACTTGGATAAAACCTTGTACTGGTCCTAACTGAATCTCTCTGTTGAGTTCTGTCACACAGAGGTTGGGGCTGCTGACTTATCTCCTCCCCTAGATAGGGGTAAATCCCACAAGCCACAGTTTCCTCCCTTGTTTGCAGAGCTGTTCCCTCCCTGCAGGGATTTCAGGAGCGTTGTGGAGCACATATGGTCTTGTCCAGTGGATGACTCCTCTCGCAGGGGTATCATGGCTTTAAGTGCCCAGCTGTGTAGTTTATTGTAGAGTTATGCAGTCTCCACTCGTGCTGCCTGTTTCCAGATAGTTATATTGCTTTATTCCTCACTCTGAGAGTGACTGACACCTCTCCCAGACCTTTCCCCTGAGCCACTCTGCAATCTGAGCCTGTGGTTAATGGCACGTTGAAGGAATTCATGGGAGGTGTGATATTTGCTCTGCTGACATGAACTGCAGCAGCCAACGGTTGAAGTGTGACCACACAGAGCCTTTCAAAACTATCCACGATTCTTATGAAGCCATTTGCCAAGACAAGCCATTCACCTTGTTAGGAGTGATAATCCTGCATTAGGGAGATAATCCGACATTTGCTTTTATCGTCTCTTTTCTGCGACTGGTCCCGTGGCAGTGATTTGCATTTGGCACCACTGTCCTCTCCTGACAGTCTCTGGACAGGGGGTAGGAGGGTCTGTGCCCTAAAATTAATGTATAAACCCACTGCGATTGCCCCTAATCACTATAAATTCTCAAGCAGCAAAGCAGAGGGGCTGAGGGAAGGAGCCTGGCAGAGACTGGCTGTGACAGAGCAGAGTGAATGGTGTGTTCCAGCACAAAGAAACATGGGCAGCAGAGCATTCCATGACTCAGTGACCCTGCATGTCTGAACTCCTACAAGATCTGTAAAAACATCAAGAAATATCAATGACAGGGTTTTAGAATCAGGGCCCAGCCAGTCTCTTAGTACGAGTAACTTTTCTTTACACAGAAACAAGGACTGCTGGATGGGGAGAATTTCAGCAGAGTCTCTGGTGAAAGAAGCAGAACACGAGCTGTGTCTCATTGTGCTTTTTGGGGGGAAACTGAGCGTTCCTTGAGTCCTTCAGCTGCACCTGTGCTGTTCATGACCTGGAGCTGCTGAGGATGGTGTTCCATTTCTGGGGTGTCTGTGAGCATTACACTCCTGCTTTTTGAGCAAAACTGCACTTTGCTTTCCCCTTACCTTTGAATAAGCAAAGGCATTTGTTGGATGTTCAGGCAGCTGATGGCAAAGATGAGGTAAAATACGACCAAAAAGAAAATGGGAGCAGTTATTTAATAAAGAGCTTTCCCCAAGCAGCAAATTGAGGTTGTTCCTGCAAGCTCTGAAGTGCTTGGCTTTAAATGCCCCTTGTCCAAATAGACAGGACACTCACAAATTACATGGTGAGGGTGTGACAAGAGCCAGGGCTGAGCTGGGAGTGCTGGTAATGTCAGGAGTCTCTGGAAAAATTTTTCAAGCCCCTGAAAAAAATATTCCACTGCATGTTTTCATTTCCTTTGTTTCTTTACTCCTGCCTTCCATCCATCCATCCATCCATCCATCCATCCATCCATCCATCCATCCATCTCTGAATTATTGTATGCAACTAAAGCAACCTCTCTCACCAAAATCATCTCTATCACTTGGATTTTTGCTTTCACCTCTTTGTAGCTGAACGTGGACAGGGAAGTGTGAGCAGCTGTGGAGGCCCTTTTCCCTGGATGCTGTGCAAAATTCCAGGCACAGCTTTCAGCCTGAGCAGGACAGGCAAAGGGCTGGGAGCAAAAACAGATGATCCAAAGAGAGGAAGAGCCTGGGGAGAGTATCAGGGAGGGAGCTGAGAGAAGAGCTTTGGTCTTGGATTGCTGCTCTTAAATCAACACTCACGATGCCTCCGGAAGAGCAAGAACTTCAAGACATCTCACACACCTCTTGGCCTTTGAAGACACCCTGACAGCTGTGCCTCCTGAGCAAACACTCAGCACCAGGGCCAGATTTCACCAAGCACTTGGAAGTTTGAGGCTCCCTGAAATGATCCATATCTCAGCTCTGCAGGTGGGATAAAATCCCTCCAATGGATTTCTCCCCAAAGCTTCCCTGCATTGTCCCTCTTTCAGGTGTGATCCCCACAGTCCATGTTCACTGCAGTGCCCTCTTTAGCTGATTAGGGACACACATTCCCAGCTTTTTGGGGGTTTCAGCTTCACAGCCCAGTGTGGTTTTCTTGCCCCCACTGCCACAGCCCTGCCAGCCCCTTGCTCTGGGCAGACCCCTCTGTTTGGGGTGGTTTTTGAGCCCGGGGAGAGGGAACTGTTCTGGGAACCCTCTCCCTGGCAGTGCCTGGGCTGGCTCTGCTGTTCCCATTTGGAGGTGCCCAGATGCCAATCTTTAGGGGAAAAAAAAAGTATTTTGGGATATTGTGGACACATCCCTTTCCAAAGTCCCTTTGCCCTGCCAGGTGAGCTGGAGCCAAAGGCAGAAGGATGAACCTCCCCAAAACTGAGGTCACTCAGGAAAAATCGTCTCCCAAAGAAACCACCACCCAAAGCAGCAGCCAGAACTTATTCCCAGCTTCTCCTCTCAAGCTCCAGCTACTGCACTGCCCTTCTTGGACTGCTCTGAGAGCAAAGCAAACCAGAACATCCAGCAGTGTAGAAATGCCAAAGGATCAGACAGGTTTTGACAGCCCTGGGCAGTTTTGGTGCCTGGGTCACTTACAGCACCATGGGAAAGGTGCAGTTTGGCATTTTCATTGAAACACTCTGAGCCAAACCCCTGCAAAATCAACTCATTTTTAGAGGGAAAAAAAC
Organism: Margarornis squamiger; assembly: GCA_035222235.1. NCBI lineage: Eukaryota > Metazoa > Chordata > Aves > Passeriformes > Furnariidae > Margarornis > Margarornis squamiger. Next base: position 702,552 of record JAWWTY010000055.1, read on the forward strand.
CCCAAAACACAGGAAGATTTCCTGACACTTGAACATCTGCTTCAAGTGTTTGAAAAACTACAGCCCAGTGTTAATTTAAACTTCCTTAGAACCCAGTTCAACATTTGGAGTGCAAACACAGTTAATAGGATGGGAACTGGAGGGGTGGTGGTTTGCTTACTATATTGGGAAACAAAACCAGAACAAAACCAGCTTGAGATAGAGCTTTTGTTTATATTGCTGACCCATCTGTCTTCATTAATGCACTATTTACAGGAAAAGTTAAAAAATTAGCTTCTGCTCCTTCTTCAATTGCAGCAGCAACAAATAAAAGGCCGAACGGTTCATTTGCCCTCGACTAAAAATGGAAATTCTTATCAGCACCCCTTGGAAGGAGAGGTTTATTATAGGGGGTGTATTATTGTTGAATATTAGTGCTGGGAGCAGGCATTTTGGCCAGGGCTGTGTATTTCTAGCACAGGCAATGTCAGGAGTGCAGAGCACAAGGAGGTGCCTCTGTCACACAAAGCCACAAAATAAAATCCCCATCTTACTCCAAACTCCTGCTTTGGAGTGAAAAGGAGAAATAATGTGGTTTTCCCCTCTGTATTGACCCACTCGGGGTAAAGGTGTGATTTCTTTGGATGTGAAGTGGGACAGATTTGAGGGTAAGACTTGGAATGGCACAGGAATGACCCAAGGTGTGTCTGGCACTGGCACTGGGTAAGGACAGGGGGTGACACCCCCTTTCTCTTCCCTGCAGGGAAAGGGGCATCACAGATGCACTTGAATTTTGAGAGTTTAAATGTCCCAATGAGGACAGATAAAAGCCCCCCAAAAATGTGTCCGCCTGGAATGTCCTCCAGACACAAGAGGGAGGTTTGTGACAGCCTGTTCTGAAGCTGCTGTTGCTGGACAGGTCTGGTCACGGGCTTTGCTGGCAAAGCTGCAACCAGCTCTGAGCTCATGGGATGGCCCAGCACCCCTGGACATTCTTGGGAAAGTGGGCTTGGAATCACAAAATGGTTTGGTTTGGCAGGGACCTTAAACTCCATGCAGTCCCACCTCATGGGCAGAGACACCTCCCACCAGCCCAGGTTGCTCCAAGCCCCGTCCAGCCTGGCCTTCGATGCTCCCAGGGGCGGAGCAGCCACACCTTCTCTGTGCCAGGGGCTCCCCACCCTCACAGGGAAGGATTTCTCTCTGGTGTCTATGAAGATATTAGGAAGGTTTGGAAGATTCTTTAAAAGCATCTTAGTAAGAAGGAAAAGCAAAGCTTTGCCCTACAAGTCCACTGAAACAGAGACACCCATTCAAAAATGAAACCCAAACTCTCTCTCCAAATCACAAAGGCAGTGATTTCCAAGGGCAGGAGGTTTAGCAGAGTCATCGTCACATTTGCATGTCCCATTAGAGGGTCGGGCTTTGGAGTGACCTCGCAACCCCAGGAAACATTTGGGGAACAAATCTGGCTGCTGAACGTCTTGTCCAACTCTCCTTCCCCCCTCCCTCCCCTCCTTGTTCTCCTCCATCCCTCTGTCCCTCCCCATCCCAGGCACGAGCCGTGTGTTGGCCGTTCCTGGGAACGGGGCTCGAGGCACGTCCATGTCTGTCCCTGGGACAGGAGCAGCTTCCCAGGGAAAGGGAGAGCAGTGGAAGGAGCAGCTGCTGGAATTGCTGCCTCTTTTCCCAGATAAAAGTGGAGAGAAACATCCACCTTTTGATACCCTTGTCAAAAAGATGAACAGTGGGAGGGGGTCCAGCTCTCCCTCTTTCTCCCTGGACTTTTCCTGCAGTAACTGGGAGTATTTGCTTTCAGATGCCAACCAGTAGATCCCAGTTTGCTCTCCTGCCTCCCAAGGAGTCCCTTCAGTGAGTAAGGGCAGAACTGGAGCCCTTGATGAGCTGAGAAAGTCTCTGCTTCCAACCCCAACCCACCACACAGCATTGCTGGGATAACTCATTGGGAATGGCTGTGTTCTTCCTGGAAATTGAGGCATTTCTGAGAGTAGATAATGCCAGGAAATATGGGAGAGCTTTGTGGCCATCTCTACTGCAAAATATCCTGCAAAATAGCCAGCTCAGGGCAAAAGGCTCCTGTTGGAAATAGGAAGTTTGCTTGTTTTCTGCTGGGAGTACCTGCCCATCACGAATTGATCTAACTCCTGCTTGGTATTTCCAGGGCTTAACACGACCTTGGACTGCATTTTTTTAAGTAAACAAAGGAAATATGAGGGATAAAAGCAATCAACATGCCTGCAATAAAGGAAATTATATGAGAGGAATGGCTTTCCGTGACAGAGAGCAATGCTTCCTGAAAAGGGGGGGAGAGTCCCTATCTCCAAATATTACATTTTCTGGGGTGTGTTTGATTTCAGATGGGCGGCTGCAGGACCATTAATTCCACATTAACATGCCAGTTTTGCAGGAGCTCCTGTCACCCGTATCTGCAGCGACTTCAGCCTGAGGGGATGCTCGTTGCAGCTCTAGAGCTCCCCAAACAATGCCCTTGAGCCCCGTGTGACTGAGGCTGTCCAGGCTGGGAGCTGCAGATGGTGTTGAAAATATATGTGTCGAGTTAAGTGAGAAGGTTTAAATACAGGGTGGTCTCTGAAATCAAGTACAGTAGCTGACTAGCAACAGGGGCTAAACAACAGCCCAGCCTCCCCGAGCTCAGGTTTATGTTGGCTTTGCTGTAGCAACATCTTATCTGCCCCGAGATTAGAGCAGCTCACATCAGTTGTTGTGAGATTCGGTGGAATCTGTTTCCTGAGCTGTCACCGCTGGCCAAGCAGGAGAGTGGGAAAGCAAAGCTGCAAAACTGCCCGAGCTCTGCTTGTTTTTGCCATCGCCACATTTCAGGTTATTTATGACATTTAGGTTAAAACAAATTTGGGTTCAATATATGGAAGGGATTCCTCTCTGTGAGGGTGGGGAGGGGCTGGGATGGGATTCCCAGAGAAGCTGTGGCTGCCCCAGCCGTGGGAGTGTCCAAGGCCAAGTTGGAGCAACCTGGGATAGTGGGATTGGAACTCCATGCTCTTTAAGGTCACTCCCAACCCAAACCATTCCATAATTTCATGATTTCAGACACCCAGCTCCACACCCTGACCCAGACAAGCCTCCATCCAGCCTGGCCCAGCTGAGCTGCAAGCAGAGCAAATGTTGTGCTGTGGGAACAACGAGCCCTTTTACCAGTTCTAAAGCACCAGGAGCTGGGCTCACCACTCATTGCTCCTCAGCAAATCCACACTCTGGAATCCCACCTGGAATTAAAATTAACTCCCCCTGGGTTAAAATGACAATGGGGATCCACGGGAAGCTGAGCCCACACTGTGTGGGGACTCCTGGGCTGCTGCAGCTGCTGAAAGAGTCGCAGTGACTTGGATTTGACTTGCACCAGTTGATTGCTGCTGAGATGGACACAGAACACAACCTGCTGCCCAAAATTTCCCCTGAGAGCTTTGTACCAGAACTGAAGTTATTCTGGCAGGGAAAACAAGCTCCTTGCTGAGCTCCCTCCCTTTCCCTCTGGATTTCCCCACCTCACATGATTTCTTCCTCTTTCCCACCCGTCTGCCCATTGACAACTTTCACCAGCTGTGAGTTTGGCCCAATAATATTGATTGCATGTCTTGTGCTTCCTCTAATTCAATTTCCTCTAAAAACACTAATCCTGTGCACCCTAATTAGTGGGTTTGAGATAAGCCCTGTGCCCTGAGCAGGAGTTCATAGCAGGGGAGCAGAGCAGCCCATGCTTGGCAGGGCAAGTGTCCTTCCTGAGGGGCTGCCACTGCTCAGGGCACTGCCTGCAGCACTAATGAGCTCCAGGGCAGGGAAACTGTTTAGACAAGAGCCCCAGGGAGCTCCCCAGAGCTGCATTAACCCCTGCTCAGGCTGCAAGAGAGAGCAGTAACTTTTAAGACAGAGCTTGGTTAAGCCAGATGTGCCCCATGCTGTGGTCGGCACGCACAGGGATGCAGCAGCCTTTGAGGACTGGGGATCCTCTGGGACACGAGGATACCCCTGGGAATGGATCATTGCACCTCTCTCCTCACTCCCAGCTGTTCTCCTGTCAATAACCACTCTGTTTCTGCATCATTCTTCTTAGGGAAATATCTTCACCACTGACACCAGCGTTGTCAGCATTTCTGGTCTCAAGCCTCCAGCCCAAAGTTAATAAATCGAAGGTCACCTGGCAAGGCTGAAAATATAGATTGGATTGATTTATTTACGGATGGGGGTTCAGGACTCCCAAGACTTGGTCTTGTCTCTGTGCTCTGCAAGCATTTCCAAAGGCTTCATCACTTCTGTGTTGGTTTTTGGGAAGCAGATGCCTGTGACCTCAGTGGCCTGACCTTCACTGGGACAGCAGACTTGGTCTGGTTTGAATGGTGAGTGCTGGGCCACCTCCAGGGGCCGTGGGCTCCTTGCTGTGGTGTTGAAGCTAAGAGAGGGTGGGGAGGTGAAGCAAAAGCAGCCTGACCATCAGAGCCCACTGCAGGGGCAGAGCACACGAGAGCTCCACCTGCCCACGTGAGGGGCCCTGAGGGCACTTTGCACCTTCCTGCATGTGATTCCTTGACAGCAAATGGGCAAAGGGAACAAAGACCCTGCTGCACTTTTATTTTTAAAGCCATCCTGCTGCCATCATCAGGCAGGGCTGATGCCTGAGTGAGCACAAGCGGGTCAGAGTGGATGACAGCAATTTAATCTGCTGATGCCTTTCCGTACCTTCTTGTGCTATCCTTGACCCCGAGCCAATGCCCTTCCTGGGGGAAAGATCCAGTCTGGTGGTGCTGAGGAGTTTCTAAACGTGCCTTCTGCAAGCTGTAAATGGGATTTATCCCCATTTCAGACTTTACAGAGCCTTCTTTACACCGGCTAGGAGGAACAGAGTGAGGGAGCAGCACTTTCCCACTCCCCCAGTGGAAACATCCCTTCCCAGGGTGTGACAGCACTCCAGTTTCCAGTGGACATTTTGACCTTTCCCTCCTCAGCGCTGTCTGTAGCTGCTGTGTTGGGAACAACTGTCCTTGGGGTGCTTGGCTGACCTCCTGACTCCTTTTGGAATGGCATTTCCACAGAGCTCAGCACTTCAAACAAGCACCGGAGTTTCAGTGGCATCAGAAACGGGGATGTGAGTGAAGGGAACACTTGGCAGCGCCCAAAAATCCATCCTCTGAGCCCCAGGAGGGGACACACGGGGGAAAGGTGTCACTGAAAAGACTCAAAACCCCCAGTGGAGCTGGGGATTGAGTGTGGATCTCACCCAGAGCACATGGAGGGCAAGGGGAGCCTCTTGAGCTGGATGACAGCCTGTGCCAGCCTTTATCGGGGAGACGAGGAAGGAAACAGGGCAAGGCTGTGGGGAAAGGAAAGATTTACCTCTCACATGCTCAGCGAGCAGGTGCCAGGCTGAGCCTTATCCTCGTTTCGTTACCCAGAGGTCAAAGCCTGGCCTCTGCCTCCCTGGCTGCTTTGGGAAGCCACTCGCCTGGAAACAGCTCCCTGGGGCCAGCTGGTGACATTCCTGCTGCCCTGTCCCCGTCCCTGTTAGCAGCACGTTGTGCCAGGAGGGCTGAAATATCACGGCGTGTTTCTACGCGCGATAAAGCAAATTCTCACCGGCCACACCAGGGGCTGCTGACGGCGCCAGGAGCGCCCGTGCCCTGAGCTGGCTCCTCTGGGCACAGGGAGGCATTTTGGGCAGGGTCAGGCATGGAAAGGGCTTTCTGTGGAGTTTCCTCACGTGGTGGGCTCGGGGTGAACAGGGTATTTCCCTCCCGTCGAGGGTTGTTCGGCGTGGTGAGTTCTCTGGGGTTTGCTAAAGGTTGAGCACACCCTGCAGTCCTGCAGTGGCAGCACCACAGAGGTCCCTGCTCTGCCCCACGCTCAGGACAAGCACACCCAAATTCACCCCTCTGTGGGCAGCTGAAGCTGTGAACTTTGTTTCTTAAGAAACCCAGTTTTTGATTGATCATTGAGCACTTCTGGTTGTGGGAATCACCTCCAGGGGAAAGGAAAACACTGGAAGGGTGAACTGCTCTTGGAGAGGACAGTGCATGTGGTGGGCTTTTGGCTAAAGGAATTATCCATGGGAGAGGCTGTCCCAGCTGGAGCCCCTGTGCATTATTCACCATGCAAGGGTCCAGGCATCTCTCAGCTTGAGCAACTCAGAATTCCTGAACTTGGAGGGGTTTTTGTGCCAGAACAGAAGAGGATTTTCTCCAAAGAAGTGCCCTTTTGGACAACTCTTGCCCCTGCTGCCCTGGCTGCTTCCTCCTGCCCACATGTTCCCCGGCTCCTTTTTCCCAGGTTATTTTTCCCCCAGGCCAGTCTGACCCTGTGGCATCCCTGTGCTGCAGTAAGGTGGCAGGAAAGCACAGGAAAAGCAGCACAGTGGGATTGCTCCCAAAGTTCTGCCAGTCTGACCCTGTGGCATCCCTGTGCTGCAGTAAGGTGGCAGGAAAGCACAGGAAAAGCAGCACAGTGGGATTGCTCCCAAAGTTCTGGACATTTTTTCCTCCCCACCTTGCCAAACTCATTCTTATTCTCTGAATTTCACCGTATTTTCTTCTTAGGATCAGCCCGGTCTGGGGGTATCTTTCAGCTGCCACGTGAAGGATGGACTGGTCCCTGTGGAATTGCTGGGGAGAACAGCATGTTCTCCCTGCTCCTGGGGCTGGACAAGCTCCGGGCTGGGACAATCCCCCCTCAGCAGTGGCCGGACACTCCTCGCACGTCCACCTCGGCCCCTCTGCAGTGGCCAGGCTAAAAAAGGAAAGTTCCAGCATGCCAAAAATGCAACTTTGATAAATACGAGGGGACGAGGCAGAGTAAGTGTGACTGGCTCAGGATCTGAGGAGAATAACGTGGGAAGGATAATTTTATTTTCTTGCCTCACCAGTGGATAGGACAGAGTGAATTCCTAAATGAATGGGGGCAGTAAATACCTGAGAGGAGCAAAACCCAAAAAATCCTAAACAGTGAGAGAACTGAAATTGTACCCCTAAAGGTGTCGTGTTCTCACCCAAAAATGGTGATGTAACAGCCTCAGATGCACTGAGATCCATGGTTTAATGACTCCAATTTGGAAAGTTGTCTCACATTTAAAGGGAGGGGAAAATCCTCAGCCTGATTTGTGGTGATGCTCTTGTGAGGGTTAAGGGGTGAAAAACTGCCCTTTTGGCAGTTCCCAAGCCCACAGTGCCTTGAAAAGGATCTTATTCTCTCTTGTGGACAGTCTGTTGTGGTTTATGTGACAGCATTATCTTTTTATATGATGGCATTATCTTCACACTTTCCAGGGGATCCAGATTGGAAGCCCAAATCCTGCTGAGCTGAGAAGCCACCAAACAACCCTCTATGTGTTTATAATGCCCCTTGCAGGAGCAGCAACTCCAGGGGCAGGAGAGACTTTCTCTGCCACTCCATCCCCAAAAAGCTTCATGGCTTGGCTGCAGCAAAAACCAAAAAAGAAGGAGGAGGAAGGAAATGCAGGTTGTGCATCTGTCACTTTTTGGGGGTCCCATGTTGTGGTGTCTCCAACAGAAGAGGTGGAAGTGCCTAAAATCCAGAGCAGGATTTGGGCAGTGCCAGCATTCAGGTGTGGCTCTGGGCTGAGCAGAGAGGATTCTCCTACAGGGATGGAAGGGATGCAGTTCCACAGCTCTGGCATGGGCACATCCATGGTTTTCTGAGGGAAAAGCTCATTTTTTTTCAAAGAAAAAGGAACCCCTTCCTTGTCTTGCAGCACCCAACAAGATGCTCCCTGAGGCTGCTCCTCCCTCCAGGCCCTGAGGAATTTCCACCTGACCCCTATTGGAAAGTCTATCTTTTAGAGATGACCTCTATAAACACTCCAAATGTTAATGGGTGGAATATCTTCAAAGAAGTCACTCTGATCTTCAGAAACAGCCCCGGGGCTGTTTGGCCTCTGCGCAGCGGAAGTGCAGGAATGCACAGTTTACACTGAAATAACGTGCACTTGTCCTAATCCTGGAGGATTCTGAGCCTCAGCCAAGCCTTTGCACGTCACCACGATGTGCTGTGAAGGACTTCTTTGCCTCTTCACACTTTTGATCTCTGCAGAAAGGAGCGTGTGGCATTTCCAGCCCAGATGTTCACGACCATGTCGTCCCTACACCCCGGGGGGAAGTTTCTCCCCAGCGACTCCTGAGCCTCCTGCCCAGATCAGTGATGAGCCTCTTGCAAAGGGAAAACACCAAATTAAACACTGGAGCAGCTGTGTCAGGGTCGTCAGGAATCAGAGGAAAGCTGCTCTGAAAAGGTGGGAGACACCTTGGAAACCTCATGGGTCCCATGCGGGGCACTTGAACTTGCACTGACACCAGTGGTGCTGGAAAGAGATTTTAAGAGACAACTCAGGATGCTGAAGGGTGGTGGGGAAGGTGAGGGTTGGGTGGCTCCTCCTGGAAGGTGGCTATGCCTGGTGAAGGCCACCCTGCCCTCCCTGGGGCTCTTCTCTGTGATTCCCATCCCTCTGCAAAGCTGTGGAGCTTCTGCACCTGGTCCAGCACAGAGGGCTACTGAGATCCTCACTGAGGCTTCAGGGCTACTGAGATCCTCACTGAGGCTTCACATCACCAAGACTGAGGTTTGAAACCTTTTAATCAGATTTGAAACCTCACACTCAAGTTTGAAACCCCGTGCTGGGATTGGATCCCTGGGAGAGCAGAGGAGCTCGGCCGTGGTTCCCTGGGAAGTCACTGGGATTTTGCAGGAGCCTCACTCAGACTGTTTAATTGCCCAGTGGGAAGGTTTGTGGGCAGGACAGTGAGGAGCTGTGAAGTCTCAGGGCATCCCATGGAGAGGAAAACCACCTGGACTCATGGTCTGGAGGTTCCGATGAGCTATTTATGGGTTGGATTTTAAAATGCAGCTCAACTTTGCCAAACCTCTCCTTCACTGGGTGCTTTCTATCCACAGCTGAGGAAAGGTGGGTTCAATGCACCAAACTGAGTCTAAGTCTGACACCAGGTCTGGGCTCAGTTTTAGGGCGAGACAAGACCCTCCCACAGCAAGGCTGAGCAGCCAGTGCTTTATACCCAATATTTTTATTCTCCACTAACATTTTCCACTCCCATCTCCCCTTGTTTCACTGTGTCCCTTTCTCTCAGCAGGTCCTTCTCTGCCCAGGCTTGGTCAGACAGCTCTGCAGCCTGTCTTGAACTGAACTTTTGCCGCACCAAAGCAAAGTCCTCAGCAGCAAGTCCAGTGTTTTGGGATTCCCCTCCCTGTGCTTGGCACAGATACACGTGGCTGGTCCTGCAGATCTCCATGGTTTTCCCTTGTCCATGCCCAGGAAGGCTCCAGGCTGGGCAGAGCCTGGGTCTTGCTGTTCCTCCTTCTCAGATAAATGAGGAGTGAAAGGTTTCCTTGCAGAGTTCTGTTATTTTTCTTCCCTCCCCCAAAAGCACTCTTGGTACTGCTGGAACCACCACTGGCTGCCAGGGGTGGGGACAAGGTCATAAATAATCACAGTGCGATCTTTGGGTCCAGTTTGTCTTTCTGCTGATGGCAGAAGGTGCTGGGGAGAGCCCCGACATCATCATTGGGGTGCAAACCCAGGTTTCCCACAGCTGGCTGAGAAAGTCCTGTCCTGTGCTGCAGAAATGAGGAGCAACCAAAGCAGAGGCAGTAAAGAAATCCAGGTCTGTGATTCCTTGAAAACTGTCCATCAGGGAAAATGCAGAAGCCCCATTTTCTGTGCTGGGGAAGTTGCTGATGGACTCCCTCTGCACAGGGAGCTCTGAGTGTGGATGTGTGAAAGTGCTCTCCGAAGCTTTGTGAGCTCTGCTGGGTTTCTGTGCATGTGGGAACAGCCCCTGAACTAAAGAGGTCTCTGGAATATTGGGATTTTCCAGCTGGAGCCTCGGTGGTGGTGACTGGCACAGCACAGTAGGAGATCCCTGACTGTCCCCAGGGGCTGTTGGGTTTGTCTTGCTCTATAAGAGCAATAACCATCTGTGGGATCAACCCAAACCTCAGCTGAGGGGCTGAACCATTCACAGCCCACCTGGCTGTGCCACCCTGGATCTTGGGGCTCCTCTGCCTGCCCAGATCCAGGATCCATGGATGTTTGGCATGGTGGGCATCCCCAGCAAGGAGCCAGGGGGCTGGAGCGGGGATTTCTTCCTGTACAGGCATAACGTGTCCATCACCCAAACTCCTGAGTGCAAGATATCCTGACCAAGCAGCAGAAAGTGTTGGCTTCTTCTCCACGTAGCTGGAGCAGCTCAAAGAGGAGTTGAAATAAACACACCAAAAAAGCACTAAATAATATTTTAGAAAGTTCCTGTTTCAGAGCATAAACCAGCCTCTGACCTGTGGACTCCTTGCTCCTAATGTGTCCGTGGTCAGTGGCAGGACACTGGACAACACAAGTCCCTGGCTTTGAACCTGCTGGGAATTCCTGTGGATTTGTGCAGCCTCGTTTTGTGTCTGTGCAAAGCTGGGTGTCTCCTCCTACTTGGTTTTGCTCGTGGATTTAGTTAAGTTTTTTATCTTCTCCTCCAGCATCTTGTTTTGCTTCTCCATGTCCTCCCTCAAGTGCTCCATGTTCATCAACTTCTGCTCCAGTTCCTGGGACTTCTTCTTCTCCTTCTCGATCTCCTGGTTCAGCCTCACCACTTTGGCCCAGACTTCATAGTTTTCCTTCTGGAGGCTGCAAAGGGAAACAGCATGAAAGGATTGGATCAGAAAAGTGCTGGGAAACCATCATTTGGCTTTTAAGGAATCAACCTCTGTGTCATTGAACAATAAAACCAGTCAGAGGTGCTGCCCTGATCCCCTCAATGGCCACATGAATGATGCAATAAATCAATATGTGTATTGATCATGTGATAATAATGATAATATAATAACAATATGGTTACAGCTAAGTGTGTCCTAATGCTCCTGCTGAGTTCTGGAGAGTACAATGGTACAAGATTGTGGTAATAAGAAGAATGCTGGCAGAGTAATTGTGGCAGGAGCATTGCAGAGCCACACAAGAATGGGAGCAGAAATACAGAGTATTAACATTGTGGTAACACCAGGAACTGTGTCATGAGAGTACAGCATGTCCAGAGCTGTACATTGATTTTTAGACAGCCTGTTAAATACTGCATTTTATCATTAATCACTACTATTACACACTGTACAATATTAGTGGTCCCTAAATCTGTGCAATATTTGCTGCCACCCCCCGAGCTGCAGATTTCCTGCTGCCCAGAGAGCAGCTCCCTGCAGGGACTTACCTTTTAATTTGCTCCTCGTAGTCGCCTTTCTGTGCCTCCATTTCTTTTTCCAGCTTGAGGATCGCGTCCTGCAGGAGCTCCCTGCTCTCTTGGTCGGGCTTGGGCACCTCGGTGGCGGGGCTGGCCGGTTCCTTCGGCTCCAGGCTGGGGCTGGGGCTGGGGCTGGGGCAGGGCAGGAATTCCCTGTCGGAGATGCTGCTGGAAGGGCTGGGGCTGGAGCCGCTGCCGTCCCCGCTCTCTGCCGGAGAAGGGGGGGTGTTGTCGCTCGTCGAAGCCCGGTGAAGGTCCAGCAGCTTGAAAAGATCATGAGACAAGGTTCTCTTGTGCCCGTCAGGGAGCGCGGAGCGGGAGCCGCTCCCGGGGCAGCTTTTCCAGAAGTTCCCGGCAAAGACATCCCTTTTCTCCTGGCTCCCTTTCTCTGCTGCCAGGAGAGATTTCCTCGTGGGTAAAGTCTGAGTCCTTTTCCTTGGCTGCGATTTCCACGTTCCCAGGGTGTCTTTGGGCTCCTTCTCTTCCCTGGGGGCACTTGAGCTCGCAGCCGCTCCAGGGGCACCGCTGGGATTGGGGTCATCCCTCTGGAAAGCAGAGCACGGCATTAGGAGAGCCCTGGGAGCAGACAGGCTGTAGCCACTGCCGGGATTCCCAAAGGCACAGTTAAACGTGGCCACAGGTTTCCACAAAAATTTATCTTGGATTGCACCGTGCTTCCCATTAAAAAGTGATTTCTGCAGAGATTCCTTCTGAGAAAAGCCTTTAATCCCCCGTGTTTTCCTTTCACCAGCCCCAGCTTAAAGGTTTCATCTCTTTCAGCTGAAAAGCTTTGGGAGTTTTCGTTTTTCCCACAGCAGTGGATTTTGCACAGGAAAGTGGAAGGTTTATCTACACGGTTTTCCTGATGTAGATATTCCAGAGCTGGCAGATACAAATCTCTCCCCCGGTAACAGCAAGTGCTTTAGTGGCTCACTGGCCTATCAGAGGGTGTAGTAATTAATGCCATAATTAACGTGGGTGTGATTATTCTCCTGAGGATCTGTCCTTACCATTTGCCTCTGGATCGTGGCCCTGGGCAGGGCAGGGTCCTCTGCAGCCCCCCAGCCCACGGAGCTGCGAGGGACAGGGGCTTTCTTCTCGTTTTGGGGGGCCGGTGGGGAGAGTGGCACGTCCTTGGCCGCGGGGAAGAGGTTGGTGTGGTCACTGATCATCACAGTCATCACCTTCTGCACCTGGGGAGTGCCTGGAGGAATTAGAGATTGTCAGGGACAAACCCAGCACAAGGGGGTTCCTTCAGCCACACTGGGATTTTCTGGTGGGTCCTTCTGGTGTCTAAAATGTGAAGGGAAGGAGTAGGATCATAAAGCCAAATGAAGGGAGGGATTTTTATATTGCCCTTTATTTTATATTAATATATTTATTTATATATTTAGAAATATGTGTTTATATTTGTACATATCAATATTTATGGATATTTTAATGTATATAATAACAATAGGAGCAGGATATGGAGCAACCAAGCTGTGAGTCTGCTCAGCTACCCCAGGACACAAATTGTGGTCCTTTGGCTCCAGACCCAAGCCCAGCTGTGAGGTGGATGAACATCTGGCTACAGAGCCAAGCCCAGGTGTGAGGTGGATGAACATCTGGCTACAGAGCCAAGCCCAGGTGTGAGGTGGATGAACATCTGGACCCTTTGCATGTGATGCCTGTAAAGCAGAGCAGCCTCTGACCTTAAAACATTTCTGTTATCAGTTCTGCTGGCCCTGCCCACGCCTTGCAGTTTGGCTCAGCTGAACACCAATTTCTCTGAGTTTCCTTTGTTTCTCTCAGAGGAATTTGACACCTCCCTGCTCTGAGCAACACAAGTGACCTCCCAAAGTCCTGAATTGTTTGAAGGATTCTATTCATTTCCTGAATTCCATGGAGGGAACACACAGTGCAACTCCAAAGGGGGTTTTGTCACCATAAACACATTTACAACCAAAGTAACACATGGCTTTGGTCTGCTCTGCTGTTCTTCCTGTGCCCAGGCACCTTTCTGCCTTATATCCATCAGTCCATCCATTGAAAAACAGCAATTTCAAGGTTGTGGATGCACCTGTGTATTCCTATGCCAGTTATTCCAGGAGTCCCCTTTACCTCTCATAATAGTTGCAGGATCCTCTATCTTGGGTCTGATGAGGTTCACTCCAATCACTGTTGCCAGGTTATCCACACCCATCTTGTTGACACTGGAGTTCAACTGAATCTCATGCAGGAACCTGACAGAATGCAGGGATAACAATTCCCCATCAGAGGAGGAAGGATAGAAAGAGCCTTTCACACCCACTGGGATAAAATCCTGATTCATCCACCTGGCTCTCAGTCACAGGGACAGAAACATTTCACCTGAGAACAGAAAACTGGAGCTGGGTCTTACTGGTATCAGAATAAAACCCACCACGGGATGAGCTGCTCACCTTGCAAACAAACCCAAAAGGAAGGGAAACCCCCTCTCAAACCTCAGCATGAAACCACCCAGGCTGGGTGAAACCCAGAAGTTTTGGTGCACAAGGTTTTGTCCAGGAAATCTGCACCTGGTTTGAAGTCCCAGTTTTTAGGGCAGTGATTTATGCTCAGACACTGCCAGATTTATCCCCATGGCCCAAATTCTCACTCTACGAAAGTCGGGATCTGAGGGGAACCAAAACACGGCTTTAGAAGGCTCTGCCTGGAGGAGTCAGCCTTGGCTTTGGGAGGACAATTCTGCTCACCGAGGCCAAATCTGAGCTGTCCATGCCTTGGGCTGAGGACTGACCTGCAGATGTAGCTGAGGAGGTTGTAGTTGTCTCTGGGGAGGAGGGACAGTTGTTTCAGGAGTTCCTGGTGGCCCTAAAGGCGAGTTAAGAAACAGCTCTAGAAACATTCACAGATATAAATGGACTCAAGAGAAGCTCTTGGTCACCCCATCCCTGCCTGTACAGTCTCATCTCTTAGTGATTCCACAAATTCCAGGCAGTGGTGGAGTCCCCATCCCTGGGAGTGTTCAAAAAACCTGTGGCTGTGGCACTTGAGGATGAGCTTTAGTGGTGAACACTGTGGTGCTGCTCATTGCTGGTTGGACTGGAAGACCTGAGAGGTCTTTCCCAGCCTTAAGGATTCCATGATATTATGAATCTCTTGGCATTTGCTCACCTTGGAAGTTACATTTCCCCATCAGACCAAGAAAGGGCATGGAGAAGCTTTGTAGGGGGTGCTCAGCAAGGAGAAACAGCCCATGGCCATGGCAGCAAAGGAAGGAGCAGGGTCCCCTCCAGCCCAGCTCGGGTGCCATGAGCTGTTCTGAAAGAGCTGATCTCCTCACCACCTGCCTCATCTCCCGAGTTCCTTGTGTATAAACATCTGGGACATTTTTAATCCCAAAGATGCTGAAGGGAAACAACCCCCAAGAAACGTTTGCCCAGTTCCCAGAGCTCAGAACTAAGGAGGGCTGTGTTGTTGTTCTGTGTTTCCATTATCACTTTGTGTGTTTCCTCACCCCTGGAAGTGTCCAAGGCCAGGGTGGACAGAGCTCTGAGTAACCTGGGATAGTGGGAGGTGTCCTTGGCCATGGCAGGGCTTGGAACTGAGTGGTCTTTAAGGTCCTTCCAACCCAAACCGTTCTGTGATTCCATGATTTAATGTTTGGGAACAGCAGCCACGTGGGTGGGGTTTTGTGCAATGGAAGGGCTTCTTTTCCACCAAAATATATAGCTAAAGAAAGACAGTTCCCACCTGTTTCTCACTTCTCCCCCTCCTTCCTCAGTGTCCCCCAGAGCCCCCCACCAGTTCCACACTCAGGTGTGGGAAGGCTGCAGGAATTTGGGTTTCCTTCTCTCCTGGTTTCCACACTTGCTGTTTTTTTGCAAGGGCTCCACAACAGGAAAAATTCAAGCTTTGAAATTCATAAACCCATGTCGTCAAGGTGAGAAACTCCACTGGCTTTGGGGGAATTTTTCTTTTTCATATTTTCACTTTTTGCTGAGGTTTTTTCCTCCCCCAGATTCCAAAGCCCAGCAATCACACAGCTGACAAAGCCCAGCTTAACACACCCCTGACACCCCCCGCTCCAAAGTCCTGGCACTGACACCCAGCTGGCTTTAAGGCCAGAAGGAGGAACACAAAAGCACCTCTACCTTTGTCTCATCAGCATCCAGGGCCTGCCCACAGAGCAGGAAATCCTCGTACTGCGCCCAGGGCACGACGGGCTCCGGCAGCTCCCGCAGGTACAGTTTGAACAGAGAGGCCACAGTGTGAACATCCGTGTCCCTGCAAGGTGCAGAGAGCCCCTCGGGAGAAACCCAGCCCCAGCAGGTCCCAGCAGGGAGCAAACCCTGTCCTGGGGCAGGTGTGGGGACGTGTGAATGGGGAGGTCAGAGCGAGCTGGGGGCACCCACAGGGCACCCCAAGGCAGGGAGTGGCCCCAGCTGGCATGGGATAAAGGCTTCGTGGAGATTTTTGCTACCATGGGGCTGGCAGGTCCCAGTGTATAGAGCAGGTGTGGGGCTGGGCTGAGCTGGAACACCACGAAATTCAGTGAAAGGGCTCCTGTCTCCCCCAGAGGTGAGTTTTGAGCAGGCACAGTCGCTGTCTCTGTCACTGTCCCTACCCAGCTGCCCTGGGACAGTCCCTTTCCTTGGCTGCTCCATCACAATTTTGGGCAAAGCAGGAGCCAAAACCAGCAGCAGCTGCCCCTGGCAGGACAGACAGGACACTTCTCTCCTGGCCAGGTATCTCAATCTCCTCCCTGTACATTGAAGGAGTCTCAATCTCCCCCCTAAAATCCCTTTTCTTCACCCACTGGACAACTCTGAAGCCACATTATTTTTGGGAGCTGCGTGTCTGGAGTTCTGCACTGGCTCTTGTTGCTGCATTCAAGTGATTAAAAAAACCCCACTATTATTTTTAACAAATGCACATAACCACGAAGATTTTTTTTTCAGGAGGGATTTTTTTCAGGGCTGTATTTTTGTAGGGCCTACCAATACCCTCCATTAGACACCCTGAGTACCTGGACTGCAACACCAGTTTTCTGACACTGCCCACTCACCCCTTGTGATGTGGTTGTGCCCATGAAAACCCAAACAAGGTGACACTGAGGGTGGAGCCAGCTCCTTGCAGCACTCAGGTCACTGAACACCCTGTTATTTGCCTTCCACTCACTGAGAAAATGTTTGGGTTGGGGTGCCAGGGGGTTGCAGCCCCCCTGGCACCACCACAGTGATGCCACCCCAAGCCCTGTGGCACAAGGGGGACATCACAGGGCGCTGGGAAAGGGCTGAGCTCCCAGGCCATTCCCTGCTGTGAAAGTTGTGCAAAAATTGAAAGAAAAGGCTTAATTTTCCCATTGCCCCCCTCAGGTTCCAGCAGGAAGAGGCTCAGTGCCCAGGGAGTGGGGAACATCCAGCTGCAACCCACTGGTGGGATGTTTTCCCTCCTGGAGCTGCCCCTTGCAGGGGGATTGGGGCAAAAGTGCTGGGGCTTTTCCTAACAAAGCTGGAGAAAACCAGGAAAAGTTTGTGGTAGGGACAGGCCTGGGAATAGACAGAGGAGGCCCCTTCAGGCTGCTTAGAGAGGATGTTTGGCACAGAAATCCAGGGAAGCTCCTGGGTTTGGGACTCCACTCCCATGAACATCCCAGGTCTTGCAGCAGCTCTCGGAGCTCAGGAAGCCAAATGGAGCAGCTCCCAGATTCTGCCCAGCTGAGCACTCCTTGCCTTGGGTCTGGTGAGCAGGACAGAGCAGGAATTGAGCCAAAAAGCCTCACTTTAGGTGCTGTGCAAAGGCAGGAGCCACTTTTCCTGTACCCCAGATCTGGGATCCTGGATTTCACAGGAGCAAACCGGCAGGGGAAGCCCCAGAGCAGCACAGGTGAACGGGGCAGGGTGGGAACTGAGGAATGGAATTCCTTATGGAATTGAGGCCAAGACCAAGGGGGTTCAGGTGGGATAGGTGGGCAATTCCCTTGGAGACAGTGAGGCAGCTGAGAGGCAGCTGCATCCCTTCAGCATCCCGTCAGGAAGGGAAGCACCAGGAGTTCAGGAGGGAAGCACGAGGGCTTTGCCTTCCTCCTCTCACTTTGCACGGGCCATGGCAGAGGCAGAAGTTGCAAATGTCTCTCTCCAAAGCCCTTCCAAGACCCAGGAGCAGGGACAGGCAGCTCTCCCCATTTAGGGAGTTCTCCATTTCCTCCTGGTCCTGCATAGGAAGAGGGTTGGGGGGCCTGACCTGCCTGGAAGCAGCAAAAATCTCTCAGATCTCTGTGTGGTGCTGTAGGGCAAAGCACAGCAGGAAAATCCCATGGCTGTGGGCTGGAAGGGCAAGGAATAACTCCTGCTGTGCATCAGGGGGTTCCCTGGGCTGCTTGGGGTCTCCTCCCAAAAGGAAAGGCTGTTCCTTTGCTCCTTCCCTGAGTGCTGTCCTGTGCAGGGCTAAGGCTTGGACTCGCTGATCCTCGTGGGTCCCTTCCAACTCAGCGTATTCCAGGATTCTGTAATTCCATAAGTGCTTCCCTCCCTTTCCATGACTCCCATCTCAGCACCCCTCAGTTCTGCTTTTCCCTCCATTTGTGGTTTCTGCTGAATCCTCTCCCCTCACCTGGAGGGTCCGGATTTCCAGCAGGGGAGGGGGCCGGCCTGGCTGTTTTCCCTGGGATTGGGGAATGGGAGGGGGGGATCCAGCGGTACCTGTCGAAGGATGGTCTTTCCCCAGCATCGAAGGCGTCCCGGAGCTGCTTCACCAGGTTGTCCTGGCCGGGCAGGCGGAAGATCCCCTCCTCACTCAGCCCATGCTCCAGGATGAACTCGGCACATTTCTGCACCAGGATGGGCACCTGGGGCTGCCCAAACTTCTGCTCGTAGGCCATGGTCTCTGCCAGGTGCTGCCCAAACACCGCTGGGGAGGGGACACGCCGTCAGAGGGGCACAGAGCTCAGCCCAGGGCTCATGGGAGAAACCCCAAAACTCAGCCCAAGGCTCATCAGAGGAGTAAAAAAGTTCAGCCCAAGGCTCATGGGAGGAACCCCAAAACTCATCCCAAGGCTCATCAGAGGGGCCCAAAGCTCAGACAAAAACTCATCAGAGGAGCCCAAAACTCAGTCAAAGGCTTATTAGAAGACTAAAAAAGCTCAGCCAAAAGCTCATCAGGGGGGTCCAAAAGCTCAGCCCAAGGTTCATGAGAGGAGCCCAAAAATTCAACCCAAGGTTCATCAAAGGGACCCAAAATTCAGTCCAAGGCTCATTGAGGGTCCCAAAAATTCAGTCCAAGGCTCATTGAGGGGCCCAAAAACTCAGCCCAAGGTTCATCAGAGGAACCCAAAAGCTCATCCAGGTGAGCTTGGGTTTTATCCTGCATAGAAGCAGAGTCCTGGTGCAGAGGGATACAGGAGCAGGGAACAGGGAGAGAAGACGAGGTCTAGAAAGCACAGGAGACCACGAAATAAGATCCTTGCAGGGATTTGGAGCTGGAATTCCTAATGATCTAGTTGCTCTTTTTCCCTCGGGAAACTCTCCTGTGCAAAGGACAGCAGAGTTCCACAGAGGGTGGTACCTTCCCCTTGGAAGAACTGTTTTCCTCCCAGCACAGGAGGGTGGGGAGCCCTTCATGCCAACTCTTCCTCCTCAGAGCCTGGGCCATGGCAAGGGCAGACAAATCCCAGCTCCAAGTGGCTCTGGGATATTAATGGCAAAGGGCCCTCTGGTCCTCTGTGCCCCAGCAGTGCCTTGATGTGTTCACTTTGTGCTCTGGAGGCTGAAATAATTCCTGAGCATCCTCCAGACCAGCAGAATCAGGCAAACACCTCATCCCAACCTTCCTGCTCAAAGGGGTTTTTCATTTATCACTCACACTTTTAAATAACAAATGTACAAACCTGTCACTGTGCAGAGGAAAAGCAAATTTCTCTCTTTTTCTCTGCCTCTCTGCTTTGATGGCTGATACTGAACTGTTGATCTGGCTGCAGGCTGGTGGGTTGGTTCCTTTGGGGACAGCACCCTGTGCTGGAGGGTGACAACCAGCCCTGCACAACCCCAGGGAGATTTTGGAGATGCTTTGGCTGTTTGTTCACACTCTGCAGCCTCTCTGGGTTTTGGTGAGCAACAAGTTCACAGTGAGCTGGGTCAGGGGCTGCCAAAACCTCCCCTGTGCGTGGGCTGCTCTAAAACCTCATGTTGCCTCAGCTCACACGGCAGCCAAAAACCTAAAGTGGGAGTTTCGGGGGGTGTGTTCACATAAAATGCAGCTCTGCAGTACCTGCCCTCTCTGCTGTGCTCAGGGCCCCCTGTTCTGGGATAAATTCACAAATTTTATCATATAAAGTCACTTTATCCAGCTGGAAGAAACCAACAGCCTCCTAAGTTTAGGCAGGGATTGGATGTGGAGTTGTTATTAAATATTAAAGCCAGTTGGGGAATGCCCTGAAAATCTCTGGCTCACAATTTCCAGTTCATTTGGGTGGTGCTGCCTCCCCAGGGCACAGCCTGGTTCAGTCTGGAGGCACAAAATCCCAGGATGAAGAGGAAAACCAGCCCTATTGACAGGCTGGAAGAGCTGGGGGAAGGCACAAGGGAAGGCTCCAGGGAGACCTGAAAGCCCCTTCCAGGGCCTAAAGGGGTTCCAGGAGAGCTGGAGAGGGACTTGGAACAAGGGATGGAGGGACAGGACACAGAGAATGGCTTCCCAGGGTTAGGTGGGATATTGGGAGGGAATTCCTGGCTGTGAGGGTGGGGAGAGGCTGGGATGGAATTCCCAGAGAAGCTGTGGCTGCCCCTGGATCCCTGGGAGTGTCCAAAGCCAGGCTGGAGCATCCTGGGCTAGTGGGAAGTGTCCCTGCCCATGGCAGGGGGCTTTAACATCCCATCCAACCCAAACCATCCCATGATTCCATGATTCCCTGTGCCCCAGGCAGGACACTGTGGGAGGGCCCACGTTGGCAGTGGGCTCCTGTCTCTGAACTGTGGAGCCTGTGGGAGAGCATTTTCACATTCCTGAAGGACATGGATTCTACAAAAACTGTATAAATAGTCAGGACAAAGTAGAGAGAGAGGGAGGGGAGGCTCAGGATGACCATCCATCCAGTCAGTGCTCTCTGGGAAGAGAGTGAAGAGACTCCCAGCCCTGCCTTATTGCTGGATTTTTCTTATAGGAGTTCATCCTTATAGGAAAAATGTGGATACTTTATCCTGACAGAAGTGCCAGCTTCTTTTGTGGTTTCACCTGTGGGGTCAAATTTACAGTGTGCTCCTTTCTGATCCATCCCTGTTTTATAATTCCCAGTTTTATGATGGAATAACTGAGGGGCTGGAAGAGGATCCAGGGGCTGGAAGAGAGGATCTAGGGGCTGAAAGAGAGGATGTGGGGGCTGGAAGTGAGGATCCAGGGGCTGGAAGATTGGATGAAGGGGCTGGAAGAAGATCCAGGGGCTGGAAGAGGATCCAGGGGCTGGAAGAGGATCCAGGGGCTGGAAGGATCATGCCTGAGTGTGAGGAGAGTGAGTGTGTGGCCAAGACAGGCTGGGGAGAAAATGGGGGCAGAAAGGTTGGGGTGGGTAAGAAAAACTGGAAGAAAAGCAAAGCACAAGCAGGGAAATTGGCTGGTGAAAGGCGACATTTCCCAACATTCTATCCCTGAATGGGAGTTGCTTTCAAGAACAACTTTTTCTGAGTGAAGAAGTCAATGAGAGAAGTTGGCAAAAGAAGATAAAGCCAGCACAGAGAGGTTCATTCAAGCTTGGCTGCCCTTCCCTCAGCACCAGGGTCTGCTCCAGGTCTGCAGGGCCTTCCAAGGGACACGGTAGAGCTCTGTTTTCCAGAGTCAAGGATTTCTGCTCACCCAGGATTGCTGCAGCCCACGAGGCAGGAGGAGATGACCCCTCCAAGAGCCCCCCCAGCTGCCCCTTTACCTCCTGCTGCCGAGCCCAGCACGCGCCGGATGGATTTGATCCACTCGTCCATCTCACCCTGGGAACTGGCCATGAGCACACAGGGGTCCTGCCCTGCCCGGGGCTGCTCTCCTGACACCCCTGCCAAAAACAACAGAGAGGCAGCATTTTTGGAAGGGCTGTTTCCTTTGCTAAATGCCTCTTTTGCTCCAGATTTCGCCCCTGGTGTCTCCTCGGCTGCAAAGGAAGCAGAGCTCAGATATTTTACTCGAGGGGGGGGAACAGAAACTGCTGCACTTTGCAGCTTGGCAAGGCTTCCTCTCCCCATGGGCACCAACACAGGGCCCTGGTGCAGCCCTGGGGCGTGGATGTTGAAAGCAAGACATTTCTTTTCCCCTGAAACACCACCATGGGCACCGTGGAAAGGAGTGGGAGCCAAAGGACTGGGAGAAAGACTTGCCCGAGTGGTTTTGGGTGGCCAGCCCAGCCCAGGCACCCTCACCTGGGATGATTTCGAAGATGAATTTCCCTCCTTCCTCGGGGTTGGTGGCCACCTCCTTGATGGTGCTCCCCTGGAGGGACAGGCAGCCCTAGGACAGAGCAGAGCAGGAGCTGAAAATACATGAGTGCCACCTCTGAGAGGCCACAGCAGCACGAGAGGCTGGAATTCCTGCTTTCAAACACCGTGCAGCAGCTATATCTTATATATTTTTAGAAATAGATAGATAGATAGATAGATAGATGATAGATAGATAGATAGATAGATAGATAGATAGATAGATAATAGAATGACTTTTCAAACCATAGAAGCCACTTTTTAGATGCCATTTTTTCCAACAAAGTATTTCTCAGAATGACAAAACTGCTTCTTTTGCTCTTTCCTTTTTGTTTTTCCCTTTTGTCCCTTCTCCTGGGTGTTTTGGCCCCTGTTGGGAGTGGGAGAAGAGAGAACCAAGGAGAAGGGACTTGGCACAGGAGGATCCTGTTTCTGCTGTTCCTTTACCACAGCATCACTTAAACCCAAAACCAACCCAAAGCTGGCAGGGGAGGAGTAGAGGAAGAGAAGAAAAGGGATGGGAAATTCAAAAATAAAGTGGAAAATAGCCATTTCTGTTGGATTTTTTCTTCTCCAGTCGTGGGGGCTGGTGGAGGGGCTGGGCTGAGTCAGCCCCGGGGGCCTCTCAGGGCAGGAAATGAGGCTGTGCCTCAGAAATGGAGCTTCTCAGGGATTTCAGCCTCTGAAAGCCTGAACCATGGCTGTGTCCATCAGAATCCACGGTGTGTCCATCAGAATCTTTGGTGGAGGGTAGAATGGTGCTCCCAGAGGGTGCTGAGGGTGGGATGGTGGTGCTGGAAGGGGGGATGGTGCTCTCAGAGGGTGCTGGGGATGGGATGGTGCTCTCAGAGTTTGCTGAGAGTGGGATGGTGCTCCCAGAGGGACTGGGGGTGGGATGGTGCTGCTGGAATGTGGGATGGTGCTCCCAGAAGGAGCTCCCAGAGGGAGCTGCAGCCTTTGGGCACTGGTGCAGACATTTCAATCCTGCCCAAGTGGATGGTCACAATCCCGACACGTGCAAAGGGTCGGGTGCTCGTTGTGCTCTCCCGAGGACCCCAAAAAGCATCAGAACTGCTCAAACCAGAGTGTTCAGCAGGTTCCCAGCCCCGTCCCTCCGAGGAAAAGGCAGTGGAGCTTTCTGGCCATGCAGGGTGGGCCAGGGCAGCATCTGCACCACTGAGGGTGGTGCTGGGCTGGGAGACAAACCCAGAGGTCAGAGAGAGACAAATTTCCTTCCCTTCCAGCTGCCTCTCCCGTGGCAGGAGGTCCTTGGCTGTCCTCTGCCCAGCCCTCCGGCTGTGCTGGAAGTCCTGTTGTTTTTCCCTAAAAACATCCTGCCAGGTGCCTTTCCCACCAAGAGCAGGGCTGGAACCTCTCCCAGAGCTCCCATCCCTTGGGCACCCAGTGCTGCACCTGCTGCCAGGAAACGGTGGGGAACTGAGCCCTTCTCCTCAGCTCCCCTCCCTTGTCCTGGAAAACAACAGCACCTTTGGAGCTGGGGAGTGCTTTGGTTCTTCCCAGCCCCCCAGTTCTGGGCACAGGGGGATCCAGCCCCTGGCAGGGCTCGAAGGCACCTGAAGAATTTCAGTGCACAGACGAAGTTCCTGATGAGGATCTTTCACCTCTGTTACTGCCCAGAGGCAGAAAACTCCTTTAATGCCCAACTCCAAACCCATCCCAAACCATTTAATGGAATCACAGAATCATGGGATGCTTTGGGAGGGAAGGGACCTTAAAGCCCTTCCACTCCCACCCCCTGCCATGGGCAGGGACACCTTCCACTGTTCCATGTTGCTCCTTGCCCCGTCTAACCTGGCCTTGGACACTTCCAGGGATCCAGGGGCAGCCACAGCTTCTCTGCCCAACCTGTGCCAGGGCCTGCCCACCCTCACAGGGAAGGTTTTATTCCTAATATCCAACCTAATTCTGCTCTCTGTCAGTTTAAAGCCATTCCCTCTTGTCCTGTCACTCCAGGCAGGAGAGCTGTCCCTCTCCACCTTCCTTTCAGGCTCCCTTCAGGCACTGCAAGGCCACAATTCGGTCACCCCAAAGCTCCTCTTCCCCAGGCTGAACATCCCCAGCCTAAACTTCCCAGCCTGGGGAAGGCTGAGGACCAGCACAGCACAGTGGTCTTGTTGCCTAAAATCGTGGAAACAACTTTTGAGGCAATATTAGTCTGGGTAAAGCAGAGTGCAGTTCTTTACCGGAAAGCTTTTCAGGGTCACAAAGTTTATAGATGCACATGCCCAGTATAGGGGTTTTACAAATTTATAACAGTCCTTAATTGCCATAACTAGTGGTTACATCCAGGCCAAGAGCCCCTTACCCCTGGTACCACCCTGGTGCCACCCCCAGAACCTCCAAGGGTTCCTCCAACCTCCCTTCTATCTTATTTTGACCACAATATGTCTCATTATTCCAGTCCTGGTACATGTGTCCCAAACGTGACATTCTGGCTGCTCTCTCACCCTTGGGACAGAAATCCAGGAATGTGGCACAAAGGTAAAAACTGCGAGCTGCTGCCTCAGATGTGAGAAATTTGTACAGCTGTATAAAAAACTACAAATACATAAAACCCTCAGGCATCACTCTCCACAACCCCCTGACAGGAGGGTGCACCAGGCGGGGTCGGGCTCTTCTCCCAGGACAAGAGGGCACGGGGCTTAAGCTCTGCCAGGGAGGGTTGGGTTGGGTATCAGGAAGAAATTCTTTACAGAGAGAGTGATCAGGCATTGGAATGGGCTGCCCAGGGAGGTGGTGGGTTCTCCATCCCTGGAGGTGTTTAAGATGAGACTGGATGTGGCATCAGTGCCATGGTCTGGTAATCACAGTGGGATCAAGGGTTGGACCTGATGATCTCAGAGGTCTCTTCCAACCCAGCTGATTCCGTGATTCCTTGATTCTGTGATTCCCCCCTTAGAGACCTGACAAAAAATTCCATCTTGTCCTACCTGTGGCTTGGCATCATCCTCATCCTTGTAGTAGTAGAGCTGCTGGCCCTTGAGCACGAAGTACCTGTGCTGCCAGTTCTTGACGATGGAGCGCTGCTTCTTGAGCCAGCCCAGCTTCAGGGGCCGCTCCAGGGCGCCCGCGGGGTCCCCGCTCATCACGCTCCTGGATCGGGCTGCAGGGAGACAGAGGGGTGGGATGGGGCGCTGGGCACCCGTGGGGTGTGGGCACAGGGGGGATGAGCTGCCAGCCCGGAGAGCGGCTCTCGGCCCCTCCGCTCTGCGCTGCAAAGCGGCTCGAGGGCTCGGAGGAAGTGGCTGCAGTATCTGCCACTGTGTGCTTCCTTTTCCTGCGTGGGAGTCATTGTCTTGCAAGTGAGAAGAAAATCATTAGCCTTTTCTGGGGGGGTGTTTGGGTGTTTTTTCTTAAATGGCAATGTGTGGTTTTTTTGTACCCACCCCTGTGGCAGAGACGGCAGAGAGACCCGGCCCGGCTGGGAAAAACTGCTTGGAAGGTGCTCTGGGAGAACCTGGTGTTCCCAACGGGGCAGATCCCGCACTATAGGACTGGCAAGTCTCCAAGGAGGGAAAAAGTGCGAGTCCAGTGGGCAGAGCAGCATCTCTGTCTCCTGTTTGCACTGCCAGGGACCAGTGGCATTGCCCTGTGGCGTCTCTAAAAAGCTCTGTGACAGCAAATGCCTTGGGAGGGATCATTTCCAGAAGGGATTTTTGCCTCTGGACCGGGCACTTCAGCCCTCCAGTGCCAACCCAGCTGGGCAGGGTCAGCATTTACAGCTGCAGGGCAGAAATAATGCCACGACTCCAGGGGAGTTCGGCTTCGGGGGGTTTCCTGAGGTTTTGCACCTCCTCTGCTAAAAGGGGCACCTGGATGAGCCCCGAGGATGAGGATGGCCCAGATTTGGGCCCCTGAGCCCTGCAGGGCTTCCTGGCAGAGGGGATTTGGGCAGAGCCAGAGCTGTGCACTGCGGGGTGGGGGGAATCTCTGCCCCCAGACGCCCATTCCTCCCCAGGTTGGTCAGTGGAGCAGGGAGATACAAGCTGTGAGAACCCAGGAACCCTGGCCTGGAGCTGCATGCAAAGAGAACCTGGAAACAGGAGAGAATTCCAAACATCTGTCATTGCCTTGTGCTGTTGGGGGCTGGGGACATCTCGCCCCTGTGCCAGGTGCTCCCATGGCACAGACACCCAGGGAGCACCTGGCAGGGCAGCTGCTTCAGGGGGTGCTGCAGCCCAAGTGTGTCCCCACTTCCCCTTCCAAAACCCCCCCAGAGCAAGAAACCCCCCTGTGTTTTTCCTCTGTCCTGGGCAGGGCACCCTGAGCTCACCCCACACGGCAAACCTGTCACACAGCACTGCAAATCACTGCCCCCAAAATCCCCAAAAGGGTTTAGAATCCCCCAAATCAGCCTTCAAAGTGCCATGAGGATGCTGCACACTCAGTGTGTGCTGCCCTGCAGAGGATGGGCTTGGAAGCAGGGACCTTCCAAAGGGAAAAATGCTGGTACCGGGGATTACCCTGAGGAAAAACCCTAAATGGGGTTCCCAAATTGCTCCTCCAGCTCTGGCAGCTTCTTTGCTCTTTGCCAAGGCACCTGCATTGCTCAGATCTCGTAAATATTGGTTATTCCCAGGGAAGTGCTCTGTAAATCAGATTCTTTCATGTCTTGTGGATGTTGCCAGTTCCTGGGGGGCGAAGGATTTTTGGGGAATGATCCTCAGGGCTGGAGCAGCACTGGGAGTGTGGAGCCTGCTGGCTCCTGCAGGGACTAAATCCAAAGGGGAGCTGTTGCAGTGCAGCTCGCAGGGTCCTTCACTCAGATCCACACTGGGAATTCAGGGATCTGCTCCATCCACCTCCATATCCAGCCTTCCCCACAGAGCTCAGCCCAGCTGTGCTGGTATTCCAGTAGCTGGTATTGCAGCAGCACAAGACTTGGAAGGAGAAATTTGGGGGGTTTTATGAATAATGCAAATAATTCCTACTTTTTATGGGAGCTACAAACCTCCCTCTAAGGCCAGCAGGGCTCTGTGGATGGGGAGGAATTACCCAGCGGGTTCTGCTGCCCAGGGATTCCTCGTGATCTCAGCCTGGAGCTTAAATTGTCCCTCCTTGCTCAAAGCTGAGTTTATTTCTCTCCCTCTCTGCAGCCCTTCCCAGTGCAGCCGGACCGTGGGCTCAGAGGGGTCCCCCTCCCTTCGGATCAGCCCCTCCAGGTCCAGCCCTGGGCTTAGCCCCAGCTTAGCTGTGTTTGTGCCCATACATGTGTCCATACTGTGCCCATACATGTGCCTGTACATCTGCTCATACATGTGCTCATACTGTGCCCATACTGTGCCCATACTGTGCCCTTACTGTGCCCATACTTTGCCCATACTGTGCCCATATGTGTGCCCATACATGTACACATACTGTACCCATACATGTGCCTACACATGTACCCATACATGTCCCCATACATGTGCTCGTACTGTGCCCATAAATGTGCCCATCCTCTCCCATACATGTGACCATACATGTGCCCATACTGCACCCTTACTGTGCCCATACTTTGCCCATACTGTGCCCATACATGTGCCCATACATGTGCCCCCAGGTGAACACCAGGCTGTATTTTCCCAGTGCACAAGACAGCTCCACCTGGACTTTGGGCCCATTAAGGCCAGAAGGGCAGTTTTGCTGTTTCTGTGCCCTCCCCATGAGGTGCCAGTGCCCGAGCCCAGGGCAGGGGTGTGGGCAGTGGGCAGTGCCCCGCCTGGAGCCCAGCTTTGCACAAACATGGCCTTTCTGCCCTGGGGAAAGTTTTCTGCCCTCGCCAAACCAGAACCACCAAGGCTGGGTGTCCTCCTGCAGCACTTCAGTGTGTGCCTGCCTCTTGTGGCTGGGGAGATGCCCAGCTCATGTGTGATGCCCAGCTCAGGTGTGATGCCCAGCTCAGGTGTGATGCCCAGTTCAGATGTGATTCCCAGTTCAGGTGCAATTCCCAGCCTAGGCTCAATGTCCAGTTCAGATTCGATGCCCAGTTTAGGTGTAATGCCCACTTTAGGTGTGATTCCCAGCTCAGGTGTGATGCCCAGCTCAAAATTTCACATGGGGTGGGCACCAAGCTCTTTCCCTGACCCAGCACTTGTATCCACCCCACTCAAGAGCACCTCCCTGCACACCCAGCCCTGCCCTCCTCTGTGCTCCCAAGGGGCACCAAAGAGCCAACGTGGTGCCCCCAAAGCATTTCCTGTGGCAACCACCTCTAAGGCAGAACATTTCCTCCAAAACATCCTCAGTCTCCCCCAGCCCCAGGGACCTCCAGCCGCGTGTCCTGCTGCCCACTCCCCAAAAAGAGGAGCTCTGGCAAAGGGGACTTGCAGGAGAAATGGCAGAAGGTGCCACCCTGGTGCCCAAGCCCTGTCCTGGGCAAGAGCCCTCCCTGCCCTGTAGGAGGGACAGTGGGGACCTGCAATAAAACCCAGTAGAGGTCCCACAGAAGGTTCCACAATGAAATCCCAGTTTCACTGGAGTAAAGAGCTTTGCAGTGTCCTCAGTGTGAGGAAGGAGCTGGTGCCCTGTCCCAGCAGCTCCCAAAAGCTGCCAGTGCCACGGCCAGGACTGGGCACAGCAGGGGGAAGCGTCCCCAGGGCGGGAGGAGCCAGCGAGAGCAGGGACAACTCAGCTGCAATTATTGCAAATATTTGCAAATCCGACTTTACATTTCCCCAGGGAAAGTCAGAGCACCCCTGGAGTCACACACAGCTCCTCATCCAACAGCTCACAGCAGCTGGAAGCTGCAAAAGAGCACCAGGAATTTCATCACAAGCAGATTTTCCAGAAGAAAATTTAAAAAATAAAGCAATTCCTGGTGCCAACAGAAGCTCAAGCCTCTGCCCCACCTCCACCCTTCTGCCCTCAGCAGGCTTGGTGTCCCCTGGGCTTTTCCTCTGAGCTGCTCATTGACTTCACCCACTGCTCCACAGCCCCTGGGAAAAAAATACGGATTATCCCAGGAATGGGGAACGTTCAGGATGCTGCTGTGGGGGTTTCTGTGCCCTCCTGGAGTTTCTGGGCCACCTGGGCTCTCATCCTGCCTGCCACTGTGTGCCACAGTCACCTCTGGGCCCCTTCATTTGGGGCTTCCAGTGAAGGGAAGGGCTTGGCCACTCCCAGAAGAGGGGGCAGAAATCCAGGTTGGCTTTGCAGGAAAATCTGGGCAGGTCAGCCTTGGGATCTGTCACAGTGTGGTGGAGGGCGAGCCTGGCAGAGACCACCTGGGTAAACGTAGGAGAGACCAGCTGGGTCAAACCTGGCAGAGACCACCTGGGTAAACGTAGGAGAGACCAGCTGGGTCAAACCTCTGTGCAGGGCGAAATCCAGCCCGTGTCTGGACCAAGTTTTGGCACCAGTGCCAGCACCACGGAGAGCCTTGGCCTCGGGGTGTGCACCAGGCTGGGCTCCTGCACCCCTTCCTCGAGCTCATCATCCTCACCCCAAAGCCCCTCCCTGGCTCCCTGACCCAAGACCACGTCCAGCCATGGGATTTTGGTCTCAGAGCCCACGCAGGGACCCCACACTCCTTCCCAAAGGCGTTCCCAAGGGTTCCCGTGCTGGAGGTGGTGGGTGAGAGCCCCGCAGAGCCTGGGCAGAGGCGGAGGTGGCTCAGGAAGTCACGGGGAGAAGCCACCCCATGGCCATGGCCATTCTGCTCAGCACCCGTGAGAGGAAACCGCTGACGTGGAGCGGGCGAAGGGACCTGAGCAAGGGCCAGATTGTTTCCTCCAGCCCGTGCTGTCCCTCAGCCTGCTCTGCTCCTCCTCCCCGCTGTGCTTTACATGCCCCCAGACCCAGATTTGGGGGGCAGCAGCCCACGCTGCCGGGTCCCCCTGTCCCCCACCCCGGGGAGCCGCAGCCCCAGCCCTGCTCCCACAGCGTCCCTCGGGGGCAACTTTGCAAATCACTTCTTGCAAATCACCTGCAAACCAGGCTCTGCCCCCAGAGCAGCAGCCGAGGGCCAGGTCCCCCCTCCCAGGGGTGAAGCCACAGCTGGGCTTGGCCACAGACACCCCTCAGCCCTGCCCTGCCCTGCCCTGCCCTGCCCTGCCCGGCCCGCCGACCCCGACCCCGACGGCCACAAAGAAGCGCTCACAGTACCTATTTTTGCAGCATCCATTTTCAGGTGGAAATCCCAGTTCCGTGGCAGCTTGAGGGACATCTTGGGTCAGGAAGGGCTCTTTCTTTTTATTCCTCCGAGGTGGGCTCGCTTAGGAGATGCTCTGCCAGCCCCGTGGGGATCCCGCGCCGGGGGTTGATCCCCCCCCGAAGAGCAACAGCTCGACAAGGGTTGATTTGCCAAAGAACTTCCTCCTCCCTGCGAGAGCGGCCCTGAACAACCCCATAAAAGTCCTTTCCTGCCCTGCTTTCCTGCACAGCCCTGCTCTGGCTCAGGTGATGCCTCCTGTGCTGCCCTCGGTGCTCCCTGCTTTGGGGGGCACAGCAGCCCAGCCCAGCCTGGCTGGGACCTGCCCGGGACCTGCCCGGGGCTCTGCTCGGAGCATTTGAGGAAGTGGGTCCCTCTGGGGCCACTGGGGCACCGGAGCCACTCGCTGGAGGACACAGCCCAGCTCTGGCTTTTGGGAAATGTCCTGCTGAGCAGCAAAGCAGAGCTGGCCGTGGCTCAGGTGGCCACGGGCAGGGGCTCTGCCTGAGCTGGTGCGTCCCCTGTGCACACACAGTGAGCTGTCTGATGGACTGCGGAGTCCCCACGGCTGATTTGGGGTTTTACACCCACGCTGTGACAGGGTGGGCCAGATGGGGAGGAAATGGGGCAGCTCTTAGGGGAAATGCTGGTAGAACCATGGGGTGTAGAAGCATGGAATGGGTTGGGTTGGAGGGACCATGAAGCCCACCCAGTGCAACCCCCTGCCATGGGCAGGGACACTTCCCACTAGCTCAGGTTGCTCCAACCTGGCTTTGGACATTTCCAGGGATGGAGCAGCCACAGCTTCTCTGGGAATTCCATCCCAGCCCCTCCCCACCCTCCCAGGGGAGAATTCCTTCCCAGTATCCCATTTATCCCTGCCCTCTGTCAGTTTAAAGCCATTTCCTGTGCCCTGTCCCTCCAACCCTTGTCCAAAGCCCCTCTCTGGGTCTTTTAGGAACAGTGACCTCTGCAAGCTGCTCCAAGGGCAATCCACTCTGCTCCAAGTTTATGGAACCACAGAATGGTTTGGGTTGGGAAGGACCATGGGCAGGGATACCTTCCACTATCCCAGGTTGCTCCAAGCCCTGTCCAGCCTGGCCTTGGACACTCCCAGGGATGGGGCAGCCACACCAGGAGCAGCAGATTAAGCCAAATCCCTGCTCCCAGTGGCAAGTGTGTCCTGTTTGGGTTTTCCACCAGAGAACTGGCTGTGCATCCCCAGAGCAGCGAGGGCTGTGGCCGGACCGAGCTGGGGGGATGCAGGGAGGGTTGGCACAAACACCCCGAGGGAGCAGTGAGGGGGCTCCAAGCCGTGGCAGGAGCCCCCCAAGGCCTGGTGGAGGCTCCAGCCCCATCTGCCCCATCCTGGGAAAGCCCAGAGCTGGTGGGGAGGGAAGTTGCCCTGAGCAGAAACAGGAAGAGCCATGGGGGGAGCACAGAGGGACAAACAAGGACATGGCCACTGGTTCCTGCTGTGATTTCCAGCCCAGGGTTGTGCCCAGGATGCCCCGAGCCACTTGCAAGGGCTCTTTTTTAGTGCTGAAGCACAAACTGAGGGAAGGAAGGAGCTGGAGCCTGCATTGGGTGCCCAGGTGGACCCCCCTGGGCTAATTGGGGTTAATCACAGCTGAAAAACCACTTTGCTGCGTAGGGCAGTGCCTGGAGCCAGCTCAGCCATCCCCAGCTCACAGATTCCACTGCCAGAGCCCATGACAGTGTGGAAAAGCAGAGCAGAACAGCACAGCCCTGAAGGAGGTCACCCCAACATCCTGCTTGGCACCCAAACTCCTCCAGCAGCTCCATTTCTGCCCTGCCTGAGCAGAGAGCCCTGAAGGAGCCCTGAATTCAGCACTGTATTTCCCTCCTAATAATACCTGCAGGAGCTCCAAGGGCTCACACATTTTGATGCCCCTATTCCCTGCAGGCTGTTCCCTTCCCAGCAGCCTGGAGCAGCCTCTCCCACCCTGCTGTGTGAGCAGGATGTCAAGGGCCCTTTCCCCTCCCCTAGAACGGAAACTGTTGTAGCCCCAAATCGTGAAGAAGTTCAGCCCAGCGGTGACACCACAGAGCTCAGCCCTCCCTCAGCCCCCAAAACAGCCCTTCCCTGCACCCACAGAGCTCCTGCAGCTGCCTCGGGGCTTGGGAAAGGACAACACAAGGTTGATTTTCTAAATTAGCAATCAAGCTGGGCTGTTCCTGAGCTGGGTCATGGAATGCCAGAAGGGTTTGGGTGCGAAGGGACCTCAAAGGTCATCGTGTTCCAATCCCCATGGAATAGTTTGAGTTAGAAGGGACCTTAAAGCCCATCCAGTCCCACCCCCTGCCATGGGCAGGGAAACCTCCCACTATCTCAGGTTGATCCAGCCTGGCCTTGGACATTTCCAGGGATCCAGGGGCAGCCACAGCTTCTCTGGGAATTCCATCCCAGCCCCTCCCACCCTCACAGGGAAGAATCCCTTCCCAATATACCTAAACCTACCATTCCCCAGGGGAACCTAAAAAAGGCAAATAAGCCATAAAGCTGTTAGTTTTGGTTTTATATCCCTCTTCTGTCAGGATTCTGTCCGGACAAGGGTCCCACAGAGGCACCTTTGCTTTGAGGCTCACAATCCATCTGGGGCACCAGGATTTCCACTGGGAATGTGCACTTTTCCCCATTTGATTTAACTACATTGGCCCTGGAAGGGGAGGCACAAGGTGGGCTGTGCAGCTGAGGGGCTGACACAGAGCCCTGGGCTCCATGAGCTGTGCCTGACTCACGGCACAGTCACATTCCCAGCCCCACAGCCAGATCCTCCGCAGCTTCCCAAGGGTCTGAGTCCATTTTCCAACAGATTTAACCTCAGGGAGTCATGCAAGACCTGGAACTGCTTTGCATGTTGGTGCACATTGCACGGTGGGCCTCGGCAAGCTCCTGCTCAAGTGGGTGTGATGAGCTGGAATTGGGGATTTGGGGCTTTGCAGTCACTTGGCACCGCTGCCATCGTGTTGTGGTGCTGCTGGAGGGTGGATTTGTCTGCAAGTGCCCACACAGTGTGACAGGAAGCTGCAAAAGGGCTGCTGAGGGGCTGCTTTGGCTTGGCTGATAAGTCAGAAACAGTCAAAATAACACCAGAACTAAAAATAGCATATTTCTGGGTAAACAGAGAATTGTGCCCTCCCAACCCCAGGCAAGGCAGAAGAAACGGCAGAAAGGAAGGAATAATTTATGCTGGGTGGAACTCCAACAGTTTTTCACATTCCCATTGAAATTTTTGGGGTAAAATGAGCTGATTTGCAGGGGAAGCAGTGCCAACACTTCCCTCATCAGTGATCAAGCTGGGCCTGGATGATCTGACCCAGGGTGGCTACAAATCCTGCTGGGAATGGGGCTGTTTGTGTCCCTCATCCTGCTGGGAATGGGGCTGTTTGTGTCCCTCATCCTGCTGGGAATGGGGCTGTTTGTGTCCCTCATCCTGCTGGG
>JAWWTY010000055.1:745843-761311 GCA_035222235.1 Margarornis squamiger
TGGGATAACTCCCCTCTGGGGAGGCATCAGCACCTTCACACCCACCTGAGGGGTCATGTCTGCTCATGGGCCATCAAGGATTCCAAAATATCCCAGGACTCACAGAGTAAATTACCCATTGTGGAACTCCCTGCTCTGGGGGAGGTGCTGGGCATTCCCACCTGAACCTGAGCATATTTAATATTGGGGTTTGGGGACTTCTGGTACCACTCATGGAATCCAGAGGAGGAGCAGAACCTGAACAGAACTGTGACCATCACCCTCACCAACGGGTTTCCTTTCCTTTCACTTTGCCCTCAGGGGCCCACGTGGGGTTCAGTACAGGGGCCAATGAATACCATTCTGTTCATGCCTCAGGGTGCTGGGTTATACATCTGGGTTTTGTGGGTTAAACCCAATTTTTCTCTGTATCATTGTATTTACTGTAATCTTTTTAGTAAACTGCAACTTTGACTTGTAATCTCTCTTGAGCTGGCCTTGTTTCTCCCACCAGTTTACCTTTAAACCAGCACAGAGTATCACTGGAGAGCAGAGATGGGTTGCTATGGATGCTGCAGTGCACACAGCACTGAGAATAAGAGTAATACAAGATTTCCCTGCCAAGATGAGCCACAGCACTGTGTCTGTACCTGTCAGGTAGAGGGTGAAGGAAATGAAACGGTGGTATTTGCTGAGGATCCGCAGGGGCTCCTCCCTCTGCACCAGTGTGAAGAAATAATCTGTCACAGTCTCACCATAGAAGAAATAGTTCACACAGAGCAGGAAGTACCTGTGGGATGTGGATACTCGTTAGCAGGACCCCTGAAATGCTCCTAGAGAAACACAGGGAGCGACTGATCCCTGAGGATCATCGTCCTGGGACACTGCCTGGTGACAGCCTGAACTTTGTCTCCTCCAGTTGGGAAACACCCACTTCATTCCAAGGAGTGGGTGCATCTCTCAGCTCTGCTCTGGGATGGACCATAGCTGGGCTTTGGGTTTGCCCTTGATGCACAAAGACTCTGCCTTTAGGTGGCACTGCCCCACTGGCCTCTGCCTCCCAAAATCCCCCATCCTGTACCTCCCAAAAGCACCTGCCCTGTGCATCCTGAAAGCCCCACTCCTGCCCTCTCCCCAGCCCTTACATAGTGCCAGGACAACAGGGAAGGGCTTCCCACAGCCAGAGAGATATTGGGAAGGAATTCTTGGTTGCGAGGGGCTGGGATGGAATTCCCAGAGAAGCTGTGGCTGCCCCAACCCTGGCAATGTCCAAGGCCAGGTTGGAGAAACCTGGAATAGTGGGAGGTGTCCCTGCCCATGGCAGGGGGTGGAATGAGATGGTCTTTGAGGTCCCTCCCAACCCATTCCATTCTGGGATTGTGGGATTCTACATCCCCATGTTCAGCCCTGTCTCAGAGCCACCTCAAAACTCCCATCCCACCCCAGCCACCGTGCCCATCTCCAGGTGGGCACAGATCCCAGGATTCTTATCTCTGCACTTCACTAACCACCCACAGGACAAACTTCACCAGGGTGGGCTCTCCTGGAACACTGATCTATCAGGACTTTTGGGGGCTGTTCCCTCTGGCTATCCCCACTGCACACAGGAGGGGAGGGGAGGGGAGGGGAGCAGCCCCTCACTCACCAGCTCAGTGTCCTGAACCAGGGCAGGTCATATGAGTGGTACACGTTGTAGCCAATAGTGATGATCTCGTGGAAACATTTGATCTGGACACACATCACCTGCACAGAAAGACACCCAGAGCTGTAATCCAGGCTCAATAAACACCTCCTTCCCCAAGGAGATGGAAAACAGGCATGTGCATAACAAAAGGTACTTCAGCAGCTGGAGGAGTCTCCTAATCCCACATGGGAATCTCACCATGCTGGTTTTCCCTCCCCTTTCCTGTGCAGGAGGTTTCCAACAGCCTCCTGCATTGCTTCCAACTACAGCCAAATGTTGACCAGCAGATTCCTGCCAGGTTTCCTCCAGGGAGAGAGAGATCCAGCAAGATGAATAAGGACCTCTGAAACATGAGGGTCTGAGAGTCCCACCCCAGCAATGGTCCCAGCAACCTTCCCACCATGGCTGTGAACAGCAGGACACTTCTCTGGAGCACTTACTATTGTCATTAAGACCATGGGCCCCAAGTAGATGATGATGAAGAAGAAGGTAATCATTGCCAGAGTGAGGATGCCTCTCACCCACCAATTCTTCCATCTGGGCCAGAGAGAAGGGAAGACATTAGAGATAAGTCATAAACAGACCAGGCAGCCCAACAGCACTTCTGCTCTCTGCGTGTCACAGGAAGGAAACCGAGCCCTGGAAACCCCAAATTTCCTCTCAGTGCTGCAGAGAGACCTTGATCTGCTGACAAAGGCCTGGCTGCAGCAGCTGCAAAGCTTCAGTTCAGCCTCACTAACTGCACAAAGCACTAGAGAGGTGCTGGGCACCTCCAAGGGCACTGAGATAGGTCAGGAGAGCATCTGCTCCTGCTCTGCTACAGGTTTCCCACACCCTGGACAAGCTGCAAGATAAGTCTAAACAAAATTGAGACCAGTTCCCTTCTCTGCATTCCTTTCCAAGAGCAGAGATGGGCTCTGAGGTGTTGTGCCCTCAGGACTGTCCTGCCTTAACCCTGTCCCATCCTCGCAGCACACCCACCAGAGACACTTTCTCCCGTGACACAGAGACACTTTCCCTCCAGGCAATCTGTAGAGAACACCCCCAGTCTGTTGTTAAATCCTGTCCTTCTCAGCACCATTTCTCCTGCATTCCTGCACTAGTCAGTCCCACTGGTGGTTAAAAACCACTGCAGCTCAAATCTTTGCTGAGTGCTCTGAAAGCCACACGCAACCTCTGTGCTCTGTCCCACCTGCCAGGACCCAGCAGGCAGCAAGACCCTCCCTTCCAGAGCCCCCTCCTCTCCCACCCACACTAACCCTGCTCTCTGCTCTCCCTGCTGCTTCCTGAGGCCTCGGAGGCAGGAAAGGAGCTGGAAAGCTGCTCTTTCCACTTCCAGCAGCCCCCAAAGTGCTGCTGGGCCAGGAGAGCACAGGGACAATGCAGGGCCCTGGCAGAGGAGGGGGACAATGCAGGGCCCTGGCAGAGGAGGGGGATGATGCCCAGGGAGTGTTACCTTGAGGACAGGTTGGACAGAGCTCTGTTCAGGACCTCTGGGGTGTCATCCGATGTCGGCACCGCGGATGAGCCTCCAAAATCAGACCTGCTCTCGCTGTCTGATGCTGTCTCTCCATCCAGCCTGTTCTCAGACTCTGACTCCTGCCAGAGAAAGAGAGACAAGGAGCTTTACCAGCCACTCTCCCTGGAGGAACTCAGGGCAGCTCACTGGCTGTACCACTCACCACCACTCAGAGAGAGAGGAGGAGAAAATATTCTGGTTATTACACAGGGTGAAAGTCACCAGAAACATCCTCAAGTGTTTCAGGTGACACCCATGGTGAGTTGGATGTCCCTCAGCCTCAGCAGCAGCCACAGGAAAGGGTCTGTTCCCTCTGCAGAGCTGAAGAAGCCCTGCAGTTGATTAATGAGGATCTCCAAGTGCTCCAGGGACACGGCCTTGTTAGCAGGAATTTTCACAAGGTCTCCCCATCCCCAGGCTGAGCTCGAAGAATGTAACACTGCCCAAATTAGCCAGGAAGAAAGGCCTCCAAGCAGACAGGCTCAAGGATTCCAGACAGACTTCTGAAGTGCTGCCTACTAAAAATAACACTGAGCCCATCCTCAAGCAGCTGAGGAGGAAGAGCAAGGCTTATCACCCAGGCCAGCCATCCCCTCTGGTCACAGGAGACACTTGTGCCTTCCCTGCCCCTTGGACTGGTCCTGCACTTCACCCTGAGCAAAGTCCTGTGTTTAGGGGGAAATAAATACAGGTGGGGCAGGTCACTGAAGGCTCTGCAACAGGCCAGGACTGGAAAAAGCGTTCCAGGTGGCTCCTGGCTCCCCACCAGCCCTGTGACTCTTCCCAGTGGCAGTTTTCACTCCAACCCAGCTCCTGAACAGAGGAAAATCCAAACCTAAACACTCTGTCCTGCTTTCAGCAGCACAGCTCCATCCTGCTCCTCGAAGCAAGGAAGGAAAGAGCCACTCCCTGGGAATGTTCAGGCACAGCAGAGCCCAGGCACTGAAAACTGCCGGAAAAGGGAGAATGTTTGCAGGAAAAGCACAGGGGGAGCTCAGCTGACAAACCCTGGGAGATGTAAACAAAGGGACTCCATCTCTTTGGGGTCTTTCCCAGCTCTGTTATCAAAGTGACCTCATCCCTTGGGGGTCTCAGCTCTGTTAGCAAAGTGACTCCATCCCTTTGGGGTCCCAGCCCTGTAAACAAAGAGACTCCGTCCTTTTTGGGGTCCCAGCCCTGTAACTAAAAGACTCCATCCCTTGGGGTTCTAGCTCTGGAAACAAAGAGACTCCATCCCTTTGGGGTTCCAGCCCTGTTATCAAAGTGACTCCATCCCTTTGGGGTCTCAGGCAGTGCTGCCCCATCCACAGAGAGGGTGAACCTCCCAAAGCAATCAGGTCCTGAGACTGGCCTGGTGGGATTTGAGGTTTGGGGTATGTGCAGTTCAGTGGAGCAGGAAGGCTGGAGCAGCTCCCTTATTTAAAGCAGGAAAAGGTAATTACTGTCCAAGCTGAATGTGTCAATGGCTGCAGGCCAGGTTCTTAAATCAGACAGGGCCAGGTGGAGGCAGCTAAAAATACAGCAGTGATGTCAGAGATTGCTCCCAGGGACAGCAGAGCTCTGGCCACTGCCCCAGCAGCACCAGTAGCACCCAGTGTCAGCTCTTCCTCACCTCCCTCCATGCTCCTTCTTTCCATTCCCGCTGACTGGGAAGGAACAGTTTGGGTTTGCTACCACCCAAACTTGCTGTCAGCCCCGCCATGGGTCTGGAGAGCTGGCAGTGAAATGCAACTTGGCCTTTTTTCAGCTGTGTTTTAAGTGACCCGTGAAATCCACTGTGCCCTCAGATTTCAGAGAGATTTAGTGCCATTTAGCTGGGAACTCAAATCCATAAGGCAGCTGCAAATGGCAGCAGGCAGAGACTGGGAATGATAAAAGTCCCTGGACACCATGAGTTTGGCATCTTAAGAGCCAGGGTTTGGGAAATCACTGCACTGTATTTAGCTGCAGTCCATGTTCCCATTGCAATGCTTTCTCCAATAAAAGGATTCCCTGCAGAATTCCCCTGGGAGCAACTGAAATGGCTCCAGCCTGACCACAGTCAGTGTCTCCTCTGCACAGGCTAATAAACCCAAACCTGCATATTCCTCCTGCAGCCCAAGTGTCCATCCCCTCAACCAAGTCACCAGCCTGAAACAAGGAGGCAGATCCAAGTAGCATTCCCGGGTTCTACTCCCCCCAGGCTAAGTGCAAAGCAGGCAAATCATTCCTGGGTGCAGCCCAGAGGATCAGAAGTTTCAAAAAGTGCCCAGAGAGCAAAAGAAAGGGAAAGAGCACTTGTGCCTTCCTGCCCTGCACTCCTGGCCAGGACAAGGAAGGATGAAGGAATGTGATGGTGCAACTGAGCTGATCCCACAGATGCTGGAATGGGCAGTCTCAATCCCTGCCATGCCCTGATCCCTGCTATATCCTGACCCCTGCCATATCCTGATCCCTGCCAAACCCTGACCCCTTCCATATCCCAATCCCTGCCATGTCCTGATCCCTGCCATGACTCCCTGCACCAAACTGCAGACAGGGACACTGCAGGTGAATCCCTACAAACCCCATCCCCAGGCACCTGAGCCACCACCACTCCAAGGCCAAACCACCCCTTGTGCTGCAGAGTTTTGGCCTCCTAGAGCAAAGTCAGGTCAACTGAGCCCAACTTCACCCCCAGCACTGGAATAGCAGAGCTGGAGCAACAAACATGGAACACCCAACAAATCCTGCCAGGTTATTCCCAGAGAGCACAGCAAAGGCAAGCAAGAGGTTTGTCACAATAAAGGGATGTTGTCAGGGTTCAGTATGAAATGCAGGACTTGTTCCTACTGTGTCTTCCTTGTTCAGTTTAAGCCTGATGGGAGGTGGAAGAAAACACTTCCCCTGAAGGAAGAAATCACCAGGCAAAGGGAGGGATAACAGGCATTTTAACATCTTCACTGAAAACAACTGAGCAGCACCAAAATCAGCTCCTCTCCCTATTCAGATCCCTCTGAGTCAGAGCATTAACATTATATAGGACGCTGTGCCACATACAGGCTATGCAGAGCACTAGTAATTGACACTATTTTTATACCTTTCATGCAAATTGCCCCCATCACCCTACAAATCACCACCTCAGGCAGCTGAAGAGATGCTAAATAACTCGCTTAAGCCCGGCTGTGATGCATCCTGGGCTGGGCTTAACCCAGCTGTGGCACTGCCGTGGTGACACCCTCCTGCCCATTCACCCCCACTGCTCTGCCCACGGCTCCGTGGGAGCCAGACAGGTCCCTGTGCCCAGGGCTGTCCAGGAGCTGGCACTGCTGCCCCGGGCAGATTTAAGCTCATTACAGTCAGTGCTGCTGCAAAGGCTTTGCGACTGCCCAGGGCAGGGCTGGGCTGAGCCCCAGCCTGCAAACTGCCCTGCAAAGCCAGGGCTGACAGGGGAGCTGGGTCTAATACGTGGTATTTTGTCACCAATTCAGCTCCTCCCCTAAAAAACAGCAGCTTTTTCATGTCTCTGCTGTTCCCTCCTGTTCCTGCCCTTAGAACAAAAGCCTGGAAAGACTCAGACTTGCAGAGATTTACCCCAGAAATCGTGACTTGTCTCCTTTCCCAGCCACTAGACTGTTCTCTGTCCCACAATCCCTCCTTTACCCCTCCATAGAACTTTTTCCTCCCTTTTTTTGATTGTTGTTCAGGTTCTGCCTCAAATCAAAGCTCTTCATCCCCAGGCTAAGCCTTCCAAAACCTGATCACACCTGAACCAATGAGGTACCAACTCACACAGCATGACACTGGTGCCTAAAATCCTCAATCCCACTGAACCAGAAGCTGCTCAGACACCTCCCAGCAATCCCAATGCTTCCTACTGCTTGCTGCTCCTGCAGGCACAGAGCTGTCTCCTGCTGTATTTATTCCATTTTCTCTTACCACAGCTCTCCCTCACTGATTTTTCCCGTTAGTTCCTGATATTCCCTTTGTTCTTCTCCTCCTGGGCAGGAGGGCAGAGCTCCCAAGATATCAGACATCCATGGAGGAGCTCCCAGGATGTCAGACATCCACGTCAGAGTTTACAGGTTATCAGAGCTCCCAGGATGTCAGACATCCGTGGAAGAGCTCCCAGGATATCAAACATCCATGTCATTGCTCCCAGGATATCAGATATCCATGTCAGAACTCCCAGACATCCATGTCAGAGCTCCCAGGATGTCAAATATCCATGTTAGAGCTCCCAGGATATCAGATATCCATGTCAGAACTCCCAGATATCCATGTCAGACATCCAGAATGCAGAGCTGGAAAACAATTAAAACCCCTCAGTAAGAGCAAAGCAAACTTTTCCCTCTGCTTACCTTGGGATCTGGCTTTATTTTTCCATTTATTCTGCAGGGCAAGCATCAAATCTATTAAAACACAATCAGCAGCATTTACTGGCTTTTGGTACCAACATGGAGATATTAAATTGAAGGAGGAGCTTTTTTTGGCAAGCCCAGGGCTCCTTCTTTAATGGATCATCTCAGTATTGAAGGCTTCTTACTGAATTAAGGGCAAAAGGAATGCAGGGATAAAATCAAGATAACAACATCCATTTAACCTTAATTCATTGATTTCTACACGAGTCATGATGAGAGGAAAGAGCAAAACCCCAAATCTCTGCAAGGGATGTTTCTCCTGCTGAACCAGAGCAAAAACCTGCTACCTGCTCACTTTTTGTATTTATGAAACCAGCAGATCCAAGAACATTTGTCAACAAGTATTTTATCACCCTGAAAAAAGACACAGAGAGAAATGAGTTGTCTGAGCTTCCCTTAAACAACTCAACTCCTTGTGTGGTACAAAATTCGTGCTCACATTTCAATGGTTCTCTCACAGCAGAAGCTCAGGTTTTTTACCCAAATATCCATGACATCATCTCAGTTGTCATGGAAACGAGTCAGCTCTCTCCCTGCCAAAAATCTGCCCAACACAGAGCCACAGTTAAGTATTCAACGCTGCCAGATTAAATTAGTGCAAGAAATGCCATTATTTGGGCACCTTCCTCGGAGCCAGGAGCAGGTTTATTTAGACTTCCTGCCAGATTTTAACAAAAAGCTGTGACAGAAAACGTTAATACAAAATAAATGCTGAAGGGAGAAATAGAGTTGCTTTTTCAGGCAGTAAAATTGACAGCTGGAACAAAAGGGACCGACTGTACCAAAGCCTCTGCTATTCTCACCTCCGAGCACATTTGCAGGATCAAAGCCAACGTAATTAGTTTAATGACTACAAACCCTCAGTGTTTTTCAGAGGGGGTTTTAATTCCTACATGCAGGAAAACTGCTGTTCCTCTCTCCCCTTCTCCCTGCTTTTACCTCCATGGCACCTGCCCATCTCCCACCTCACACCGACCCACCACAGTGAGATCCAGGTGAAAAACCATCCCAAAATTACTCCCAAATTACAGGGTGTTCCCTTTTAGAGGCTGACAGCTCAGGAGGGTGAGACAAGAGAGAAGTTTGGAAGGAAGAACCAAAGAGCCATCCAGGTTTGATTTGTACTGAGGTCCCCAAAATACACTGGTTTTTTTGCTGAGGAAAGTGCTTGAACTTCTCGGGCTGGGAGGGTGCCTGCAGGAAGATGAAATTCAAGTTTCTCATGTCCCACACTAAGTTGGCATCTGGTGCTCGCTGTGAGCTTTGTTGTCTCAAAAAACCCCAACAAAGCTCAGGTTTCGTTTCTGTTGATAAAGGCCTCCCTCCCCCATCCCAAAATAACCCTATCCCAGTCGGAAGCACGCAATGGAAATTAGGACGTGCCTAAAGAGGGAGAGCTTTAGCAGACAGTGTTTGTACAGTGGCTGAAAGAGCAAAGAAAACTCATCTCATGCTCCCAGAGCTCCTGATCTGCTTGGGCACCCCGTGTCCATCCCTCAGCAGCGGGATGTGCATCCAGCACAACAGGAGCCTGCAACAGGAGCCTGAATGCCATGTCAGCAGGTCTGACCCATGAGAAGTCACACATCCCTGTGACTCAGCAGGAGTTCATCTCCTGCCTGCACCCGCTCCAGGCCCTGCTGATTCCAGGGAATCCAGGAGGATAACGCAGCAGGCACAGCTACTGTGTACAAAGGAGCACAGAAATAGCTTTGGTGGTTCTGGCATTCCCCCAGAACCTCCTCCTGCTAAGAAAGGGACCTGCCTCTCCCTCTGGAACACGGGATGGAGATGTTTTGGAGAGAGGCTCTGTGTTCTCCTGGATTTAACCAGCACCCCTGTGCTCTCCTGGCGTTTCCAAAGGGGTGTTTTGTCACCCCTGCAGACACAGAAACACATCCAGGAACTGGAAAGCAAAGCTCCAAGAGCCTCTGGGAGTTGGGATCTGAGACATTTCACCCTGCTGTTGTTTGGAAGAGCTGGGACAAGCAAGAGGGAGAACAAACAGCTCTGGAGCAAATGTTCACACTGAAAGCTAGTGCAGGAAAAGGCTATTTTTGGCCTTTGAAATGAGAGTTTGCATCACACCAAGGCCAGTGGCTCCTGGCCCTCAATTCCTCTGGTGTTAAAATATATTTTTTCAAAACATAATCAGAAAAAAAAATCTAACCAGGCTATTTAATTTGCTGCCTGACTGCAAGGTGGTGCCACGGTCTTGTTCACATTACTCTGCCAGTCAATCCCCTTGGCTTTACTGGAACTGCTCAAGGAAAGGAGCCATGTAGGACTTGGACTGTATTTTAGATGAGATCCGGGAGAACCCAAACCTGTGCTTTGCTGAAGTCACAGGTGTCATCAAGGCAACAGGTAGGTGTCATCAAGGCAATCTGGGCTAGGAGAAGATGTCCCTGCCCATGGCAGGGGATGGCACTGGATGGGCTTTAAGGTTGCTCCCAACCCAAACCAGGCTGGGATTTCATGATTCCAAGGATGGTCTGCCCCTGGTGCTCATCACTGCTCACCAAAGGCAGGCAGGAGGAGAAAATGGGTTTCTTGCCACCTAACCTGTGGTTTGCAGCTGGCAGACAGTGACACTGGTCCTCAGGACTTTCTCCTGCTTGGAAGGCACACACAGACATCCCAACTTCCCTCTTCTCAGCACCAAACATCCCTCCACCCCCAGGAACCACCCCCAGACACTGCGG
Organism: Margarornis squamiger; assembly: GCA_035222235.1. NCBI lineage: Eukaryota > Metazoa > Chordata > Aves > Passeriformes > Furnariidae > Margarornis > Margarornis squamiger. Next base: position 756,110 of record JAWWTY010000055.1, read on the forward strand.
AGAGCACACGATTTCAGGAGCCTGAGCAGAGACATCATTTCTGCACAGAACAGCTCATGTGAGCACTGACCTCAACCTGCAACAGGGCCCAGCGCCCTGGAATATCCACAGGGAATCATGAATGTGCCTCCCTGCACCACCCCGTGCTATCCTGACCACCCTGTGCACAACAAATGAGGACAGACCACTGGGGCAACAAGAGGGAGCTGGGGAAGAAGCTCCCAGATCCACAAAGAGCCACTTCCACACACTGCCACTGGGGTGGCCCTCCAGACCAGGCAGGAATAAACCCACTCATTAAATAAGGATGGGAAAGAAAAGCCAGCTCTGAACTATCCAAGGGGCTGAGGAATAGGAAAAGCAAGATGTGTTTGGGGAGTTTGGTGGGAGCACCAAGAGGCTCCGCATTCGCTCCGTCACACCCAAGTGCTGCTCACAGGGATCTTCTCACAGCCCAAGGAGGGTCACCCAGCCTTTAAAATGACAAAATCTTCATGGGATCAAACTCCTCTGTCATGAGAATGAGCAAGGACAAAGGTAAAAGGAGGAGTGTCCTTACAGCACAGGTAAAAGTCAAGTCCCTTCCAAAGGGATCAGTGTCGAAGGGGTTCAATTTGAGTCCCTTTTCCATGAGGAGGAGCACAGTCAGTGCAGTCCCTCGTGGCCACAGCTGAGGATGCACAGGAGTGCCAGGCACACCCCCAGCTCAGCACCCAAGGGCGAGGAAGGCTGAAGGGTTTTCTCCCAGCAGAGCTGAGATTGTGAACATCAATCCACAAGAAACACAGCTCATGCTTCAACACAAGCCAAGCAAACTGGTGCCTGGAATTGAGCCTAAAATAATATTAAGAGCTATTAAAAATTAAGCCTTTGGAGTGGGTCTGGAAGTAGACTTGTCCTTCAGCCTCCCTCTGTTGTGGAGGAGATGAAGAACATCATCATTGTGGTGGCTTGTTGGGTTTGGTCTATAAGAACCTCATCCTGTCATCACAAACTGCCAAATAGCAGGAGCTCTCCTGGAACATGGAAAATAACAGGATTTGAAACTTCCTAACCTTCAGAGCACCTGCACTGTCATTGCTCTGTGTCCTGCACCCTCTCCTGAGCTGAACTCCAAACCTGTCCCCAGCCACCCTTCAGGTGACACCTGAGGGACAACATGGCATTCACTTGGCTCAGCAGCTTCAAAGCTCTTGAGATCACCAGGAAATTCATGCAAAACTCCTGGAAACACAGGAAATAAATGCCTGGAAGCACAAGAAATCACGAGGCTTGGATCCCAGAGTCTTTCACTTTCTGTACCACATGACCCAGACGCAGCCAAAGTCACTCTGTCAGCCCATTGCAAAACTGGGCTGGAAAGAACCAGGGTTTCCACCATCAAACACTTCTCAAGTACAGAATCATTCCAGAATCATTCCAATTCAGGTCTGCTCAAGGCCTCACACCAGCAAAGCCACACTTCTGCTGCCACTGCCACCCCTTTTCCCACCAGAAATGGAAAATCCACTGGAAGGCTGCAGGGACCACTTCCATTTGCTCCTGCAGGTGCCACCTCCCTGCACAGGGCAGGGATTTTGCAGCAAGGCACTGACTGCCAGGGACAAAGGGGCTGGTAAACAGAGCCTAGGGATGTGGGACTGCAGCCCAGATAAACCAGCTTCCCCTTCCCTGGGAAGAGGCCACGGGATGCCTGAGAACACCCACAACTTCAACTACCAGTGCAACATCCCAGCAAAAGGATGGGAAAGGAAAAATCCCTCAGTCCTCGCTGTGGAGTCACACAAAACACAAAGAGCTACTGAGGAATGATCACAAAATCCCCCTGAAGCAGCAGGAGCCTTCAGGAGTTCTGCAGACACCAGGAAACCATTCTCTTTTGCAACCCTCCTGTTCTCTTTGGGGGCTGGAAGAGAAAATGGGATGTCATGGGATGCACAAAGCACAGGAGGGAGGCACTGACCCCTGCTTTGGGATAATGAATGAGGCTACAGAGCCTAAAACACCAAGAGAGAAGGATGTGCAAGGCAAGAAGAAATCATAGCTGGTTTCATGGGCAGACCCTGGCACAGGCTGCCCAAGAATCTGTGGCTGCCCCATCCCTGGAAGTGTCCAAGGCCAGGTTGGAGCAACCTGGGCTAGTGGAAGGTGTCCCTGCCCATGGCTTTAAGGATGGGCTTTACGGTCCTTCCCAACCCAAACCATTCCATGATCTACTCTCAGATATCAACACAAACACCAACAGCATCCAAGTGCTCTGGGCTTAGAAAATGGGTACAAACAATACCAGGGCAATTCTGCCTGTTTTTATGCTGGAGAGATGAGATGAGATGGAGCAGAACACTGAGCAGAACAAACAGATGTTGCCTCGTTCCCTTTGAGACCAAGAGTGTGTTGCACAACAGTTTGAACAGAAATCGATTTTAAAACACTCTGGCACGAGGAGCTCCACTGGGGCAGCTGTGCCAGTGGGGAGGGACAGCAAAGCTGGGACACTGGGCAAGGGTGAGAGGAGGACAAAGTGAAACCAGTCCCTCTATTCCCACCTCAAACCAGGAAAGTGGGAACGAGCACCAAACACAACCAGCCAAATAAAACCCTGCCTTGGTGTTTACATCTCTTTGTGACACATCTCTCTCAGCGTGCTGAGAGCTCTTTCCAGAAGCCACAAGGGTTTCTGGAGAGTAAAATATTTGTTGCTAAATTCTTTCCCTCGGCAGAGCTCAGAGCATGGCAAAGCAGGAATGGGAATGTCCCCTCTCCCAGCCCTGGGCAGGCCGAGACCACCGCGAACACGAGTGAACCTGCTGCCTTGGCTTCTCCCTGCTGTTATTCCCAGGCTTTTCCAGGCATTTCCAAACACAAGGGCTGGATCTCAGGGGAGGGAAGCAAACCCTGCCCCTGAGGTGCCATGGAAGGCAGGGGAGGGAAGCAAACCCTGCCCCTGAGGTGCCATGGAAGGCAGGGGAGGGAAGCAAACCCTGCCCCTGAGGTGCCATGGAAGGCACGACACTGCAGGGATTCGCTAGGGCAGGATTCATTGCCAGGTAACCTCCCAGCAGCTGGATCGGACAATTTGGGGAAATTCCCTGCTCCCAGCACTGCTTCCTCCTAAGAAGGATCACACTCAGCACCTCGGAGGAGCTGTCCCTCACTGCCTGGAAACACCTCTTTCTATTTTTTCCCTCCTGCAATTCATTTGAGCTGTTTCAGGAGGAGCAGCACAACATAAACGTTCCCTCTCTCTAGGAAGGACACTCCAAGTCGTTGGCTCCAAGGAAATACTGGAGGAGTCCTTCAGAAGGCTCGCTGTGTGTGCCAACACTTGCCTGAAGATAACAGGATTGCCCTGGGAACAGTGGCCTCTGACCTTTAGGAGCAGAGCACAAGGAGCTAAAGCGAATCCCAGCTTGGCCCAGGGTGGGGTGTTTGTGCTCCAGTTAAGCAGCACCAGCCCTGCTGAGGGAGGTCTTCCAACTCCCACTAAAGTTCTGGAATAGGACACTCCCTGGAGATTTTCTGCTGCAAAGCAAATTCCAGCTGGGACAAAGGTACTAATCTGGAGGGCAATGGATTCACCCCCTGCACAACCAGCACAAACCAGGAGCCTTTCGGTGATCCCATCACTCAGGGCAGGGAATGTGGGGTCAGGGGGCTCCAGGGTACGGAATGTGGAGACAGGGGGTTCCAGGGCAAGGAATATGGGATCAGGGAGCTGTAGGGCAGGGAATGTGGGATCAGGGGGCTCCAGGAGAGGAAATGGGGGATCAGGGGGCTCCAGGGTAAGGGAATGTGGGGTCAAGGGGCTCCAGGGTGAGGAAATGTGGGGTCAGGGGGCTCCTGTGCAAAAGGCAGAACCTCCAAACCTACATCAAGGCAACCCATTCTGCCTTCTGTGCCAGACCCCTCTCTGATCACATCAGCACAACAACCCTCCCTCAAACCTGCCTGCACAGCTCCTGCAGGTGTTGAACCAGCACTCAAACAGCACTAAAATCGCATTAAAATTGCATTTAAATTGCAAAAGAGTTTAGTCTGATGATTTCCTGCTGCTCTGAACTGCACCTTTGGTGCTCTAACAGAGAACACACCCCTGTGATGGTGCTGAGGGCTCGGGGGCTCTCCCAAGATAACACATCAAACACAACGCAGCAAGAACTGCTTTCCCTCCACTTTTTGCTCTCTGGGACCCTGCAAATGCTTTTTGCAAAGTTTCCCTCGGCTGTTTATCCCTCTTGGTGCTTTCCTCTTCGGGGAGGAGCAGGAACAGAGATGACAGGGGTGACACCATGACTGAGCACCCAAAGGGCTCGGGGTTGGAGCAGAGGAGATGGGACAAGGAAAGAGAGCCAGGCTGGCTTTCCATGGCTCTGGTACCGTGGGAAAACAAACCTTTCCCTTCAGAAAACACAACTTTATCCCTCATTAAACCCCCAGGGAGCCCACAGAGGAAGCGCATTCTCTGGGGAGGATTTAGGAGGTCCCAATGGGAAGGTCTGGAATCCAAACTCATTCCATGGAGATGATTTAGGAGGTGCCAGAGTCTCCCCTAAAGCAAGGTTTGGAATCCCAAACTCATTCCCTGGGAATTACTTGGGAGGTACCAAAGCCCTCCCTAAGAAAAAGTTTGGAACCCCAAACTTATTCCCTGGGGAGGATTTAGGAAGTGTCAAAGAGTCCCCTAAGGGAAGGTTTGTAACCAACCCCCATACCCTGGGAATGACCTGGGAGGAACCAAAGTCTTCCCAAAGGGAACCTGCAGGGTTGTAACCCCCCCTCATTCCCTGGGGAGGATTTAGGAGGTACCAAAGCCCTCCGCAAGGGAATGTTTGGAGCCCCCTCCTCATTCTCAAGGAATGATTTAGGAGATACCAAAGTCTTCCCAAAAGGAATGTTTGGAGCCCCCTCCTCATTCCCTGGGACGGATTTAGGAGGTACCAAAGTCTTTCCTAAGGGAATGTTTACAGCCCTTCCCTCATCCTCAGGGGATAATTCAGGAGGTACCAGAGCCTTCCTTAAGGGAAGGTTTGGTATCCCAAACTCATTCCCTGGGGAGGATTCAGGAGGTACCAAAGTCCTCCCAAAGGGAATGTTTGAAACCCACCCCTCATTCCCAAGGGATGATTTAGGGGGCACCAAAGTCTTCCCCAAGGGCCGATCCGGAACCTCAACCTCATTCCCAGGGGATGATTTCGGCGGCGC
>JAWWTY010000055.1:769302-784803 GCA_035222235.1 Margarornis squamiger
CAGGAGTGGTGTGGGGTGGCACGGGGCACATTTGGGGTGGACCAGGGGTGGTGTGGGGTGGCACAGGGGCAGTTTGGGATGTCACAGGGAGGATTTGGGATGTCACAGAGGCAGTTTGGGAGGTCACAGGGATGGTTTGGGATGTCACAGGGATGGTTTGAGATGTCACAGGGATGGTTTTGGATGTCACAGGGAGGATTTGGGATGTCACAGAGGCAGTTTGGGATGTCACAGGGATGGTTTGGGATGTCACAGGGACGGTTTGGGAGGTCACAGAGGCAGTTTGGGATGGCACAGGGATGGTTTGGGATGGCACAGGGTCGGTGTGGGATGTCACAGGGAGGATTTGGGATGTCACAGGGAGGATTTGGGATGTCACAGGGATGGTTTGGGATGTCACAGAGATGGTTTGGGATGCCACAGGGATTGTTTGGGATGTCACAGAGATGGTTTGGGAGGTCACAGGGAGGATTTGGGAGGTCACAGGGAGGATTTGGGAGGTCACAGGGATGGTTTGGGATGTCACAGGGATTGTTTGGGATGTCACAGAGGCAGTTTGGGATGTCAGAGGGGACATTTGGGATGTCACAGGGAGGATTTGGGATGGCACAGGGTCAGTTTGGGATGTCATAGTAGCAGTTTGGGATGTCACAGGGATGGTTTTGGATGTCACAGGGACACTCTGGGATGTCACAGGGACGGTTTGGGAGGCCACAGGGAGGATTTGGGATGTCACAGAGGCAGTTTGGGATGTCACAGGGATGGTTTGGGAGGTCACAGGGAGGATTTGGGATGTCACAGAGGCAGTTTGGGATGTCACAGAGATGGTTTGGGAGGTCACAGGGATGGTTTGGGAGGTCACAGGGATTGTTTGGGATGTCACGGGGTCAGTTTGGGATGTCACAGGGACACTCTGGGATGTCACAGGAATGGTTTGGGATGTCACAGGGTCAGTTTGGGATGTCACAGGGATGGTTTGGGATGTCACAGGGAGGATTTGGGATGTCACAGAGGCAGTTTGGGATGTCACACGGATGGTTTGGGAGGTCACTGGGATGGTTTGGGATGTCACAGGGTCAGTTTGGGATGTCACAGGGACACTCTGGGATGTCACAGGGATGGTTTGGGATGTCACAGGGATGGGTTGGGATGCCACAGGGATGGTTTGGGATGTCACAGGGGACATTTGGGATGTCACAGGGATGGTTTGGGAGGTCACTGGCATGGTTTGGGATGTCACAGGGGACATTTGGGATGTCACAGGGTCAGTTCGGGATGTCATAGGGGCAGTTTGGGATGTCACAGGGACACTGGGATGTCACAGGGATGGTTTGGGAGGTCACAGGGTCGGTTTGGGATGTCACAGGGATAGCTTGAGAGGTCACAGGGATTGTTTGGGATGGCATAGGGATGGGTTGGGATGCCACAGGGATGGTTTGGGATGTCACAGGGAGGATTTGGGATGTCACAGAGGCAGTTTGGGATGTCACAGGGACACTGGTATGTCACAGGGGCAGTTTGGGATGTCACAGGGGACATTTGGGATGTCACAGGGAGGATTTGGGATGTCACAGGGTCAGTTTGGGATGTCATAGGGGCAGTTTGGGATCTCACAGGGAGGATTTGGGATGTCACAGGGATGGTTTGGGATGTCACAGAGATGGTTTGAGATGTCATAGGGTCAGTTTGGGATGTCACAGCGGCCTGGGGGTGTTTGGGAACCTGAGACCTGGAAAAGAGGGATGTGTAAGGAGCAGGGAATGGTATTTCCTGAAAACCTTTCATTTGTGCTTGGGTTTTGCTGCCAAAAGTCCAAACGGAAGGTTCAGCCATGGGGGTTTAAGGTCAGAGGGCTCTGGGGTTTTTATAAAGGTCAAGTTTGGAGCAGGAGGAACAGACCTGGCCAGGGAATGTGCCAGGGATTGGTAACGGGGACACAAAGGATTTTGTGGAGAAGCATCACCTTAAATGCTAAATCCTGTTATGGAAACAGCATCTTTATCCCTTCCCGTTGGCATCGCTGGCATATGCACTTTTGTTCTCTTTGTTCTACACTTTCCCAGCAAATAAAAGGGTTATTGAGGCTGGAAAGGGTGGGAAGCCCTTTCCTGCCTCTGTCCTGGGAATTGTAGCCTTGGGCTGTGCTTGAGGAGACACCCAGGTCCTGCTGGGCCCCATTTCTGGCTCTGCAGGGTCAGGGGGTGTTGGCAGGGTGGATCCCGGCTCCATCCTTGGGAAGGTGGGCTCCATCCCCTGGGAATGTTGGCTCCATCCCATGGGAAGGTGGGCTCCATGCCCTGGGAATGTTGGCTCCATGCCCTGGGAAGGTGGGCTCCATCCCCTGGGAATGTTGGCTCCATGCCCTGGGAAGGTTGGCTCCAAGGGACAACTCCTTGCTGGTGTTTTGGTGACCTCACCCCTCCCACCCGATCCCTTGTCACGCTTCCCCTGACTCCCAACTCCTGCTGTATCCATGACATCTCCATTTCATTCCAGTTTCCAGTGGTTTGTTGTTTTTTGGGTGGTTTTTTTTGCCAAAATTGCCCTATTGCAAAACATCCTGGTGGTTCAAAAGCTGCTTTGTGTGGTTTGGGTTTGTTTGCTGCTGTCCCTGCCCAGGAGCAGCTGGAGCTGGGACATGTCCCTGCTGCCTTGGACATGGGATAATATCCTGGAATTCTGGTCTGGTTTGAAGCACAGGTTCTACCTGAGCTTGACTTTCACTTTCACAGTTGGCAAACCTTGTTGCAGCTGGGCCTGGTTTGTGTTTTAGGCTTAAAATTAAACACTTGGTTTGAAAACTTTTCATGTACAACAAACAATTTTTGTTGGATTTCTGCCCTTTGCCTGGCACAGCCTTGACTCCCGGGTTTCTCCTCACATCCCTTGCTCCCAGAGTCCACTTAGCCCCTCTCCCTGCTTTCCAGGCTCCAGGTGATGCCCAGCCCTCCATGGAATGATGTCCTCGCGCACCAATCTCTCTGCTGGGATTCCCAGTAGCAAAGTCAAGTATTCCAAGCTCTCCAGCACCGACGATGGATACATCGACCTGCAGGTACACAGGGGAGGAGGCAGCTTTGCATGGACGGGCAGCTGCTTTTTGGGCACCTCTGGTGGGGCAGCTGCAGCTCAGAGAGGGACAAAGCCGGGTGGGAAAACCCCTGGAGCTTCCCTGGAAATGAGAGTGGTTGTTCCACAGGTGCATTTCCACTGGGAGGAGAGATCTGGAGCCGTGGCTGGGTGGCAGGGCTGGCTCGGCAGGGTCTCCCCGGGCAGGATTCCCCCATTGGCACAGCTGCTGCAGCTGTTTGTGCCGTGCCAGCTGTGCCAGCTGTGGGACCCACTGCTGTGCCCTGCTGGGGGGAGGCTGTGCCCGGTTAAGCTGTTTGATTTTGGGGTTTTCCCACCCAGTTCAAGAAGAGCCCACCAAAAATCCCCTACAAGGCCATCGCCCTGGCCGTTGTGCTCTTCATGATCGGGACCTTCCTCATCATCATCGGAGCCCTGCTGCTGGCAGGCTACATCAGCAAAGGCGTGAGTGCTTCAATTACCCTTCAATTACCCTTTAATTACATTTGTTACCAGTTTTGCACTGCCTGCCCAGCACTCGAAGCTGCCCTGAGCCCTCCCAAGCCCCCAAGTGACAGGCCCAGAGGGAATGGCCCAAGGGGAGGTTTAGGTTTGCTGTTAGGAAAGGTTTTTCCATGGAAAGCGTTGTAAAGCATTGGAATGGGCTGTGCAGGGCAGTGGTGGAGTCACCACGCCTGGAAATGTCTGGAAAACATGTGGATGTGGGACTTGACGGCATGGTTTAATGGTGAGCAGGTTGGGCTGGATGGCCTCAAAGGTCTTGTCCAGCCTCAACAATTCCAGGATTCTGTGATCATGTTACCTGTAGAAACTCCTGGAAGCAGGAAAGCCATTCTGCCCAGGGCCTTGCTGTGCCCCACATCCCACCCTCTGGCAGCAGCTCCCTGTGATTCCCACAGCCTGGAGCTGGGCTGGAGACCTGCCAGGGAGAGCTCAGTTCCTCTGCCCTCCCTGGGCTCCAGTTTCATGTCCCTGTGGAGTCCAACTCCTTGTCCTGGCATAACCTCAGCCCAGGCTCCTCACTCCAGTGCAGATCATCTGACAGGAGCTGCCAGAGTCCATCCCATCCCATCTCATCCCATCCATCCCATGCCATCCCTGGGAAGGGGATGTGCTGCTTGGAGCTGCCTGGGTCCTTCCCTCCCTGTGCTGGTGCTGCACAGGAGGAGCCTCCTCCCACCCAAGGGAGAAGGTCCCTCCAGGAATTCCTGCAGCAAGGAGGAGGGGCCAGGAGAGGATTAAAGGCTCAGCCTGAGAGCAGCTTGAGATAGTTCTGATTTCAGATGGATTTTTATTTCTCAGCCAGCCATGCCTTAGGGATGAACCATGGAATCATGGAATGGGTTGGGTTGGAAGGGGCCTTACAGATCATCTAGTCCCACCCCCTGCCATGGGCAGAGACACCTTCCACTATTCCATATTGCTCCAAGCCCCATCCAACCTGGCCTTGGACACTTCCACAGCTTCTCTGGGCAGGACGTGAGGGAAAGGAAAGCAGCCCCAGCCAGGCCCTGGGGCTGGGTTGGGTTGGGAGGGACCTCACGGATAATCCCAGCCCACTTTCCCCTGCACCAGGATGTGCAGAAGGGGCCTCCCCTCGTTCCCATCTCCCCCTCCCACCCTGGCGTGTCTCTCCCTGCAGGAAACGGACCGTGCCATCCCCGTGCTCATCATTGGCATCCTGGTGTTCCTGCCAGGCTTCTACCACCTGCGCATCGCCTACTACGCCTCCAAGGGCTACCGGGGCTACTCCTACGACGACATCCCCGACTTTGACGACTGAGCCCGACCCCTCCCGCCCTCCCGAGGCTTCCCAGGGCTCTTGGTGCCCCTGGGGGGCCTGGCAGGTCCCACCTCCCCGGTGTCCCTCGCTCGGCACCGGCTCCTGGGCTGGGGCATTGCAGGGGACAGGGGTCGGGGGCTGGAACACGGAATTGACCAAAAGGGATTGCAAAGAACTTGGGATTTGGGTGGTTTTCCTCTTGCTGGGAAGTTCTTCCCGGGCGAGGCAGTTCTTGCAGTTCCCCAAAAATAGCTGAGCCGCTTTCAGCAGCAGCAGATCCTTGTTCTTTTCCAACTGTTTTATAGAGTTTATTTCAGTTTTCCCTGAGGTTGTGGTTGTTGCTGGGTTTGCCTTTGCAGACAAACACCACAGTTCAATCCTCCCTTTGCTCTCTCTCCCTCAGAAATGCTTCCAGAGGGCTTGTCCCGAGCTTTCCTTGGAGTAACTGAAGTGCTCAGGAGGGGAAAAGCAGCACTTGCAGGAGATAATTTACACCCTGCACTTGCTGCACAGGTCCCTGTCAGACTGGCCAGGCTTGTTTCCTCACAAACACATTTTTCCCAGGAGAGCTTTTCCCAGGCCACTGTTGCTTTTGGCAAAATCCACTTATCCCTCTCAAGGAATGTTGGTGGATTTCCATTATTATTTTAAACAACCAAATGGATACTGGGAGAAGGGGTGGAATACAGACCAGGACTCAAGTGTCTAAATACTAAAAACCTTGGGTTTGACTCATGTGGATATTGGAGACATTATGGGAGACACTTGAATTCCAGCTGTCTGTATATCTGGAGTCATTTTGCCCTGGTGTAGATAACATGTAGAACACCCCAGGCCAGCAAAAAGGAATTCTCTGTATAGATTATACTCAAGAAATTCCCTTGGGATGGCTTTGCCAGCTTCAGTGGTGTGTCATTCAGGGGAGACACGGGGATAGCTCCATTTCTGCCAGGTGAAACCAGCCTGTCTCCAAGGTGGGAATGTCCTGGGGAATGTGGGACAGGAAGTGCTGCAAGTGGGTGCATTTAACATGAATAAAGTTCTATATTCTCTGTAACCTTAAGCTAGTTGTTCTTGCCTTCGGGTCTCAGAGGGCACTAAAAACTCCTCTGGGCAACCAGATCTGGGCTTTACTCCATCTGCTCCAGGACCCTCAGCTGGCCTTGGGCAGAGGTGGGATTGCTGCATGAGGGAGGATAATCCAGCCTGCCCTGGGTGGGCAGGAAAAAGTTTGCTTTTTGAGCCCCACACTCCTGGTTCCATGGGCAAAGATCCCAGAGCTGGAATGGCTTTGTTTCATGGCCCACAGGCCCAGTTCCTTCTGCTGTGCAGGGGAACAGGAGCAGTGTTGGAATGGGGTGGCCCGAATTCCCAGGTGGGCTGGACACTTTGGAAGGAAGGGGCTGCTGGTGCAGAGCAGGTCCATGGAGATGCTGAGATCAGTACTGGATAAATGCCTTGCTCTGAACACACTCCTAAAATTGACATTTTTCCTCCTTCAGAGTTCTGGATTAAACCCAAACCCTGAGCCAAGTTCTTTTTTTAACCTCCATCTTTTCCCTCATCTGTCTTAATTCCAGTGCTGCACTCGGAGAAATAACTGATCAGGTTGAGGTTCTCCTGTTCCCTCTCTGCTGTGTCACTCCAGCCCCCACATTCCCAACACTTCCCAGCTGGGACACGTGCTCCTGGCAGCAGCTGGAATGTGTCAATTAGAGCTGGGGCTGGCCAGGAGAGCCACTGCTGATGTCAAACCATGAATCAGCCTCTATTAGGGGACAAGGACCTGCGTTTGTTTGGGTTTGGGGAAAGAGGACAGGAAGGGGAAGGGAAGTTTAGATGGAAAAAGCAAAGGGGAGGGAGAAGATGTTTAAGTGGGGCTGAGATGCAGAAAGTTGGGAAGTGGGGGTCAAGTAAGATAAAGAAATGTAGGGGACAGGAGGAGGAACTGGACTGTGATGGTCCCTGTGGGTCTTTTCCAGCTCTGGATATTCTGTGTTGCTGAGAAGGTGCTGAATTCCTGGGGGAAAGGCAAGCAATGGGTCCACTTTGATTTGACAGAAGCAAAGGGCTCAGGCAGAACAGTGGTGGTGGAGCAGGAGGAAACCTGAATTTGTAGCTCCTCCTTGATGTTTCCTCAGCAGTGATTTCTGTTTCCTCTCTTTGGTAACCTCTGGGGTGTTGTCCTTTTACCCTGGGCTGGGAGCAGGTTCCTGACCTTAGTGCTGGACACGTTTTAGGAGAAGTTTTGTGACACACCTGTGGGAATGAGAGAGGGAATGTCAGGGCTATGAACACAGCCCCTGGAGCCCATCCTGTGCGAATGCTCAGCCTAGCCTGGGTACTTTGGCTTCCTGTCAGCCAAATTCCCATCAGCCCAATTGAGCATCCCCCTGCCCAGAGGGGCTGGGGCAGAAATGGGGGTTGTGTAGCATAAAAGACACATAAAACCCCTCGGGGCAGGGGGAAATGGCTCAGCACAACAGCTCTGTCCCTCCCAGTGGGGTCTGGGCCTGCTGCTGCACTGTCTGTGTGCTCTCCATGCTGCTCTTTAAAAGTCCCAAACACCAGCCCATGCACACAGCTCTCCTCAGGTCCTCTGCCTCTCCCTGAACCAGCCTGAGCTTCTCCTGGCCCTTCCCTGGGGCTGTTTGCCCTGCTCTTCCCAAGATCTCACCACACAAAGGACTCCGGGGCTGATCCTGCTTTTCCGGGTGGCCTCTCCTCGCTGCTGCACTTGGAGCTGCACCACTTCAGCAGGTCAGGGGCATCTCCTGGCCCTCACAGCTCTCTGGCCTCCCAACCACCAGCAGACACCTTTGGTTGCCCTCTCCCAGCTCAGGGAATCCAGCCATCCTGCCTTCTCAGCGTCGTGAAAGGAAACATTCCTTGCCTTTTTCCCAGAGCTCAGAGTTAATCCCAGCTCTGCTTCCAGGCTCCAAGGCAGGTGGCACTTGGTGTCACTGCAGTTCCTTTCCCTTTCCTCAGTACACAAACAGCCCCAGGGTTTTTAGGAATGCTGGATTTAACTAAAAATAGCCCAGACAGTTCAGCAAGGCCAGGAGCAATTCCTGCCTCCAAGAGAGATGGCTTTGTCCTGACATGGAGCCAAGTGTCAAGGCGGGGAAAAACTGATCTGTGGATTAGAAATTATTGTTCCCAAATTATCTAATTGACTTGTTTGCTTCTCTGGGCTGGGGCAGACTTTGGTTTGTGCTCCTTTGGTACTTGTTACCCCAAGGCCTTTCCTTCCCTGCTGTCTCTGTGTCGAGGAAGGTGTTAAGAAATTCCTTCCCATGGAAGTAAGGCAGTTATTGGGATCTCTTTGTGGCCTGCAGGGACTGAGCTCAGCTCCGATAAGGGTCAGGAAGTGACACTTCCTTCCTCCACACTGTACTTGGGCTGGATCCTGAGCCCTGCTCTGTTCTCATCCCTGGAGCAGCTCCACAGACCCCCGAGGTCCAGGCAGAGCTTTTCCAGCCCTGCACTTACAGAGAGGAGCAAAACTGGGGGGGAAATCTCCTTTGGGAGGACATTCAGCCCCTGGGAAACAGCAGGTTTGGCACCAAAGCCAGAGTTCTGGGGAGGAATCACCATTTCATCCCAGGCTGTTAAAACCAAGGAGAACAAATCCACCAGTCACCACTAATTAATTTTATTTTGAAATATTTACTTGGGTTGAAGTAGAAACTGCTCTTAAGCATTTAAAGGATTAGCTGCCTGCTAGTCCTTCGTGCTTGCAACCATATCTTTAAGCTGTTGCTGCAAATTATGCTGTTAACCTGTCAGGAGAGGCTCTGACCCTCCTTCCCCTGTCAGTGGGAAATGTCTGGTCCTGCTGATGGGGGTGACAATTTACACACCCCCAGCCAGGTCTCCCGGACTCTTTCCCTGGTTCCTTCAAGCAGAGGGTGGACAGAAATTGAATACAGTGATCATTGTCCCCATTAGGATATTGCAAAGCCCGAGGAGGAGTTTAGGGAACATGAGCTGTTTGGAAATGCATCCCACCCATCCCTCTGCTGCCCTTCCAGTAGGCAGCACTTCCCCTGCACTCAGTCAGCGCAGGTGGTCAGAGCAGCCCACCAAAAGCTGTGCCCAGGGACAGTTCAGTCACACAGAGCAGCAGATTCTGAGCTAAAGGCGTGTTTGGGAAAGGAAGTGTCAGAGGATCTAGAACAAACCCTTGAGGAGCTGAGAACTCACCTCAGCGATGTTATTGCTTCCTCTTACGCAGGTATTTGGTGTAAAAGGGAAAGATCTCAGGTCCTTAAACCTATAAATCCTAATTAGCATCCCCATCCTATTTTCCATGAGTTGTTCTCATTTACTCTGTCATTAGAAGGAGCCTGCCAGCTCCTATAATCCTCATTTTTCTCATCTCTCAACACTAACAGTCCGTGTCACAGCACGACTCCTTCCCTGCTAGTTTGGGTGGTTCTTTTCTAGACAAATGTCTTATTTTCTCTGTATTTGATATTGCAGGTCAAGTGAATCCTCTGCCTTTCACTGCGGAACAGAGGCAGGATTGTAACTCGGCCAGTGCAAATGTGCTCCTAAAAATAGCCCAGTGGATGGTCTCCAACTCCAGGCACAGAAAGGGCATTTGTAGAGGAGTCTCTTTGTTGTGTGGCCACATTTCAGATGGCTGAGGAGACACTTCAAAGTTCAGCTCCCAACAACCCGTGGGTTAATCCTCCCTGGGGAACAAAGGCAGCTCTTTGACTTGGCCCCGTGGTCAGATGTGACACGGAGCAGTCGGAGCTGGCAGCGGCTCCCTTTGGGATTTGTCACCCCTTCAGCAGGGTCAGTGCTCCAGGACACTGTCCCAGGTTAGGGGTGGGCGCAGGGATAGGGTTAGGGTTAGGCTTAGGATTAGCATTAGGGTTAAGGCTAGGTTTAAGGTTAGGGTTAGGGATCTGGCAATGGGCTGGTTCTCCAGCGGGAGAGGCAGGGCCACATCCCTTCTCCCACCTCTGCCTTAGGCAGGGAAAAGGATTTCACAGTGGCAAGACAGGAGCTTGCCAGACACTTCAGTGGCCCCGTTTGGCACCAATTACGAGTAGCCCATGTGGCACTTCAGGCAGGGGAGGAGTTAATCAACTAAAGGGCAATTCTGGGGAGAAGTTGGAGTTCCTTGTCCCAGGCTCTCCACAGATTTCCTTTTTTGTCCTTTCATCTCTGGCTCTTGGCTCTCATCAGAAAAGGGGTCGCTACTTCTTCCTCTCTCTGTTTTCATTTGGGCTGTGAGCTCTCCAGGGCATGGCCTGTGCCTTCACCTGTGTGCAGGAGCCCAGTGGGAAGCAGTGCTGGAGGGAACTATAAATAGGAGCCTGCCCAGCCCTGTGGCATCCCAGCTTGCTATAATTGCCTGCTCTGCACTCCCGTGACAAGTGTTGGCTCAGCTGTCGGGCAAGGGGAACTGAGAAGTATCACCAGGGTCGGTTCCAGCACTTGAGCTCCCTGCTGAGCTCTGCTTTGGGCTCAGTTCTCCCTCTGCCTCTGGGAGTTCTGCTTTTTCTGTGGGTCAGTGACAATTCTCTGTGAGATTTGGGCAGTTCAGTTTCAGGAGGACTTGTGGTATCACTTGTTTCAATCCCTAACTTGTGCCTCAGCACCTGCTCCTTTATCTTGCCTTTGCCCCTTGCTGGAGGAGTTGACTCTGTAGCAATATTTCTGTGCCATTCCTGATGTCACTGTGTGGTTTTGTCACTCTGTGCTCACACCAGGGATTAAATGAGTCACAGGGACAGAAGGAATGAGGAGGCCCAAGCCCATCCCTCCTCTCTGAGCAGGTCATGGATGTTCTCAGAAAGGACTTGCAGGGGGGTCCAAGCAGGGATTGTGTCCCTGCTCTCACTTCTTTTCTGTGGGATGAGTGAGCACCCACGAGGGTGTTGCTGCTGCTGCCTGTGTTCAGGAGAGCAAAGGACCTTCACTTGAACCCCCAGAGCAGGTGGCTTAAAAAAACCTCTTTTACTCTGTGCTATAAACCTCCTCTGATGGACTTAAAGTGATTTTGTGCACCCTGTGCACACCCTGCTCAAAGCAGCTGCAGTGGGAATAAGTCGCTCTGGTCCTGCCTACCCACACCTGCCCACTCTCACTGCTTTGAACAGCCCGGTGTGACCGTGACACGAGGTGCCAAATCCCAGCGTGTCTCCTGCTTGGAGACCATCCCTGCAGATGCCACACCTCCATCTGATGGGGAGCTGGCACAGAACACCGGGGTGAGTGTGGCCAGGCAAAGACAGGAGGAGCCACTGCAGAGCTTCTGCTGCTGCCACAACAGCTCAGGGGCAGGAGATGTGGCCCCAGAGACTCAGCATTCTGGCAGCAGAACCTGGATAAATGCATCCTGCTTTCCTGGGCCCCTCCTGCTCCCACTCTTCCCGGGGTTTAAGGGCTGTCTTGGCTGACTTGGGGGGCTGTGCTTTAGAGAAGTGGCCTGGGAATGAACTTGGAGAGGTGACTAAGCCCATCTCCTCCTCCATCTGCCAAATGCAGGCTTTGCTCCTGACTCAGCAAGTGAAATCGCATCATTTGGGTACAGCCCTGAGGTCCCAGACAGAACAGCACCAGGGAAATCAGCTCCTCCTCCAGAGCATGAGCTGTCCAGCTGAGTTAGTGTCACTGGGAGCATTCCTTGTTACTCTTCCTTCCTCGTACTCCTGATAATGTTGGGATGAAAACCCCGTGGTTGCTGTGGTTTGAGAAGCAGAGGAACCTGGGCTGGGTTGTTTGTGCTGTCCTGGCTGCCAGAATCTCCATTTACAAAACATTTTGCATATCCCAAGGTGAAGTCAGGTCTCCTCTCTGCAAAAGCCACCAGAGGTGAAACTGTCAGGAGACAACCAGCAGGGATCCAACAGTTCTGCAACACTGCAGATTTTTTTCTCCTGCTCACCTATTGATCTGTTTCTGATGTGAGTTCAGGCAGCTGTAACTCTGCAGTCTCTGCTGTTTCTCCCCTGCTATCACAAGCACAGCAGCACCTCTTGGATCTCTGGCTGAACCCTCTGTAATTTGAGTGCTGGGCCCAAAGTAGCCCGAGAGCCAGACCAAAAGCTCTCGTTGCTACCAGGAGCACTTTGCACTAATTAAACCCCATAAAATTCTTCCTGCCTCCATTTTCAGATGACAAACCAGAGGCTTGAGCTCAGCTGACAGAATTATGTCAGTTCAGCGTCAGAAATCGTGCTCAGGAAGGAACACACTTTTCCTAACTTGATTTCCATCTAACACGGTGGGGAACAGCAATGGCTGTTCCCAAGGGAAGTGCTGAATCCCTGGGGGTCAGGGAGCAGGGGGTGTTTCCACTCAGTGCTGGCATTTCAGCCAAGGCTTGGTCACTCCTGTTTTCCTCCCCTCAGAGAACAGATACCTGGGGGCTGCCCAGCTCAGTGTCCTCTTCCCCTTCCAGACTCCAGATAACAGAGGGAGAAGCAAAAAAAAATCACTGCTGGCCAGTAATTTACATTTTCTGCCGTATTTTGGGGAGTTTCCATTCACCACCAAAGCAGCTTTTCTTAAACCCTGGACTCCATCTGTGGGATTCACAAAAAATATTGTTAATATGAGGTGAGGCAGGCTATCTTTTTTTTATTTTCTTGCACTTTTTTGGTGAAAACCAAACCCAAAACACACCAAGAAAACCAGATGGGGGGTTGGAAATGAGCTATGGATCCTGGAACCAAACCAATCTTAGAACCATGGAATGGTTTGGGTTGGAAGGGACCTTGAAGAGCATCTCATTCCAACCCCCTGCCATGGGCAGGGATGCCACTCACTGGTTATCACCCCTGGAGGTGACGTTTTGAGTTGGCCTTTGGGAGATCCTGTGCTCAGGTCAGTGATTCCCATCCCCACTGAGACAACACTTGGATTTAAAATGGAAATTCTGAATGAGAGGCCAAAAACATTCCAGAGTTTAAATTTATGCCCATAATGTCCGTGTGCACCTCAGGAAAACCCTGACCTGCAGCCCTGTCCTTCCCATTGGATTCCCACAGAGCCATGGGAAAACAACCAGAATGAAGTCCCTATTAAAGGTCCAGCAGATTATTGGGATAGTTTTGTGCCCCTGGCTGTGGAGAAGGACACACAGCCTGGGCTGAAGGCTTGACTGTACTGATGTGCACAAAGAAAGGGAGGAATTTGGATCCCAGAAAGCTAGTTAGGGCAATTCCAGAAGAAACTGAGGCTTTACAGTTTTATTTTACACTGCATGGAGCGGGAAGACTGGAAAAAACCTCCTGCAGTGAGGAATTGTCTGGATGCAGCAACACCTCAGCAGCTCAGGAAAATGCCTGAGTGAGCTTTGAGGAGCTCAGATAATCCAGATTAGATAGAGGGTGGAAAGGAAAACTGAGGGAATGTGTCTCCTTTGGGATCTCAAAGGTCTGCACATTAAATGTGCTGCTAATTTCTCTTCCTCGTGAGGGACCTGCACGTGGCACATCCTGTGCCTCCAATTCCAGCTCTTTTATGGGCCTGTGAATCATCCAGGCAGAAAGTGACTGTTTTGGTAAATACCTTTTGGTAACAGGAATCACATATGCCAATAATCCCAGTAAAATGATCTCTACTCCTGGAGCAGGACAGTGTGACAGCACCAGATGGGCTCTGGCTCCCTGAATGAGTGAAATGCCAGGGAATTTGCTCAAACTTTACAGCACAGAAGGTCACCTGGAAGGGAATTTATCTCTTTAACAGGAACAAAGGACAGAAAATGGCTTTACTGGGTTTGAGCCTGTGGTTCCAGGGGATCCAGCTGTGTCAAATTCGATTCTGAGAGCCCTAAATCCCCCTTTATCATCTTTCCCTGCTTTTTCTTGGGATTATCACGGCCCTGAGGTCTCTTTATCTGCTACATTTCAATGTGACATGCATTTGAACTTCCCCCTGTATTTCCTGGATTTCCCTCTGCCATCTTTCACCGGGGGAGGGCAGGTTGGCAAATTATAGCTCTTAAAAATAAAACAAACAGAGCTGTGTCTCTGTCACTGACTTCTGAGCCTCGCAGGGAGACTGAATATACACGATCCATCTTCCTGCACGAACTCCTGTCAAACTGCTGCAGCCTCAATCAATCTGGCATTGCTAGAACGTCACTCACATCCCTCTCCATGCTCCTCCACCCTGACCAACAAAGGCTTTTAATGTTTAAAAGCTGCCCTAAGCCCATGTATGTGTTTGGGCCAAGGCCAGGTATTGAATAATGCCAAGGGATCGATACTCACAATGTAGAGCAGCGCTGTGACTTAGCCCTGCCCTACATAGTTCTCCATATGGTTCAGTGGAAAACCTTTTAGAGGCTTAGCAGGGAGAGTATTGCAGGGAATGTGGGCAAAACATGCACCAGGATAAGCCCAAACGCTCCAGAGGCCTCGGGGGTCTTACAGTAAGCCCTGGGTTTTAATGGGCTGGATGAAAGGTAGGGAAGTGGGATGGAAGGGGTCGGAGAGCTGGTGAACAAACACTCCTGCTTGGCAAACAGTGGAGGAAAAGAGCTGGAAGATCAACAAAGCACTGCAGGTCTGGATGAAAGGATGCACTGGGGCTGCGAGGGAGGGACCTTAATCAAACAACAGCGAGGTTTGGGGGCAGCAAACAGCTCAGAGAGGGTCAGTATTGCCTCAGGGACACTGGGTGAGGGTGGTGGTGCTGGGGGGAGAACAGGCAGAGGGCAGTGGAGGCAGCCACGGGGGCTCGGCACAGCTTCCCAGAACAGCTTCCCAGAACAGCTTCCCAGAAGAGCCCCGTGAGCAGGGGAGCCAGAACTGCACGTCCTGCAAAGGGCAGGAGACAAATTAGAGCGAGTTAACGTTGTCAGAACCCATTAGGAACGTCAGGGTTGCCCAGAGGGACGAGAGGGAGGCAGTGCCCAGCGCTGGGTCCCTGAGCACAGATGTGTGTGGTGTCTGACAAGGGTGGGGGCTCAACCACCCCTTCATGGGCTGGGGGGAGATTGGGCCAGATTTGTCCTGTCCCACAGCCAGAAAACTGTGGAAATCTCAGAAAAGTGGGATTGCAGGAAGAGGGATGTGGGTGTGGTGGAGGTTTCATCCCTTGGGGGACTCAGATTCCTGCGTGTCTTCTAGGACAGCAGGACACCGTCTTAAGATGCACCAGGGAAGGTTTAGGTTGGACACAAGGAAGAATTTCTTCACAGAAAGGGTGATTAGACATTGGAATGTCACACTCCATCCCTGGAGGTGTTTAAGGAAAGACTGGACGTGGCACTCAGTGCTCTGGTCTAGCTGACCAGATGGAATTGGTCACAGGCTGAACTTGAGGATCTCAGAGGTTTCTCCCAACCTCGTTGATTCTGTGATTCTTTTGTTGCTCCCTAAGCTCACTCTCCTATTGCAAAAGTTGTATTTTTCCTAAAAAATACTAATTAAAAACCACAAGAAACAAAAACCAAAGAGAAAACCCAAAGCAAACCCCTGGAAGGGTCAGGGCTGGGGCCAGCCCCATTTTCCTGGGAGCTGGAGGTGAGAAGCCCCAGGGGGATTTTATATGGGGACCTCACCCATGTCTGTCAGGATCCAAAGGGGGTGTCAGAGGCTGGACCAGGCTCTGCTCAGGGTGTCCAGCAGTGGGATGAGAGGAAAGGGCACAAA
>JAWWTY010000055.1:784903-810444 GCA_035222235.1 Margarornis squamiger
CTTTCCCTCATCTCCCCTCAGCCTTTCTCTCAATCTCCCCTCAGCCTTTCCCTCATCTCCCCTCAGCCTTTCCCTCATCTCCCCTCAGCCTTTCCCTCAATCCCTCCTCACCTCCCCACCACGTCTCCCGCCCGCGGTTCACCTTGGCGGCGCCCCCGGCTCCTCCGCCTTTTATTTATGTGTTTGTTTATTTATTTATATAAACCCTTCGGTGTGCGGCTCGGCCGGGGTGGCACCTGCGGCGGGGCCGCCTGCCCGGCAGCGGTGCCCGGGTGTCCCCGCTGTCCCTTCGACATCATTATTATTTATTTTTTTAATTATTATATCCCCCCCCTCCTTTAATCTGAAACAAAATGGGTGGCAGAGCCGTGAGCTTGCAGATGGGATGGAGAAATGCAGGTTAATTCTCCCCTGGTCCTGAAGGGGTGGCCTCGCTCTTCGCTGATCCCGTTCTCGTGATACGCTTTAAATGTGTGGTTTTTTTCCCCTTTTAAATTATTTGTTTGCCTTTTTTTTTTTCAGTGCTCATCGAGGCAGTAAATATTTCAGTTTTCTGCTTTTCTCTTGCAAGCTGCATTCGCTGTCATGTGTGGTTTTCTTTTGTTTTAAGGTGCATTTTGGGTAGAAATAAGTGATGTACAGAAAAATGCCTTCGATTTTAGGTTTCCTTACTAGAATAACAACTAAAAACCATTATCGTGCATTCCTGTTATTAGTGGCTTTTGCCTTTCCCCATAAAAGCTGGGATTGAGGCAGAGGCTTTCCAGTTTCATCCCTGTGTCTTCATTTTGGAGGCGTTTTGGAATTTGGAAGCCCAGCCCTTGGGGCACTTTGGGCTCCCCTGCCAGGTGAGCACAGGCAGGGCTGACCCCAACGGGAGCAGCAGCAGAGCCAGTGGAAGGTTCTGGCAGGGAAGGGAAATCCCCAGATCTATTTCAGACAAGGTAAAGATCTCACCTGTTAATTTTTTCCATCTTATCATTTCCCCTCCTGCAGCTGACTCTTGGTGCAGTTCAGTGCCAGGGAAATGCTTCCTGTCACTGATGAGCTTTGTTTTTCAATAAAAATGCTAAATGCTCTGTTTTCACGGGGAGCTTGGTATGTCTGTGTGTTCTCACTGCAGCGTGGTGCTGCCAGGCTTGAGCAAGCTCTAGATTGCCCAGTTTAAGCTTAAAAAAAAAGCTGGTTTGGGTAGTGCTTTTACTGGCAGGTGGAGTTTGATGTAAGCTGTAAAATGAAGTGGAGGAGCAGGACAAATGCTGGAGTGATGAGCTGCTGATGTGCTGCCCTGTGCCAGAGCCAGACTTAAAGGCACACCTTGATCTGCCAGGTGATTCCATTGTAGATAAAGGATTATTGCAACAAGTAGCTCAGGTTAGCAAACTGCAAAATAATCCTTGAGATATGTAGAACAATTGGATTAGCAGCTGATGAGCTCTCACAACCCTACTCCTACCTCCCAGTCATGATCCAGATAGCTTGAAATTAGAGCAGTATTAATACTGAGATGCACTGGAACAAATTCAGTCTTGGGTGAGCAAGGAGGTTAAACAAGCCCCGAGATTTTTATCATGGATTTAAACAAGCCTTTGGCATTAGTAAAGATGCAAACAGGACTTGAAAATGTCTTGTCAGAGCCCTGGGGATAAGAGGAGTTAACAGTGGAATTCCCAGGGGTTGGTTGTGCTCCTGCTGGGCCTTAACAGGCCGCATTCATATGGTTTAAAATCCATCCCAGTCTGTCACTGGGCTGTAAATCCTGCCCTGAGCCAGGCTTAGCTTTGCTGAACTGCTCTCTTGAGGATCTCACGGAAGCAGCAGGGTGGGAATCAGGTTCTCTGAGCATGGGCCTGTTGCTCGTTCTGCATCTTCAGCACAGAAATAGATTGGAAGGAAAAACAGCTTTTCAAATAGGATTATTTGGGCTGCAGGTTGATGGGTGTATCCATCCATCCATCCATCCATCAATCCATCATCCCATCATCCCCTCCCAGCCCTGCAGGGACCCCTGAGTGGCTGCTCAGTCAGGGATTATCCCACAAAAACCTTGTGTTTGTATGGAAGCCAGATCTCTTCGAGGAATTTTTACCTGCTCCTGAGCCCAAGTAGACCTGAGTGTACCTCCCTAAATCCGCACTGGGTGGGATGTATGGGGGGAGGCTTTTTAAAGGTTTCTAAAATGAGCGTTTCTGTCTTGTGTACTTCAGTCTGACAGCAAGCTGAATTTCAGTGGAAATGGAATTCGTGTGTTTGTTGGTATTGTTTGATTGGAGAATCTTTTCTTCGGGGGGAGCTTGAGATAATGGCAGTGTTTGGGGATTGTAGTGGGTTTTCCCTAACAGGAAACTTCAGCTGTGGATTTTCCCCCACTGTTTATTTAGGAGATTCTGTAGAAGATGTTGCATTTGCATGCAGTTGCTGTTTCAAAGGTTTTTAAATTAAACCGAGTCGAGTTTTCTATCTTTGATTCTGTCAGTATGTTTGGTTCTTTATTTATTTTCTTCCTGGTATCGCCAAATCTGCCAGGTTCCCCCATGTGATGGACTGTCCTGTGGTGCCGTGATGGGGCTTTGTTGTGCTGTGCGGGTTGTTGGAGACCATTGGGAACTAAATGGGTGAAATTTCGCCTATTCTCAGTGTGGATTCCTCCCGAAGGGGCTGTTAAGCTGCCCTAAGGCCCTGCAGAGTTTAACCTCTCCCACTCCCGGAGTGCAGGGGAAGCCACCTGGAATCCCCTTGGGAGCTGCTCCCGGGGCCAGACTGTTCCACCCAGGGTGATTTTTGAAAGATCATCGAATCATGGAATTGGAATTTGGGTTGGAAGGGACCTTAAAGCCCCCCCAGTTCCACCCCCTGCCATGGGCAGGGACACCTTCCTCTATCCCAGATTGCTCCAGCCTGGCCTTGTACACTCCCAGGGACGGGGCAGCCACAGCTTCTCTGGGAATCCCGTCCCAGCCCCTCAGAGTTTCTTCCTGAGAAGGTCTTCTTGTAGCTGCTCCTGTTCGTGTCTTTGTGAGAACCACGTAAGAAATCTCAAGCCCCAAAAGTTTCTGTGGGGCCATTTCTTCCACTGATTTATTTTACTTCCAAACTCTTCTTTAGTATTTATTCTGATAGGAGAAAATGCAGATGGCTGCACAGAGCCCTTGTTCTTCCATTGAAGGTGATGGTTTATATGTTGTTGGGAAAATGTATGTGTATCACGTTTGTTGTTTATGAAGCCTTAGTGGTCACAACACGACCTGACAGCAGTTAACACTGGGGTTTATTTTACTTAAAAGCTGCAGAAAAAGAATATTGACAGTCAGGATGAGAGATGTGCTCCATGATGTAGGGAAGGCAGGAAGAAAACAAATCCTTTCAGATGGAAGCTCTTGCCGTGTTCGTGTTCAGACACTGCCAGCTTCGTGGGGTTGCACTAAATATTTCTGTCAGTACCAAATGTTTTCAGTTGTTATGAGCTGTCTTAGGACAGGGTTTCTTTGATGGCAGGAAAGAAATGTGATGATGTTTGGCTGTTTTCAGGTTATGGGAAGGAAATGTTTGTTGTTGTCTGAATGTTCTGTCGGAGATGGATCTAAATGGGGATTTCTTACCATGGTAATTTGGCCACGAAAGGAGTACAGCTACTTCCTTGGAAAGGGAATTGGGGGATGTTGAGACATCACTGGCGCTTGGTGGGGGAAGGAAGGAGGGGGAGAACTGGTCTGGTAGTTCAAAAACCTCCGGCTCTACTTTTATTCCTTCCACTCATCATTAATCTTGACCCTTTCTGTTGCCAAACAGCACTAACAGCGTGTGTGGCACCAGGAATACCGTGTGCCTGGCCATGCATGACCTGTCTCCTGTGGTTTCCTCACCCAGGCTGCTCCAGAGGGCTGATGAGCTTATTTTTTGGTCCTGAATGTTGTCATCAGGCTCGTAAATACTGACTCATCCTTCGCCTTGGTCCGCGCAGAGCTGTGACTCTGCCTGGCTGTGCCGTGGCCCCGCAGCAGGGTTGGGCTGCTGGGCTTGCAGAGCTCCGGGGTGGTTTGGGGAAGCATCAATTGCAGTCCCAGGGCACGGTCTGGTTGTCTCCGTCCTGTGTTCTGGGAGAGGATGGAAACTGTGTTTCTATCCCACAGCTCTGTTTGCTGCAGACTGACTGGGCTTGAGGTAATCGTAAAACTAGTATTTAATGAGTTTGTAATTAGAAATTCAATTATCTAAATCATCCTGTGTCTCAGTTCTCAGGCCAGAAGATGCAAGTGCTGGTTTAGGGAGGGCTGGGGGGGAATGGACTTAACTATGCAAGTATCTGCTCTTTTTTCAGTTTTATTATTATTTTTAAAAAGCAGCTTTAGCAGAGAATAAACATTGCCCTGTTTTGGTGAAAGGCAATTTCCACAATTCCTTCTCACCACGTTCAGGCAACCAGGATATTTTATTCCTCCCCCAAAACCTGCCTTACTGTAATAAAATTGATGTGTATTGGTGGGAGAGTGACAAGGATGGAGGGCATGGCTGGACATTATTAACTTGCATCTTTTGGAGACTGATCCATCTCTCTCCTCTGAACGAGGGATGTTTTGATCTTGTACTTGCGTCAGCAAAATGCCTGAGAAAACAAGCTTTGTCTGATTAGTTGTATTTTTAGGAGCAGACGGGAGCAGAGGAGTCCGGTTGTAGTTGTGGAGGAGGAGCTGTGAGTGACCACAGGGTACCTGGGAGCGCGTGAGCCCTGAAAGCAAGAGCTAAGCTGGTTTGTGTTTGGATTTATCCAGTATTTCCCTGTTATCTCCTTTGTGGTAAACGGTACTGTTTGAATTTGTCACCCACTTTACACTCGCTTGAGATTAAAACTGCTTGAAGGATGGGCTGAAATGGGTCTAATTGGTGAAGGGGGAATTGACTCGCCACTGTTTGGTTTTGACTGTTTGGAAATGTCGTGACTCACCGAACTGATTTCCAGTGGCTCCACGTCCCCCAGTTTGTAATTTGTTGTCTGAATTTATTTTTAAATCAAACTGGTGCAGGGCCTGTGTCATTCCAACAGTTGGCTGAAGCATTTTGGGAATGCCTGGTAGCAGGAAAGTAAGTGAAAAGCGACTTCGGGGGGGTTTATGTACTGACATTCCTGGGCATTAACCTCGGGTGTGGGGCTTGGAGTCCTTTGGGCTCTAAATGGAGCAACACATTTTAATTGGATTTACTCCTGTTTTGCATGGCCGTGAAATAGCAGCCCAGGGCAATAATGCCCATTTTAGTGGTTTGCTGGCTGTTACACACCCGTGGGATTGTAAAAGTTAAAAGAATAAAGTGCAGCTTTAATAGGGAAGTGCCTTAAACACTAATGCTCTCGGCTGTGTTTATGTGCTGAGGTGGTTAATGTGCCTTTACTGAATTTATCCCACTTTTCAAGCTCTCTGCAAGTCCTGTCGACCTGGTGTTAGCAAAGGGAAGGAAATGCTGGAAGTCTTTGACCACCAGAGTCTCCACCAAGCACATCTTGGCTGAGCACTCTCTCTTCTAGCCCAGAAGTCGCCCTCTGAAGGGTTTCTATTTTTACTGATCTTACTCCTTTTCTCACTTACCTGGATGGTCTTGCATTTAAGATGAAGCTCAGTGGTTGTGCTTTTAACAGCAATAGCGTGTGAATGTTGTTAGCAGCATGCAAGGCCACAGAGGGGATCTCACAAAACAGACACATGACTCCATGTCACGACTTTCACTTTTGATTTAGGAGCTTGGAAGGGGGATAAAACGGTGCATACAAAGTTTACTTTGTGTGCTGAATGACATGAAACCATCTCAGAGCTAAGTGCTGTGGGAAGGTTTGGATTTCCACGGAGTCTTTGGATCGGTATGACAGGGAAAAACATCATGAATTCTAATTTTACTCTGTTTTTACTTGCCCTTTGTGTGGAGAATCCTGCACTCAGACCCTCACCGTGTCTTAGCAAAGGAAACACATCCTTGTTTTTGCAGACTCTTAAACACCAGCTCTAAACAGGTTATAGCAGCTTTCCCCCCCCCCCCTTTTTAATTTTTTATACAAAATGAATTGTTTCTGAAAGTTCACTGAATGTCCCTGATGCAAGAAGTGTTTGCTTGGTCATATTTTAACAGAGCGGGGATTTTGATAAAAGGTGAAAGATTATTGTTTCCTGCTGAGCATTTCCTTGTATAAAGACCAAACCTAAAGAAAAATTGGGACTGAGAAGAAAAAATTGCAGATGCAGGTCTGGATTCTGTAGGCTCAGACTGCAAGACATAATTGCAGGATTTTCATGCTGTTCTGTGTCCTTTCATGTATGGGAACAATAGCAGTTACCAGTGGTTTGCTGATAATGGATGTATTTGCTTCAGTACCATTTAATTTTGTGTGTGGAATTTTGGGAGGTTCTGCTGAGCAGAGTCATTATTATCAGTATAATTTTACAGGACTCTGGTCTGGTTTGTTCAGCCTGTTAGACACTTGTTATCTGTACTGTAGTTCAGCTTCCTAATAGATGCTTTTAAAACTCAAATAAAAACCAAAATGGATGGATGGGGGAGTGGATTTTGGTATTTTTAATACCCAGGTGTTGGGGGTTTGTGGTGGGACGAGTCAGGATGTTTTCCTTGCCCATCTGCCCTGTTGGCAAATATCAGAAAAGGCAAAGGATGGGAGGTTGAGCTCTTTTGGAGTCGTGATCTTTCTCATAAAACCAGATGTAAAACCCCCCTGCAGCAGGGACAGAGCTGCTGGGATGGTCTTTGTAAACATCCCCTGCTAATGAGCTGCTCTGCCTTGGAAGGGATCAAACACATCTAATGCTTTTCATGGACAAGCCTAATCAGGCACAATCGAATCAAGCAAAGCTGTCAATTAAGCCCTTCTATTATATTTCTCAGAATTATTAGAGCTCAGTATTATCTGAGCTCTCATCCTCTGCGGTTGGGGTTTGGAAAAGATTTTATGAAGAGTTTAACCCCAGTTTTGGCTCTCACTTAGGTGCACTCCATCTGCATTGGGCTTTTCTCTTCCTAATTATTCAAAGGGCAAAATGTGTGCTGAAATCATATTCCTCCAAGCAGCAGCAGCAAAGAGTTCTTGCATTTAGGCAGTGTCAATTAAGTAAGGATAATTGAAATTCTTTTTTAAAAGCAGTGCTGAACACACATCTGCCAAAGAGCCCTGAAGATGAAGCAACCAGTAAGGTACAATATCAAACCCACAGTAAACTGGCTAAAAAAGGATTGGTTTACTGGCAAAAAATCATAAAGAAGTATTACACTAAAATTTGCTTTTTTTGGACTTTTTTGTAAAAGTCTTGCTGAAAACAAAAAGGTTTCCTTCAGTAAACTATAGCTTGCATAAATATTATTGTAAGTACTGCGAACTCTGTTAAAATATTATAATTCTTTGTGCTTTTCCTGAGCAGTCAGATCGGTGTTGAGAGGACTGTTCCATTTCTGTCACTCCAGCTGGAGAATTCACTTAACCTTTTTTAACAGTTCTGTTGCTGGGAGGGATATTTAATGCATTAATATATATCTAATGCATTCTTAATTACCCTCTTACGCAGGGAGGAAAATCTTCAAAGCCACTGCAGTAAATTGCCTGCTCCATCCTTGCATGGTGACACTGTGTGACGTCCTGGTGGCGTGGCAGCCAGGCTCCAACAGGTCCTGGGTGCTCCTGCTCCTCTGCTTATCCCTGAGGAGCCAGGGGATGGATCCAGTGCACATTGAGGAGGAATCAGTGCTGGTTGCTGGGAATGAGCCACTTCCACCCGAGCCTGCCTGGGATGGGAGCACGGGAAGTCACCCAGCAAGTCTGGCTGAACACAAGCCCGGCTCCATAAACACTTCCAGGCTTGTTGGGAAATTAATAAATTAGCAATTGGTTGGCTGGACGTGTGGGAATCAAATGCAGGGCTGCTCACAGTTGTGTGGTGTGTGGGCAGGGAGGATGGGTGGCTTCAAAGTCATTAATGGCAATAATGACTTAATTTTCCCCTGTGGCTGTGGGAAACCAAACTGTGCTTGGGGAACAGAGCTCCAGGGGCAAACAGTTGGTCCACACTTGTATCAGTGGGAATATTAGCATCTATTATTGGTGTATAATGAATAATAGCACCTCATATTGGTAATGTAATTAATAATGGCATCTATTCTTGCTCTATGGCACCAGCAGATGATGTGCTTGTGCCCTGCCTTTTACCAGTTCCATCTGAAAAAGATTCTCCTGCCGTTTTGGGATTTGGCTCCATGTAGGGGCTTGAAGGGTCTAAACCCCAGGGTGGTGACATCTCTGGGAAGGGCTCAGAGCTCCTGTGCCAGGATTGCACTTCCACAGTCCTGGAGCCAGAGGACACCCTTCCTGCAGAACTGAGGGGACTGGGAACACAGCAAAAAGCACATGGAAAACCACACTGGCTCTCCCCCTCAGCACCTGGAAGCCTTGAAATGTTTCCTCTCCAAGTGGTATAAATTTGCTGCTTATTCCCAGGAAAGATTTGGAAGTAATCTCGAAGGACTGAAAGTTCAGCAAGCAAGGAGGGCATAACTCTCCCAAGTGGATAATTAAAAAGAAAATTAAAAAGTGTGCTAAGTTGAGATTGACTTGTGGCCATGCTTTGAAGATTAAAAGGGCTTTTTTCCTTTGGGATGCAGGAGGTTGGGATTGGGGGAGCAAAGCTGCACTTGCTGTTTGCTCCCTGAACCTTGAAAGAGATCCCAGGATCACTGCTCAGAAATAGGGATATCTCCTCTTTCTCCCCTTTTGTAAGACATTTAATCTTGCAGCTGGAGTTTTTTAACCTGTCTAGTCCAGGGAGATTTTTAGACATCCAAGCAATTGGTTTGTTTATTGAACATAAAACTGAACGGTTTTGAGTAGAACTGTTTTGTCTTTAGAAAATGAAAATATCGGCAACTCCAGCGAAAGGATGTTCTTTGCACAGCCTGCAGCAAGATCAGTCTGCTGGATTTTGCTGTACAGGAATTTAGCCCACACTTCTGGAACTATTAGCAGTCACAAAACGAGAGAGAAAGCTAAAATGGGAGTGTGCAAATGAAATGGTAACAGCAGTGGAAGGGTCCTGCCCTGAGCAGGGTCACCTTCCACCAGGTTGCTCCAAGCCTCATCCAGCCTGGCCTTGAACACTTCCAGGGATGGCAGATCTGGGAATTCATGAAGGTAATGATGCTTTAAGGGCAACAGCCTCTCATGGTGCTCTGTTGCCCAGTAAACAGGTTTTTCTTTTGTCAGTTCATAGGAGAAAAAGGATTTGAGGTTTTGCCTTTAATTACAAGCACACCTGGTGGTCCAGGAAAGACGTAGGAGTCTGACTTTGTTTATGGATGTGGTGAATACAATAGCAGGTCCCAAAAAGCACATTCTTTCCCCATTAATTCTGGAAGTACTTTGATCTGTGCCTGTGGAGTGTGGGGCTTTGCCTTCACTACCCTTTTGTTGTTCCTCCTCAAAAATGATGCCAAAAAAACAGCCACAGGTGTTTTTAAAGGCACTTCCATCTTGTAATTACTTTTTTACATAGAGCTGTCGGTGTGCTTTGAACATCTCAGACCCTGGGTTCTTCTTCCAAGGGTTTAAAAAACACACAGTTGCAGGAAAAGTTCTAATAAACACTGTTATAGGAGTTGGCACTGAATTAGGTTGTTTTGGAATAGAAACTGGGTCCAAAGCATTGCATTCTCCAGGTGGAAAAGCAGAATTCACCTGGCACTGATTATCCCTAGGTGTCCTTTCTCAAGGAGGGAGGGAGAGAGGGATATGCATTGGGTGGGTGCAGTCAGTACAAGGGGGACTGTGTCAGTAGGGCCCAGGACTGCATAACTCCTTGAATCAGCTGGGAAGCTTTCAAAGCAATTACAGTAATTCCTGCTGTATATTTGATTATTCAGCATTAGGGAAGAGCACTAGATGTTTTCGTATTAAAGCAGATCTTCTGCTAAGTGCTTTTTCAAGGAATTTATAATTCAATGGATTTATAAATGTTGCTCTAAGATCAAACTTAATAACTTAGTCTTTCTGCTGCTCCCAGTTGTGGGTGGAAGTGGATCTATTTATTCTGCTTGTGTGTGATGCTATTTTCTGTGTTTGCTGTGTTATGCTAAGTGTGTTCTGGAGGACGTTCAGGGGAGGCTGCTGCTTAAATGGAAGCTGATGTAAAAGATTACATATTTGCTGTGGTTTTGGGAGGAAGAACACTCAAATTAGGAGATTGCTACAAAAATGTAGTCAAGAGACGCATTGAGCTGTCAGAAATGAGGCCTCCTCCACCTCACCCTCCGGATGAAACAGGATGTTCTTCCAAGGAAGATGTGCCTCTTCCTGACAGTGTTTGTGAGGCATCTGCCAGGCTGGGACAGTGACATCATGGAGAGGGCAGCTCTTCTGAGCAGCCTTGCAGGGACTGCATCACTCCTGCCTCTTTGGGTGTTTTTCTTGTTCCTACCTGGCAATATGAAGGTTCAGAGCAGGGCTTTGGTTTCCAGGTGTTTGCAGTCACTGGGTCACATCATTGCCAGTTCTGGTGCTGGGAGGTAACCACTGTGTGCCATCCGTGTGCACAGTGTTGTCAGTGCAGGGGGAAGAGGGGACTTCAGAGCAGGGTTTTGTCCTGCCTGAGCTCTGCAAAACTAGGGAAAATATCCTCAGAATAAATATCCAACTTGGAACATTGTCAGTACTTCACCAATGTGTGTCTGACAACAAACATAATTTAGCTGAGGCACTTGGAGATGTTGGTTCATCCTCAAACTGAACACTGTGTGTCTGGGAAGAAGGCAAAAAATTGGATTTTCTTCTAATAATCAAAGTGAACTCCTCCTAGGAGTAACATTTCCAAGCAGGAGAAACGTTCCCTCCAGTTTGCATCTCTGATATTAAGCAGGTAATAAAAATGACGAGTGGCTGTGTCTGATCACCACAACACACTCCCTGTGCTGGAGCAGAGCGAGATAAATTGTCTGCTGTGATTTCCCTGCCATCAATAAATACACAGAGCTCTCAGCTGTTTATTCCCACCTGCCTGTAGCAGCATTTTGGAATTTGAAGTTGTACTGTAACATATTCCAGTGCAGGTCTGTCTTGAATTAACATTCACCTCGAGTGTGGCACTGATCCAGTTTGAGGAATTTTAACTTAACAACCCACTCTTAGATCTGTCCCAACCTCAGTCATGGAAGCTGGGACTGAATTGGAGATACCCAGATCAGGAGGTGGTTTATTTGACTTAAATTACTGAGTGTAAATGCTAAGTAATCAGAAATAAACCGTTTGAATGATGAAATTCTCCACTCACCGGTGATGAATTTTGGAGCGATTAGTTTTAATTGCAAGGTAAATACACAAGTCTTCTATAATTGGATGCTTATAATGTTAATTGCATTGAACTTAATCGTACTTTGAACTGTGATATTCAGGGCAAGAAGCATTTGAGTGCCTGGCATTGTTTAATCCAACTATTACAAAAATTCCGGACATTGGAATAAAAAAGCAGAAGTTTTTTCCATTCAAAACCCGAAGTTTTTCTCTTGCCATCGGTCATTAGTCCTGTGGCTCCCTGGAACACATCAAATGCTGGGAATCTAAAATACTTTTGAGGACTATGCTGGAAATTACCATGGATCAGTGATCTTCAGGCAGTGTGGGGGTCTGTGGTCCAACAGTTCGTGTTTTGGGGTCTTAAAACGGAAGTTTTGGTGGCACTTGTGTTAAGGGCTGCAAGAGCTCTCCATGTCGAAATGAGATGTTTGTGACTGTGAAAACATTTGGAATGCGGGATGAAAGAGCCAAGGGAAGACTCTGATCACTGGAAAAGGAGCAAGCGGAAGAGGAAACTTTCCACCATCTCTTTGCAGTGGGGATTAAACCCTGGAACATCCTGTGTGTGTTTGTCTGTGCACACACTGCACAAAGCAGTCCGTGGAGACGGCTGGACTCCTCGCATGGACTCCTCGCGCGGGTGCGGGTGCGGGATGCGGCTCCCCTCGGCCGTGCCCTGTTGGGCGCTGGTGCTTCGTGCAGGAGGAGCACAGGCCGGGTCCTGCGCTGCGAATGCGCCGCAGGGTCCGGCAGCGCGGGGCGAATCCCGACTTGTGCTCGGCCTGCGGAGCTCTGGGCAGCAGCGGGGCGGCTCCGCAGCTTGGGGTGCACAGGGTGCCTTTGGGGTGCTGAGCTCACCGCCCCACCCCGCCCCGCCCGGCCTTGGCTGGCGCTGGGCTCGGCGCGATGTCACTCGTGGTAAACTTGGGCAGGAGCTGCTCCTCGGTGCTGCTTTGCTCTGGTTGTCAGTTCAGTGCCTGCTGTGGAGTGAGGGTGTCTCATCAACAGTGCAGGAGAGGGAAGCGCTGAGGGGATGGCGGAACTCGATGGTAACCTGGGGCAGGGGTGAGTTGTAAAGTGCTGCTCAGACGTGTAAGAGCAGCCTCAGGCAGTGCTGTGCTCCCTCGGAAAGGGAGGTGGTCAGGGAGAAAAGAGGATATCCATGGGGAAGGACTAGACAGCACTCCAGAATCACAGACCTGCCCAGGTTAGAAGAGATCATCGAACATTCCCCCCGCACCGCCAAGGCCACCACTGAACCATGTCCCCGAGTGCTACATCCCTCTGTCTTTCAAACCCTTCCAGGGTCGGTGACTCAGCCACTTCCCTGGGGGTGTTCCGATGCTTGACAACCCCTTATTTACTCTTTGTTGCTTTTGTTGTTGTTTCCAGCCTCGCTTCTTCTTCTGCATCCCCTTGCAGCTCCCTCTGCACCCTTACCATCACCCTGGGGAAGCAAAGGAGCCCAGCACAGCCTTGTGCTGTGCTTTCAGTGCCCGCTGAGGTTGTCCATCACTAACCCTTGTCTTGGGGAAGAGCTTTGAGACCGGTGACCTCTCCAATCGCTAATAAAAATATTTCCCTGGAAGGAAACGCTTGCAGAAATCCCCCATCCCGCTCACAGCTGGCGCAGTGGGACACGTAAATATTTATGTCTCTTGAATTTCGGGGGCTGGGATTTGTCCCTGCGCTGCCGCAGTTGATTCAAAGGCTGGAGCGTCCTCCCCCGGGGTCGGTCCCGTGTGCTGTGCCTTTTGCTTTGCGTAACCCCAGCGGAGGTGTGGAGTAACGCTGGTGTCCGTGCGCTGTCTGCCTGCCCCCGGCGTTGTGTAAGCGCGCTGCCATTGGGCACGCAGCACTTATACAATGTGGGCAGCACTTATAAAAGTGCTCCCGGGGGATGTCTCCGTCCTGCTCGGCCGCGGCTCCCGCTGCTCCCGCTGCTCCCGCTGCTGGGACCTCGCCACAAGCGGCTTCGGAGGTAAGACCTTGGAATTCACATGTTCACGGGGATAATTGCAGGAATTCAACCGGTTTAGCGTCAGCATTATGAAGCCAAAACTTAAACCCCAGTTGCAATTACTTAAATTTCAACATCTTAAAGATTTTAGGACATAATTTTTCATTTTCAAGTGTTTATAGCTGTCTCATTTTAAAATGTTTATGGCTGTAAAGGCAGTGCCGAAAGTATTTCCCCTCTGTCCTGTTCAACTGTAAACTTCTCTTTCCTTTGAACTTTTAAAATGGGAAAAATTTATATGAGGTTTATGTAGTAAAAAGGAGATTTTAAGAAAGCTTGAGCCAGAAGTGCAGCCTCTTGCTTGGTTTTTGGAAGTTTATTGAATTCCAAATCTCCCTATGTGATTTTAAATAGAAGTGAAATACTTATTTCTAGACAAGCCTAATAGAGAAGTCAGTGTGAAACTTTGCAAGTGTGCGACCAGCTGCTGGGTCCGTGTGGCTTCCTGCACTCAGCTCTCTTTCAGGAGTGAGGATCTGGTTCAAAAGGAACCCCAGGAATCAGCCTCTGGGAAGGAGCTTCATCCCCAGACTTGAAAAAGTTGGCACATTACCCCGATTTGCTCAATAAATGGAATTTTTCCTAGATGAGTCTCTAACTTCACCTTTGTTTTAATGTGATTAAAGTCTTGGAAAGCAGGGAGCTTTCATCAAAGTGCCAAGAACAAGTACAAAGCAAGCTGAGAAAGGACCCAGTGTGTGCTCAGGTTGCTTTGAGGGCCGTGAAGGAGCTTAACGAGCTGTGTATGAATATCCATAATAACGTGGAGGTATCGGAATGCTCAGGTTATTAATCCTCCCCAGGAAGGACTCCATACCATCCCAAATCAGATTAATGTGTGCTGTACACAGTGCTGGGCTCCAGGTGGGACTGCAGTGATGGGGGGTTCATTTTTATTCACCACGAGTGTCATTGCCATCCAGAGAGCTCTGCAGGTGCCAGTTCAGAGCAGTCACTTGATAACAAGCTGTAAAATCGTTATCTCCCAGATTTTCCTTGCATTTCTTTGGGATTTCGTCTCGTGGCTTCACCTGTGTCCTGCTTTTGTGGTCAGACCTTCCTTAGTGGCCAGTGATGGGATCCCCAGGGGAGGGTGGCAAACACTGTACAGAAACCGGGCAAAACTGTTGCCTTTTGGAACAAAAAAATGGGAATAATGGGGTGACAGATGAACAGCTTGGCCAGCAGTGCTTTGACCAAACACACCTTCGGGTTGACCAGCACTGGAAAAACTCGTATTTCAAATATTTTAGTTTAGAATCACAGCCTAAATAAGATCTTTTAAACAATTTGACTACCCAAACTTGTAGTTTTTAAAAGCTGTGAGATCCTTTGTTAAACATGTCATTCAGCTGGATTTAAGTCCCCTTCTCAACGAGCTCATTCACACAGGAAGTTAATGAGATTTAACTAATGTGCTTTAAATCAACGCAAGGTTTGAGCAAGGTTTGAGCTCGGCATAACTTTCCTGCCTGTCTTTGTGCAGACTTGCCCTAATAATGTTGGTCAGTTATTAAGACACCGTTCTGGATGGCAGTCAAAATACCAACTACTTAAAAATTCATTAGTGCCTACAAAGAACGAATATGTTTGTGCTTTGAAGAGCTGCTTTGAAGTGAAGGGAGAAACCAGCTCAGGGCTGAAACTCCTTAAAGTGCCCGACAACTCTTCTTGAAACTTAAATTTAGCTTTTTGAAACTTAAATATTAGGAAGTTTGGGTGTATTTAGCAGTATTTTGTCTGTCTCTCCTGCAGGTAAAGTGATGTCTTTTTGGGTGGTGTTGCATTAAATTTGAAGTCTCCTTTTTTAAGCTGCAGTTCAGTGGAGCAGGGACATCTCTGTGGCTTTGAAGGATGTGGTGGCATTTCAGTGGAGCTTCAGTTCATGGGAAAGAGTTCTGGGTGCAGGAGGTGCCTGGTGGACACAAATCAAGTGTAATCCCAGGACCAGAGAGGCTCAGTTTCAAACAGCCTGAGGGAAAACTCCATTTAATACTAAAGCAGGTCGGTGGTTTTCACATGTAGCAAAACAAGGTTGAAGTTTGGGTTCTGGGCGCCGTTTTTCATGTCTTTGAGATGGTGAAAATCTCCTGGAAGGTGTAAAAAACACACTTTGGGCACATCTACATACCTGGACGGTGGGCAGGACCTCCCAGGTGCCGGGTCCAGGTCCCAGTGTGGGATGGAGCTGTGAAACAATTGGACTTGTGGTTGTGGTTCTGCAGTGAGGGCTTTGATTGCATCACTGAAGTACTTGTTGGGCTTTATTAGCCCCGATGATGAGATACTTGTGGAGTTTTTTTTAACTGGGGAGGACGTTTTTAATTCGTAGGAAAACATCCAGCAGCTCCTTGCACAGCTTTGGGTAGCAAAGTCGGTACTGTTTGGGTGGCTTGTAATTTGGTCATTAATTTTAAACCTCTTTGATAATGTATTGTTTCATGTCTAAAAGTTTATCAAAAACAAGGTTCTGGGCAGCTTTAATGTTTATTTATCTGTGCTGTGAGGTAGGAGGTGTGAACAGCTGTGACAGGCTGGACAGGGAGAGGGGGAGCCTTGTCCCAAGGCTCTTTTGGTGTTAAAAATAACCTAAAAGGGAGGACCCAGATAAATCCAGTGCCTGGAGCTGGTGCACAGCAAAGTGTGTCTAATAACAAAGAGGAGCCCCTTGGTTTTGATGCCTTAATGGCACAAAATCAGCACAGAAGTTTGGGGTGATGGTAACTGCAGCCGGTGGCAATCTGGAGAAAGCTGCAGTTCCATAATTAACTGGGAATTGCCTTGCTTTTGTGTGTTGTCTGTGTGGCCAGGGATAGTCTACCCTGTGAGCAAACTTGGGCTAATTGGAGCCTCCACAACATTCCTTCATTGTCTGCATTGGAACACTCCCGTTTCGCTGATGGCTTTGGTACAGTGCGTTGGTGATGGAATTTCTTGCAGAGCTTCCCTGGTCTCTTGGCATCCATCCTGCCACCTCCTGCAGCCAAATACAGCTCCCTGGATACCCCCAGCCCTGTGTCTGCCTGGCCCCTTCCCCGTGTCCCTGGAGGGCAATCCAGCCTGTCAGCAGCTCTGTCCCACAGCGTGGGATTTCTCCATAATTTGTCCTGGTGCTGCAGAGCCTGATGAGCTGCTTGGCCTAAACACACATTTTTTAAACCAAACAAAGCAAATCTGGTGCATTTGTTACTGGCTTAAATTCTTCACAGCTGTGACACTGCAGGAACTGAGAGTTTTCTCTTAGTTGCAGTTTCTAGCACGTCCTTCCCAGAAGGAGCTCCCAGTGTTGGGCCTGAGTGAGTAAAGTGAGGTTTAAAGCTGGTTTTATCTTCTGCCCAGGCTTGGTACATTTCACGATAAAATACCCTGATGTGCAGACAGTCCAAATCCCTTTGAACATCTCTGTTGTTTGTCTGTGCCAAAAATATAATCTCAGACCTGGAGGATGCCTTGATTTGTGTTTGCCCTGTGTTAGAGATGCCAAACACTTGGAAGTGGCACGGGAGGGGATGGAATTCCAGAGGCACCACTGCAGTTCAGGTCACCTTCAGTGTGACAGCTTCTGGCTGAGCATCGTCTCTGCCTGCAGGAGAAAGTCAGTGCTGTTCACATGAGTCTGACAGCTAATTAAAATAATAAATTGATGATTGTAATTAAGCGGTGACCTTAATTTGATTCTAATCTCCTTAGTGGGTGCAACAGCCAGAGCTGTCCTGGCTCTCCAGCCGCCTGTAACAGCCAAGAAGGGCCTGGTTGGCTCTGCCATCGCTCCTGCCCAGGGCAGTGGGACATGGGACATTCCCACCCTGGTGCTCCTGGCAGCTTTTCCAGCAGGACACTCCAAAGGATGGGCTGTTTCTTTGCCAGCTGCTTTTATAACCACACTCATTGTGCCTCTTGTGCTACCATTGCCCTTGTGCAGCAGAGAAGGGCCACCACATGCAGGACAGTTCCTGGTTTTCCACAGTTGGAGAGGAGGGAGAGGCCCGCAGGTACTGACTGGGGACCAGGGAAGGGGTTGTCCCTCTGTGCTGGCACTGCTGAGGCCACACCTCAAGGGCTGTGTCCAGTTCTGGCCCCTCACCCCAGTAAAGACCTGGAGGGGCTGGAGTGTGTCCAGGGAAGGGAACGGAGCTGGGAAGGGGCTGGAGCACCAGGAGGGCCTGAGGGAGCTGGGGAGGCTCAGCTGGAGAAAAGGAGGCTCAGGGGGGACCTTCTGGCTCTGCAAGTCCCTGCCAGGAGGGGGGAGCTGGGTGGGAATTGGGCTCTGCTCCAGGGAACAGGGACAGGAGGAGAGGGAATGGCCGCAGGCTGTGGCAGGAGAGGGTCAGCTTGGACATCAGGAGGAATTTCTTCATGGAATGGGTTGTTAAACATTGGAACAGGCTGCCAAGGGAGGTGGTGGAGTCCCCA
The DNA here is from genome assembly GCA_035222235.1 of Margarornis squamiger. Taxonomy (NCBI): domain Eukaryota; kingdom Metazoa; phylum Chordata; class Aves; order Passeriformes; family Furnariidae; genus Margarornis; species Margarornis squamiger. The sequence continues at coordinate 802,663 of JAWWTY010000055.1, forward strand.
TCATCCCTGCAGGTGTTCAGGGCACTCAGAGCTCTGGTCTGGATGATGGAGATCAGTTACAGGTTGGACTTCATGGGCCTGGAGGACTTTTCCAACCTTTAAGGTTCTGTGATTAACTAATTCCTTCTGTTTTGCACTTGTACTGTGAGGAGGAGGAAACACACCTTTCAGGGTACCTGGGGTCCTCCTTTTACCTTTTTCATCAGCTTTTTCAGACAGACCTGCAGTAAAACTTGGTGTTTGCAAAGACCTTCGTTGTTTTAGGAGGTTTTTGGTTTGAGTTTGGCAAATAAGGAAATACATAAAGCTGCTTTCTGGGGAAAATACCTGCATCATCCTTACACTTGGAAAAAGCAGAGATTTTCAGGGTTGAAAGTCCTGGGGCAGCCTGAACTCCAGACTGAGCTTCTTCCAAAGGGTTCATCTCTAGGTCTGCTTATTGCAAAGGAGCTTTACAGTATTGACATGTCTTGGTGCTGCCAGGCCCACAGCACCTGGAAGAGTGTTGGCCCTTCTAAAGGATGTCTAAAAAAACCCAAACCAGCCCAAACAAAAAGAAAAGTCCCAAAACTGTTACTGCCCCAAGAATGTCCCACCCTGGAGATCAGGTTGGTTTTCCCCAATCTTTGCTTTGCCAAGCTCTGGATCAAAACGTTGGTGTTAAAAATCCTCACACTTTGGGGATGAACTGCCATCACAGCAAATCTGATTTAGGGAATATTTTTAGTGTGATTCAGCCAAAAACTATATGAAATGCTACTGCTTTTAAAGAAAACAGTGCACACAGGGAGAAGGTGTCTGTATTACATTTGCCTGCTCCTTGTGTGGGTTCATGTCCAGTTCTCCTCCTTTCCATGGTAATAAACCCTTTATTTATATCTGTACCTTCTGTCCTGCCCAAGTTAACCCTGGAATCTACTAAGAGATGAGTTTTCAAATGATTTTTAGACATATTCACATGCAGTTTGTTACTTAATACCAATAGAAATGTGAAACAGAAGTTTTTTGTGCAGCCTGGATTGTCACACAAGCAGATTTCCTTCTAAGAAAACCTTTGCTGTGTTCTGCAGTGGGTGCTGTTACTTGTGGCAGAGGTTCCAGAGCAGACTTGCAGAAAGAAAAAGTCATTTAATCCCAGCCTTGCTGTGCATCTCCATCTCTGATGGGCTTTACCTTTCTTTCCATGGATTTTGAAATGCATCCTAACTTGTTTAAATAGGAGCAGCTTTGGTGGAAGGGAAAACTGGTGTCAGTAGAGCCGTGAAAGGGATGATGTTGTGTCAGGCCGGGCAGTGCCACCACTTGGTGTCCCCTCCCAGTGGCTCCAGGTTCGTGCTGGAGAAAAGTTACCAAGTGCTCAAAATGCAGAGGAGCCTTTCCCTGCTCAAAATGCAGAGGAGCCTTTCCCTGCCCAGGAGGGTTTTTCTCTGAACTTGCACCCAGCCTATCCCCTGCTCCTTGTCTAAATCCTAATCTTATCTACAGCCCTGTAAACCCTGCCAGCTTCTGGCCTTCCTGGGGTAATTACCCTGGGGGTCATTTGGTTCAGGAAGGTGAATGTTAATCAGTGTCCTTATTGCAGTTCCAGCCTTTCCATCTGATCCGAGGCTGCACATAATTCATTGGACAGTGTGTACCTGCCTGATGATGAATGAGTTTTATCTTTTTCCATGACTTCCCAGCTCCTGATAGCTGGATTTGCTGTGGAGGGCTATAAAAATGTCTGAGTCATGTGTGGCTGAGCCCGGCTGGTGGGACACGAGGGCTGATAGGGAAGGACCTCTCAGATAACCTCATCCCTGCCTCGGGATTTCTGCTTGCCTTTGACACTCCTGATTGCAGTATGAAAGTATTCCCTAAACCTCTGATTACCATCTGTGCCATCAAGTGCAAGTTTAATTGCTGAGCAGAAGCAAGAAAAGCTGGAAAATTTGGTCTCCTGGCTTTTCTTGGAGCACCCCCTGACACACACACATGAACAAACACTCCCCTCTGTAGGAGAAGTAGCAGATGAGGCTCCTGTTAATTGGGAGTTGCTTGTTTGGGAACCCTCATCCAAACCCTGGGGTAGCTGTTGTGTGTCAGCTCTCAGCAATCCACACAAGGCAAACTTTGGAATTCTGAGGGACCATTCCAGAAGAGTGAGCCCATCCTGGAGAAGACAATGCTGCTGGTTTGCAGTGCCCAGGAAAATAGGATTAGAAGGTCTTTTCTCTTTTATCAGTGGAGATGCTGGTTAATGCCAACTAAGCAGCTTATGGGGCCAGAGGACCTGAAACCACATCTCGTGACTGGCAGGTTTCCTCTCTCCAGGGTTTTATTGGCCTGGGGCCTTGGTGAGGGAGGTGTCCTGCTGCCTTTTCCCTTTCCCTTCCCAACCCCACAGGAGAAAGCTGCCAGACTAAACCTCGCCTGTCTCCATCACTGATTTTCTTGGAGAATAAAATATGTTGACAGTGACAGAAAAAGGCAAATTCTTTTGTTCTTGTGTGCTTGGAAAAAAAAATCTATTGTGGCTGCACAGTAAAAGCAAACAAAACCCCTCCAAAAATCCCAGCCCAGACCCCCGAAACCTTTAAGCAGGACCTGTGTCCTCTCCACCCTGAGCTGCACTTTGAAAATCCATGGCCATTGTAAAAATGGGAATGGGTTATTTTTCCAGAATAACAGGGCAATGAGTGTTCAAACCAGGCTTAAGTCCAAGTGCGAAATAATTAAATATGCTACCTTAATTCTGGCTTTAATAAACAAATCTTAACCCTTTTATGAAGGCACTGCCTTTCATCCCTTCATGACTTAATTAAGGCTTCAAGGGTGTCTTGCCCAAATAGCCTTCCTTATGTAGGTGTATTTTCTCACTGGAAAAGTTACATTGCTGTGAAAGATTAATATCTCTTTCACCTCAAGTAACCAGAAATTTCTGGTAAATGGGCAATTAACAGTTATTAAGGGATTCTAAAATCTTAGCATTGTGTATTAGTCCAGTCCTGAATTGTCCCCAGCACAAGGGTCTTTGTCAGGTTTAGTTATTACTGCCATTCCAGTGGACAGGAGCTGCTGGCATTTCCTGAGCACCACTTGGAAGGGAAACTTAAGAAAAAACCCCAAACCCTGCTTTTTTCTTTCTGATATAAACCAAACTGTGTTTTTGAGTGCCCAGCAGCTGCATTTCCACTTATGTGGATCCACTTGAACACGTCATTATTGCCCTGCTTTTGAGGTAACCCCTGTTTTGCTGCTTCAGTGTGTTTCTGGCTGCTGAAAATTCCACTTTCTGTGATTTTTAAAAGGCCATTTTTCAGGTTCTGTCCTGTACTTTCACCTGTATCTGAGCTGGTTTCATCTGCACATGTTTGCAGCTGCATTTTCTGTCTGAGGCTCAGGAACCACAGGCTGCACAACTTGGTATGCTGCAGGATTTTCTGTGCTGTCCTGCAGGAAGTTTATGTTTAAATCTCTTCACTCCTATTCTTTAGTCTTGGAAATGGCAAATGTGTAGATGATAATGGACAGGCAGGACTCATTTAAGGAGCAAATGGGGGAAAACTGGACTGTAGTGACCTGGCTGGGATAAGAAAAGAGTACTCGTGGGCTGTAAGATCTTCCCTTTTCCTGTTCCAAAAGAGTAGTGAAACTCATTAAAATGCACCAGTTTATCCTGAAGCAGTTGCTTCAAAATCCCTCCAGCAACTGGAATCATTTTGGGTGGGGATGTTCAACAGAAAGGGATCATTTTGGGTAGGGATGTTCAGCAGAAAGGGATCATTTTGGGTAGGGATGTTCAACAGAAAGGGATCATTTTGGGGTAAGGATGTTCAACAGAAAGGGATGGGTTTAGGTACGGGTCTCCAGCAGAAAGGGCTGTTTCTGTCTGAGACAGACTCACTGAAAGGCAGGTCCTTCCCTGTCCATCTGGTCTGAGCTTCCTGGATGCTTTTTATTTAAAAATAAGTCATTTTCAGGGAAAGGATTCAGTTATACAGAGGTAACTCTGCAAATTCACACTCCCTTTCTGCAGTGCATGTTCAGCTGTTCTACACTGCTCCAAACATGCAGTACAGATGTACTTAGTTCCCAAAAAGTGCTGTTGAAATAGCTGTGAAATAGAAATAAAACCAACGTTTCAATCTACTACTAATGATTGAAGACAACAATGAGAGAATAATGACAGTATTCCCACTCTGAAAGAATTCAAAGTACCTTCATCTTTATCTTAAATGATAATCTGCTAATTACCAGGGAGGATTGATGAGAGCTGGTGAGTCACAAGCATGAAAGGGAACCCAGGCTGTGGGATGGTGTGAATGTACACAAATTTTAGGGAATAAAAATATCCATGTCTCCCTTCAATTCCAGGATTCATTGATGGGACCGATACCTTGATGTCCCAGCTGGATTACTGAGAACTCGGTGATTCCTGGAGGTGCTGCTGTTTAAATAAGGAGTTGTCCCCAGTGCTTGCCTGTCATCCCAGGAGCATCCCTTTGGGTGCTGAATGCAAGTCCTGGACATTCTGGAAACGATGGGGATTGGCAAAAACACCACCTCGAAGTCGGTGGAGGCGGGAGGTTCCACAGAGGGCAAATACGAGGATGAATCCAAACATCCCACCTTCTTCACGCTGCCTGTAAGTACCGCATTCCAGCCCTGCGTGCTCGGGCTCAGTGTGAATCGGTCAATCGTGTTCTAATTTCCACAAGCACTTGGTAACAAACCTCTTTTGCTGCTGGATGGTGTTTGTGTGTAAACAAGGTTGTGTGTGGTCGTGCTGGGGGTGCTTCCCAGCCCTGCTGATCCCGGGATTAGAGCAACCAGCTGTCCCACTGCAGGAGGCACCAAGCCCCGGGCTGGAATCATGGAATCATTAAGGTTGGAAAAGACCTCCGTGGGGATGAAGCCCAAACTTTGATCAAATCCCACTGCATCCACTAAGCCATGTCATGGAGTCTCTCGGTTTTTGAATGCTCCCAGGGGTGGGGACTCCACCACCTCCGTGGGCAGCCTGTGCCAGTGTGTAACCACCCTTCCAGTGAGGAGATTTCCCCTGATACCCACCCTGCCCCTGCCCTGTCCCAGCCTGAGGCCGTTCCCTCTCCTCCTGTCCCTGTTCCCTGGGAGCAGAGCCCAGTTCCCACCTAACTCCCCCCTGTCAGGGAGTTGCAGAGAGGCAGAAGGTCCCCCCTGAACCTCCTTTTCTCCAGGCTGAGCCCCCCCAGCTCCCTCAGCCCACCCTTCCCCAGCTCTGTTCCCTTCCCTGGACACTCCCCAGCCCCTCCATGTCTCACTTGTCCTGAGGGGCCCAAAACTTGACCCAAGACTCAAGGTGTGGCCTCAGCGGTACCCAGCACAGAGAGTGGGCACTGCCTACCTGGACTCAAGTTCAGCCCCTGCCAACCAGCATGACCCGAGATGCTCAGCTGAAAGACAACAGCAAGGAAACGTTTGCTTGTCTTCTGCTTACGCAGATCTTCTGTTGGATACTTCTGTTGTACATGTCACCTCTTGAGAACTCTTCCAACCAGTGTGCTGCTGGTTCCTCCCATCCTGTGTGATGTGTTTTGGAGCTATGTGTTATATCTTTGAGGAGCCCCGTGTGATGTGTTTTGGAGCCCCGTGTGATGCGTTTTGGAGCCCCATGTGATGTTTTGGAGCCCTGTGTGATATCTCTGAGGAGCTCCGTGTGATGTGTTTTGGAGCCCCGTGTGATGTGTTTTGGAGCCCCGTGTGATGTGTTTTGGAGCCCCGTGTGATGTGTTTTGGAGCCCTGTGTGATATCTTTGAGGAGCTCCATGTGATGCATTTTGGAGCCCCGTGTGATGCGTTTTGGAGCCCCGTGTGATGCGTTTTGGAGTCCCGTGTGATGTGTTTTGGAGCCCCATGTGATGTTTTGGAGCCCTGTGTGATATCTCTGAGGAGCTCCATGTGATGCATTTTGGAGCCCCGTGTGATGTGTTTTGGAGCCCTGTGTGATATCTCTGAGGAGCTCCATGTGGTGTCTTTCAAGCCTCTCTCTCCCCAGACCTGCTGTTACAGAAATGATGACTCGCCGTGCTCTTCATGTTTTCTGACAGAATGTCAAAGGCAGATGTCAAGTACCAAGGGAGAAAACTGAGTGATAGGAGGTGTGATTGCAGAGGCAAGGTTTATTTTAAGACCTTGTGTTTGGTTTCTGTTGTGTTTTTAAGGTTGTGATAAATGGGGGAGCAACGTCCAGTGGTGACCAGGACACAGAAGACACGGAGTTGATGGCCATCTATACTACAGAAAATGGCATAGCAGAGAAGGTATGTGGTGGTTCCCTTGTAGGTGAGGACTCACTCTTGCTCTTTGGGTTCATCCCTTGTGCTCCCCAGTCTCACATGGCTGTGGTTTCCCGTCCCAGCAGACAGTGCTGACTCACAGGCTCCAAGCAGCTTGGGGCAGCTCTGGCCTCATGACTGCTCTGGTCACACACTGGTTGCAGAATGCAGGGCCTGACTCAGGCAGTGTCAGCAGCAGTTGATGCCCTTTGCCCTGGCACCAGAATTCACAGGATGCAAGTTTGGGATTTCTTCATCCCACTGGCCTTTTGCATGGTTTCCCTGGGAGGGTCATTGTGCTCTGCTTTCAGCCAAGGAGACTGGGGGTTTGAGCACCTCCAAAAGGAGGGTCTTCCCACTCTCTTTCCCAGCTTCTTCCAAGCTCCAGCCTCATAAGATTAATTCTTCTAGTCCTTTTTCCGGCTAGGGACTGCTTATTACTGAGTGGCAGCTTTATGAATGAACTGCAGGTCATGAAAACCCTTGACCATTTTTCTGCAATAAAACTGTGACTGTTTCACCTCTTCAGGAAGACCAGTTGAGGCCTCAAAGGACACCAGTTTGGTTGGGATTTTTCCGGCTTTTCCCTCCATTCCATCATTCCCTAGGCCTGTTCAATAACAATCCTGCCAGCTGAGATGGTTTGAGTCTAAGCTTTAGTTTAAAATAAGGACGAGGATTATGGTAAATCTGAGCAGCACCTTCTCCTGAAATGTTTAATCAAACTGGATTTGTGGTGGAGCCTTGTCACTCTGAAAAGCCTCAACTTGGCTAAAATTTTTCAGGTGTCCTAGCTGGAAGAAGAGCAGAGCTCTCCTGGTTCCAAGCACCATGTGAGGCTGTAACTTCTGCTGGGGCACAGACAATCCCAAGGGTCTGCAGTTGAGGTTTTCCAACTCAGACACCAAAACTCACTTCTGAATTTCAGATTGAAAATACCCCCTGAACAGCTGGTTCTGCCAGAGGTCTTTTAGTGCAGCATTCCAGAAGGATGTTGTGAGGGGCAGGATGTGCCTCGGGGTGCTCTGTCTGCCTGTGTGTCCCAGGCACATCCATCGTGATCTTGCTGCAATTTAGTGGACAGATCCTGGCAACTGTTGCCCTGTGTGTCTGTGATGGCTGATTTTTGGAGCATGCTTGGACTGGAGTGGAGAGAGATAATCTGATAAAACCTTGAGCAAAGGTGTGTGGTACAAATTGTGCAACCAAGATAAGTGATCTCCAGACACTAATCTAGGTCTTCGTGGCCTGGTTTTACCAAATGTGTGTTTTCTCCCTTCCAACTGGTCCATGTGGTCAGAACTGCAAATGGTGGAGAAGAATTCACCCTAAAGAGACCATGAGCTTCTGAACAACCAAATCTCCTTGAGTTAAAGTTTTGCTTTGGTTCACAGGGAATGAACAGCATGGGCAGGCCCTGGCACAGGTTGCCCAGAGAAGCTGTGGCTGCCCCATCCCTGGGAGTGTCCAAGGCCAGGTTGGA
>JAWWTY010000055.1:816379-850116 GCA_035222235.1 Margarornis squamiger
GTGGTGGGTTCTCCATCCCTGGAGGTGTTTAAGATGAGACTGGATGTGGCATCAGTGCCATGGTCTGGTAATCACAGGGGTGTGGGGTCAAGGGTTGGACCTGATGATCTCAGAGGTCTCTTTCAACCCAGCTGATTCCGTGATTCCTTGATATATGAGAAGAGGGTGATCAGTGAGTGGGGAACTGGAGCACTGGGGCAGCACTGACTCTCCTTTCCCCCTGCCAGCACTACCTGACGTGTTTCAGCGGGACGATCGCCGTGCCCTTCCTGCTGGCCGATGCCATGTGCGTGGGCTTTGACCAGTGGGCCACCAGCCAGCTCATCGGGACCATCTTCTTCTGTGTGGGCATCACCACCCTCTTACAGACCACCTTTGGCTGCAGGTGAGGCTCAGCACCTGCGGGGCTGGTGGCAAAGGCAGCCACACGTTGGGATCTCCAAGGTCCAGGAGGGAAGGGGGGTGTTTTTCAAGGACGAACATGAGGCACGAGATGGGTCAGGCACAGGGCAAGGTTTGGAAAGCTGCTCCCAAGAGAAGGTGGATCTGAAATAACAAAAGGCATTCCCAGGGCAAGAAAACACAGCAGGGAGGGGGGAGAGGGAGGAGGGAAAGTCAGGAGAACAGAGGAAAATGGGAGGAAAAGGGAAAATTCATGGCAAAAAGGATTAATTTGGGCATTTTTATTTATTTTTTTAGTAGTTTCTTGAATGAACTGTTGGGCATTTTTATTTACTTTTTATTAGTTTCTTGAATGACGTTTGGGGTATTTACTTTTTAGTAGTTTCTTGAATGATGTTTGGGGTATTTACTTTTTAGTAGTTTCTTAAATTCTATTTTAGGTATTTTTATTTCTTTTTAGTTTCTTGAGTGGTGTTTGGGGCATTTTTATTTTTTAGTAGTTTCTTGGATGATATTTTGAGTATTTTTATTTATTTTTTAGCATTTTCTTGAATTATACTTTAGGTATTTTTATATAATTTTTAGTAGTTTCTTGAATTATATTCTAGGTATTTTTATTTCTTTTTTAGTAGTTTCTTGAATGATCTTTCATTCTTGCCAGTACTGAGGTGGCTGTGATCAGACCTACACCAAATTGCATTCTTGATCCTGTGAAGGGCTTGGCAAATTAAAAGGGTGGGGGAAAATGCTGAGTGTAACTTGTAATTCTCTGAGCTGAGTCTCTGTTACCTTCCAGTGCATCAAATAATGTGTTTTTATTTGTCAGCTGCTCTGAGCTGCAGGCCATGGCCTTTCCTGGAGTTGGGAATCCACACATACAGAGGTGTGGCCTTCCAGGGCTGCCTTCACCTCTCCTTTAGGAGGAAACAAGAGCCCAGCTGGCAAATACTTGTATAAATGTGGTGCTGGCAAGGACAGGATGTTACAAGTTTTATTAACGTGAAGATAAACCTTTAAAAACGTGCAGAGAGATGGTTGATGTGTTGATTTAAACTTTGGGAATAACGAAAACCAGGGGAGTTCCTTCTGCATCTTCTTCAAGAGAATAAACCAAGAGTGGTAAGAAAAACAAGAAGTGCATATTTAAGAGGTTCCTTCCATGATTCGTGGGCCTTTTGGTTCCATTTCAGAACAATTTTCTATTTTGCAGCAGAAAATGGCCAGTTTATCCCAGGTTTATCTGAGAACAGAATGTCAGGGTGGCTGAGGGGTCTCAGTGGGTGCAGAAGCCAAGCCTGGGCTGGAGCAACTTTTCAGCTAAAAATCTGCCCAGATATCTCAGGGTTTCCAATGTAATCTTTGGTTGCTGTTTTAGTTTTGTTGCTCAGCTTTGAGTGTCTCCTCCCTGAATTTCTTGGAGTTTAAAACCTTCCAGTTCTGTTGGAAGTGCAAGTTGTGGATGGGGATGGGCTCAGAGGGGAGTTTTGATTTCCTCTCCCCCTACCAACTTTCTTTTCTGCCTCAAATTTATCAGAAAAGCTTAATTTTCACATTTCCTGAGACGTTATCTCCTCACATTTGTCATATATGGGGGTTTCGCCCTCTAACTAATCTTGGCTCTTTATTACTTATGATTATTTTAATTCTGTTTTAAAATTATTTTTCTTTATTTTAACTTTAAAAATGAATTTTTAATTTCTGTATCACTTAATGAGTGATTTTTGGGCTCTTTCAGAAAGAAAGGGACCACCATGATGGTCCCACCCTATTGAAATCCCCTGTTCCTTGTGTATAATCCCATCCTGCCCTCCATCCTGTTGGAATTTTTCCCTTTTCAGTGGCTCCCACTTGCACTGGACTTACATTTTTATATCCTTGAAGGCAATTGTGTTTGGGCCTTAAAATAACTCGTATTTAAGGAGCAAATCTCCACTCTTGGCTGTTTTATAACTATTTACCATGTGATTGGGGGTTTATGTAAGGCTGGGAATGGGATACAGCAGCAAAGGCCGTTAAATGAGATTTTAAAGCATTCATTGGCAAGTCTGTCAACTGCAAAGTATTTCAGCAAATAAAGCTTTCAAAAGGTCAAATTCCACGGTTTGAAGGTCCTTAAGGATGGATTTAGCTCAGTTATGGGCTGTGGTCAGTTTGGTACCCAGAGCAGGTTTTGGAATTCCAGCTATTCCTCAGGTTGGGGGGTGAGCAGGAGCCTTGGCAGGGCTTGGGGGTAATTAGTGACTGAGCCAATCAAGCCCAGCTTTAATCTCCCTCACATTCCAGGCTGAGCTTCCCTACAACTGTGGCGCATGTTGGGATAAGGAAACATTTCCAGATGATTTTAACTGCACAACAACCTCTGTCTTTGCAGGGGCTCCTGCCAGAACTGAGCAACTTAATCAGTCAGTCCTGAAATTAAAATGATGTCCCACTCCTAAGCCAGAGGACTTTGGGCTTTTGGTGCCTTAGCAATGAGAGCCTGGCTATGCATCCCTAAGTTACATTCCAAACTGGAAGTGTCTCTTCACAAAGAGACGGATCTTGGCTGATTTTGAGTAATAAGTGTAAAAATTTAACAAAAAATGCAAAGTACTTTGTTTTTAAATCCTGCTTAGTGAAAAACCCCACAGTTTTGAGCCTGCTGGTCCTTTGGGTGAGCATCCAGTGAACTGTGGTGTGGGAAGGTGGGGCAGGATGCGATTATGCAGGTTGTTTGGTGTGGTGGGGAGCAATCTGGCCCCAGGTTTGGTACAACTGAGCTCACCCCCGAGAATGTGTTTGCAGGGAGCCTTTCCCAGACCCCTGGGCACGGGGGCCGTGTAGGTAGGATGGAGCAGTAGCAGCTTGTCTCGGGTGTTGCAGCACCAGCCAGCCCAGTTTGCTTAATGAACCTGCAAAATAAGGTGAATCATTGCCTGGGCTGCCAGCTGTGTCTTCCCAGAGATCCCCCTGGGATCTGTGCTTGGAGAAGCTCCCAGAGGGAATTGCATCCAGTCAGCTGTGTGTTTTCAGTGCAGCTTTTGGTGCGTTTTTAGGTTGCCCACGGCCCAGAGTGCTTTCCAGTGGTGCCTGTGGCCTTTCCAGCTCTTAGTAATGTGCTCTTGGTTTGATCTTTTCCTCCTTTGAGCCTTTTCTGTGAACCTGCTGCAGTCCTGTCTCCTGTCTTGGTGCTTGCTGTCCATCCAGGAGCTTCCCTATGGCTGTGAAAGGTCATGGAGCAGCCAGGAGTAATCACCATGTGCTCCACTTTGGGATCTGCTGTGAAAGGGAATCTATCATTTAATAAATCCATATTTATAGAATAGTTCAAAGTTAAGTAATATCTGGATATTCATGTTACACAACCTGCTGTGGGGTCAGTAATTACGTAGTTGGTAGATGCTCTTTAGATCTTAAATCTCTGGGGAAGTATCAACACCAATGCTAAGAATGTCATCTTGAAATTCTTGCAGTGTTTGTGTCTACGGGTGGCAACCACCTGGAACATCTAATCTGCTCTTCCCAACCCCACGTGCCCTTCCACATGAATGTCCAAGTGGCTGTGCTTGGAGTCCTGCACAGGGGGGACACTGAGCCCCTCCCAGGGCTCTTTTTGCCCATGGTGGGCTGGCAAAAGCTGCATGTCCAGCAGCAGGGGTGGTGTTGGCACCAGGGCATGGATGTGTCTCCCTGTGCTGCCAGGTCAAACCCAGTGACCTGGCACGGGCTGGCTAAGAGCTTTGGGCAGGGGGTGTTGGCTCCATGGCTGGGGCAGTGGGAGTGTTTCCCTGGGTTTGTTTCATGAGGGATTGTCACATTCCACACTTTCCTAACTGGGTGGAGGGTCAGTGAGCCCAACCCACAGCCAGGACACCACGCAAGGTCACCGTGTCTCCTTTCCCTTCCCACCAGGTTGCCCCTCTTCCAAGCCAGTGCTTTTGCATTCTTAGCACCTGCCAGAGCAATACTCTCTCTGGAGAAGTGGAAATGTAATAATACAGGTAATTGTCATTTGTGCTTGTCCAGGGTTAAGTGACAAATGTCCCAGATCACGTGGAGTGCCACTGTCAAACCTGCTGATGGGGAAACTGGAAGTGATGGAGGGAATGTGGAAGGTCTCTCCTTTTACAGTGTTAAAATACTGTACCTTAAAAAAAATACTCCTAAAAATGTCTTTGTGGAGTTCTGTTTCTGGGGATTTTTTAATATAAGAAATGTTGACAGAAGAAATCTTACCAGTAGCATAAAGTAGTTCTTCTGTTACATTTATATTCCATAAATGTTCCTTCCCAATATTTGGAAATAGCACATTCACTGGAATCCTTTGAAGTTGAGTAGGAGGAGGTTTGATGTTCAACATCACCTCAGGACCAGGATTTTTCCCTGTTTAAGTCATACCTGACAGGTTTTGACAGGATTTGGGTGTTCATTTGAGCTCTTCTTTCCTAATGTCATCATCCTGAAAGGTTTTAACTGTAGAGGGGAAGTGTGCAGGAAAACTGGTTGGGATAGGGAGTTTGCTTGAAATCAGGTTAGAAACTGAAGTGGAGACTCCTGGCAGTTTTCTTTTTCCTGGGCTGTGGTTATTCAGCACCAAGGCTGTGGGCAGGGGGAGGCAGCAGCACAGAGAATCAGGCTGCTTCTTTCTACCTAAAGTTCTTCCCAGGGCTCCTTTGGAGTCCCTAACAATTCAATTTATATTATTTATATAAATTTATATTATTTATCCATCTCTGTTGGTTCACATTCAAAATGTGCTGAATACACACCCTGTTGGAAGAAAATCCTGTGTGATATCCTGAGGTGTTAAAGCCGTTTCCCCACCACTCCAGCCTTTCCAAAAGAGCTTTACTGCGTCTTCCTCTTGGACCTTCTCACCTTCAGAAGGTGCCAGCTGGGGTTGTTACCACGGGGCAGTTCATTCAGGGAGTGCCCTAAATTGGTGGAGTTGGAGATTCCAGTGTGCACTTGAGTAATTCTCCATTCATCTGTTTATTGGGAGTGGGAAGGGAATCCCTAACTGACCTCCCTTCCTGAGAGTTAGGATTTGTGCCCCCTTTGGTGCAGTGGGTGGAGTGAGGGGTCAGTTCTCGGGGAGTGTGAGCCTGTTGTGCTTCATTTGTAGCTCTGCAGAGCTCCTTCTCCCTGGGAACCCGGGCTGGTTTGTCAGACACAGCATCAGGAGGGGTTTGTGTTGTGGGAAGAGGTGGCAGAGTGGCTGAGGAATAAATCCTGTGTTTTTTCTTGTCTCTCCCTGTGAGATGTGACAGTGACAAACGGGACAGCAGAGCTGCTGCACACGGAGCACATCTGGTACCCCCGGATCCGAGAGGTAATGTGGGAGCTGCCTTTTAGCTGTCCCTCTCTCCACTTCCAGTTAAGTTTCTCACCCAAACATCTGTGTGTTCTCATCTTTAAGTTGAAAATTTCTTCTCTCACTGCGATTTCCATTTGAATATATCCCTTTCCTCATTTCATGGAAGTCTTCCATCTTTCCAACTTGTTCATTGCTGGACAGCAAATACCAGGAGTTAGTTCCCACAAGCCAAAAGACGTGCAGTGAAATGCTCAAGTGAGAGGAAAACTCTTCTTGCACCTCTGATTTGTGCTCTCTGGCAGCAGTTGAGCTGCTGCCAGCCCTCCTGCCTGCTGGCCCCTGGAAGGTGAACCCTCAGCTTAGCAGAGCTGGGTCATCCCCACTTGCCTTTGAGTTGGAGACTCTCCTGATGAGGTGTTGGTTCTCCAGGGGCCTTGCCGAGCTGCCCCCAGGCCCCTCCCCAATGGCAGCCCCGCGGTGTGCCCTGCAGGCCGCAGGATGCAGTGCTAGATAGCCAGGTCCAAACGAGGGCGTGTCTCATGGAATTTTTATCTCCCATCCCGTTGCTTTGGGCTGCCAACTTTTTCTTAATTAAAAACAACCCCTCTCTCTTCCCCATGTTCAAACCATAGCTACATCCTGCCAAGAGCCCTGCAGCCAAGAGGGCTGACAGTCTCCTGAGACCACAACGCTGCTCTAATCCAGCTTCTAAGGAGCACTTGTGACCAATGCAGACACACTCTGCCCCTAGGAGCTTTAGGAGCATCACCTCGTGGCGCACCAACCCTTGCCGTTCGATCTGAGAGCTTAAAGGTTAGCCTGGACCCCAGGTCTCCTGTCTGACAGTGTGATGTGCTTTCCACACAGCTTCCAGACTGGCCCACTGGTCTGTTGTTTAATGGTTTTGTGGAGAAAAAAAAAAAAAAAAAAAGAAAAAAAACCTTAAGTGTTATGCTTAAGCAATAAGTCACTTAAAACATAATGAGCTGTTTTATGACGAACAATTTGCTGAGTTCTTCTGTGTCACTGAATTCTTTTTAAGTGCAGTTTGTAATCCAGAGCAGAAAAAGAAACGCTTTGGCTTTGCCTGCCAGAGGGGACTGAGGTGGCTCTTTGCCCTTGTTGTGTGTTCAGATCCAAGGTGCCATCATCATGTCCTCGCTCATCGAGGTGGTCATCGGACTGCTCGGCCTGCCCGGGGCTCTGCTGCGCTACATCGGCCCCCTGACCATCACCCCCACCGTGGCCCTCATCGGCCTCTCCGGCTTCCAGGCTGCTGGGGAGAGAGCTGGCAAGCACTGGGGCATTGCCATGCTGTGAGTACTGCTGGGGGGGGTCCTGCCTTGGGCCACAGGGTCCTGCGTGGTGACTTCTCATGTAGAGTGCCAGGGAAAAGCCGGGCTTGGCTCAGCTGCCAGAGGTGGCATTGGAGTGTTCCCAGCATGGAGAAATATCAGAGGTGGCATTGCAGTGCTCCCAGCATAGAGAAAGACCCATAGGTGCAGCAATAGGGGTGGGAGGGGGTCTGGGTAGGATCAACTGGCACTTGGAGAATGGGCACAACAGCAGCTCAGAGTTGCCCAGAGAAGCTGCGGCTGTTCCAGCTCTGGAAGTGTCCAAGGCCAGGTTGGAGCAACCTGGGCTAATGGAAGGTGTCCCTGCCCGTGGCAGGAGGTGGGACTGGATTGGTTTTAAGATCCTTTCCAACCCAAACCAGTCCATGATTCCACGATTTCACCAGTTTGAAACTGGGTTTGAAAGAGGGCAGGGTTAGATGGGATATTGAGAAGGAATTCCTCCCTGTGAGGGTGGGCAGGCCCTGGCACAGGATGCCCAGAGAAGCTGTGGTTGCCTCTGGATCCCTGGAAGTGTCCAAGGCCAGGCTGAAGCAACCTGGGCTAGCAGAAGGTGTCCCTGCCCATGGCAGGAAGTGGGACTGGATGGGCTTTAAGGTCCCTTCACACCCAAACCATTCCAGGGTTCTGTGTTTCCATGAAAAGGCAGGAAAGGACAATGACTGAAAGTGAGGTGTGGAGCCACAGGCTGGGCAGGATTGGTGCTGTGGAAAAAAAAACACCAGAAAGAGGAGAAAGGAGTGAACAGGGTGGATGTTGAGTTTTGTTTTTGTCTCAGCAGGCAAATCCCATCAGGAGGACTGGTCCCCCTGTCACTGGTCCCTTTGCTTACCTGTGCCCAGGAGAAACATGTGTGATGAGAGAGGGCACGAGTATTTCCATAAATTTCCATTCCACCAGTGGATGAGCCAGAAGTGGAGAGATTTCTGTTCACAGAAAGGCTTTTAGAGGGAATTTCAGGGCCTGGGGTGTGTGCCAGGGAAATTAAGAGAACTGAGATCAGTGGCATAAAAAGGAATAACTGAGAAAAATGAGATGAAGACAAAAGCTTCCCATGAGCTCCTGGGTAAGCAGCCAAATAAGGCTGGAAAGCACATTTTAGGGAGAAGGGAACTGGCTGGAGCAGTTGCTGGAGTCAGTGTTGAGCACCCAACTGTGCTGGCTCTGGGAGGAAGGAATGCCTTGATGAGATCAGATTCTGATCTGACTAATCTGTTTGCACAGTTCTTTGAACATGCAAAGTATTCTGTAAGTGCAGCTTATGATTAAAAGGGCTCTTTAGTGCTCTTTTATCTTGGATGGGAGCATCATGAATATTTTTGTAATTCTATTATGTTAAGCAGCTGATCCAAAGGAACGTTTTATTTGCCTGTAAAACAAATTCCCTGCAAGTTGGGACTGACATGGAATGAATGGAGCAGGTCCTTGGGTTGGACATGAAAACGTGTAATTAAACTTGACATTTTGCAAATGGAAAAAAACCAAATCAATTTATGAGCAGGATTTGAATATTACCCAGTCAATAAGTATTCCTGGCTTCTGCCAGGCAAAAAATGGGGGTTGTTGGAAATAACTCCATGGCCTTGGAGAGCCTCTGGAAAGTGACTTTGAGCTCCACAAGATGTGGCCCTGGAAATTGTCTGGAGATAAAAGTCCTTCCTTCAGCATCGCGTGGGGCAGAGCTGGGACCCTCTGCGGGTGCCAGTGGACAAGATTCCCAGTTTCCCAAACAGCTTTTTGACCTCCCTTGTTCTGCAGGGGCCAAGCTGGGATAATTTAATCCATAAAATACACCTCATGGTGATCTGTAAAAAGGGAAATTATTCATGGGTTGAGTTTTTCATCTGGTGGATAAAACTGTTTCTTTGGGATTTAAGGATTTGGGGGTATTCTCCAGACTGGCAAGAAGCCCCTCTGCCATGGAGCCAATGTAGTACTAATTGCAATAATATAATATTATTATACTTTTTACAACTCAGTGCTGAATAAATCAAAACGCAAAGCTACCTGCCCTCGGGGAGGGGAGCCCATCTCTCCATAATGGCCTTTGGGAGAGATTCCAAAAGGTTTCCTGCAAGGAAAAGGTGCCTTTCACTCATAGTGGGGGCTGTAAATGCCCCTCCTTGTGCTCTCTGTTCTGAGACTGAGGGAGAATAAAGCTGGTTTGTTGTGACACTGAAACTGAGCTGGGGCAGAGAAGGGAGAGAGGCTGAAAATCCGCTTTTTTTGAAAGTCAGCTGATAAAAACATAATCTCAGATTTCAGGGCAGCTTTGGCTTCTTCAGACAGCTCAGGCTTTGTGAGGCCTTTCAGAGCACAACTGGGGCTGGCTCCTTGAATTGGCTTCTTATTCTGCATTGCAGTGGGGGCTTCTTTTAGCTGTAAAAATGAATTTTTAATGTACAGAGGGGCTTGGCAGTTTCAGTGAGGGGGAAATGAATAAAAATTGAGGCATCTAAAACGGGTCAACTGCACTTGAATCAAATCATGGTTTTTTGGGCTCTGTCCTGCTTGATTTGCAGCTGTTCAGTAAAATGCAAATGCAAAACTAAAGGGATTCTCAGGAATAGAAGAAAGAATGTTCCTCACAGAAATTTTTCAAGTGCTTTGGAGTTTGATGCAGATTTTGAGCTGTAAGAATTGTTCTGTACAGGCCTCCAGTTTTTCTTGTTTCAGCAAGTGTTGTGCCTTGCACTCGGGACAAACCTGGATCACGGGTGGAGTCTGGGAGGAGAAGCAGCAGGAGCAGCTCCTTCCCAAGGGCTGGAAACCTCCCTTGAGCCCAGGTCCTTCTGCTGCTTCATTTACCTGTTTGCTGCTATTTTTGCAGCACTTCAGAGTCCAAATGGTGTTGATTTGGCCTCTGTGGAATAATAATTTACTTAAAAGATGTGCCCTTACAATGCCTTGTCTTGTGCTAAATTGAAAACACACATTTGTGTCTGAAGAGCCTGAACAGGTTTATGCTGGGAGGGATTTATAATATCTTGGTGCTAATGACATATCTTTTTTGTCCCACCCTCCTCCTCCTTTTTCCTCAGGACTATTTTCCTAGTACTGTTGTTCTCTCAGTATGCCAGGAATGTCAAATTCCCCTTACCCATTTACAAATCCAAGAAAGGATGGACAGCATACAGGCTGCAGCTTTTCAAGATGTTCCCTGTAAGTTGTTGAACTTGTTCTTCAGTTGCAAAAAAACAAAACAAAACAAAACACTGATTTGTGTTTCAGGGTTTTTTTTTCCTTGGTTTTGATTTTTCTTAGTAGTACAATAGACAAAAAGGTGAGATAAAAGCTTCAATGGGTTTATTGGAAATTAAATGGCCCTTTGGCCACAGAAAATACTCTCATATTTGGGGCCTACCAGTCCCATCCTGGGATCTGATGAGGATGGAGTGAGGGAGATTATGGAGGGGAGGGAAGAAGGGATGTTTATGGATGCAGGGAAAGCCTGAACTGAACCCTCCAAAAAGGGATGGTGAGATTATCATCTCCTTTTACCAAAGCCATTCTCAGTTCCCCCATGAGAGGCTTCTTTTCATTCCTCTGGTAAAACTGAGACTAATTCCTGAGTTTGCTAAAGTGCCCACTTGGACGCTTTCCCACTTGTTAAGGAAAGAGACTTGCTCTAATTCCAGAGCTTTTCTAACAGCCCCTTCCTTGGGGGGCAGGAAAGGAAACACCCAAAGTATCTATTACAGCTTTTACTGCTTGTTCAGACCTAAACCCCCACCGAAGCTCCTGCTCGGATCTGAGTGTTCAGGCACTCCGTGCAGGAGCTGCTTGTTGTTGGTCTCTTGGGGATTCTAACAGCTTCATTCCCCCTGTCTCCCAGATTATTCTGGCCATTCTGGTGTCGTGGCTGCTGTGCTTCATCTTCACGGTGACGGACGTGTTCCCCCCAGACAGCTCCAAGTACGGGTTCTACGCGCGCACCGACGCGCGCCGGGGGGTGCTGCTGGTGGCCCCCTGGTTCAAGGTGCCCTATCCCTGTAAGTAGGGCTGCTCCAAGGGGCAGTTTCCCCAAAGATACCCCTGGCAGTGCCAGTTCTGCTCTGACAGAAGCTCAGGGATGAATTCTGTCAGCCCTTGTGGATGGGTCGTCCCTGGGGGTGTCCAAGGCCAGGTTGGGGCAACCTGGGCTAGTGGGAGGTGTCCCTGCTCATGGTTGGGGGTGGCACTGGGTGATCCTCAAGGTTCCTCCATCCCAACCCATTCCAGGGCTCTTGCCCATCCCTGGCAGCTCCAGCTCCGTCCCACCAGCAGCTCTGGGGATTTGAGTCCCTCCTCAGCTCCAGCCCAGAGGCAGCTGAAAGACTTGGGGTTAAACTGGCACTTGAATTGATTTCAACTGGCAGGGAGTGGGTTGGGATGGGGTATTGGGAAGGGATTCTTCCCTGGGAGGGTGGGGAAGGGTTGGGATGAGATGCCCAGGGAGACCTGAGAGCCCCTTCCAGGGCCTGAAGGGGCTCCAAGAGCTGGAGAGGGACTTGGGACAAGGGGTGGAGGGACAGGACACAGGCAATGGCTTCCCAGTGTCAGAGGGCAGGGATAGATGGGATATTGGGAAGGAAT
Source organism: Margarornis squamiger (assembly GCA_035222235.1). Classification (NCBI taxonomy): domain Eukaryota; kingdom Metazoa; phylum Chordata; class Aves; order Passeriformes; family Furnariidae; genus Margarornis; species Margarornis squamiger. Next base: position 828,008 of record JAWWTY010000055.1, read on the forward strand.
TCCTGGCTGTGAGGATGGGGAGGGGCTGGGATGGGATTCCCAGAGAAGCTGTGGCTGCCCCATCCCTGGGAGTGTCCAAGGCCGGGTTGGAGCATCCTGGGCTAGTGGATGGTGTCCCTGCCCATGGCTGTGGGTGGAATGAGATGACTCCTTCCAACCCAAACCATTCCATGATTCCAGCATGCACCAATCTAACAACATCCATGGGTGGGATGATGTTTTTTTCTCATTTTCTCCTTGATTGATACCTTAAGGTGTCACTCAAGAAAAGCTGAGTTCCTGAAACTGGAATTTGTAGAAGGCACTTGCAGGGTTTATCTGGGCCGCTCCTGACTCCTGCTGATGGTGTGTGCCTGTCCATAAAACATGGATTTCCAGGGAAAGGTTGATCCATCGGACCTTACAGCATAACAGGGTCAGGTTATTCAACTCCTGTAGAGCCACTGGAGCCATTGGCTCTCATTGTCTGGAGAATCACTATTGTGTGGAGCTTTTCCCGCCTTGCTGCACTTCCCTGTCCCAAACACACCCAGCCCTGAATTGGCACAACTGTTAATGACAGAAAAATGTCCTGACTTGCCAAAGTGGGGTTGGAATTGGGCCCGTGGGCAAGTCAGAGGATGCCAGTCCCTGCTTATCAAAGGGCAATGAAAGTATTTACAAGGGAGCACCAAACACTTTATACAGCAGTTTGGGGACTTGTGTTCTCTTGTTGGCCATCTCTGAGTTTAAAGGCTGGTTTTATGGCATGAGGTGGAGCTGCACAACTGGTTCAACCCTGTGCTGCTCAGAAATTAAGGGGTAATAAGAGTATAAAATTATATAAATGGTTAGGAATATCACTCCATTGTCACGAGGCAGCTTCGTTGTGGTTTCCCATATGCCTTGGTTCTGATTAGCCCTTGAAAGAAACCACTTCTAAAGCAGAAGATGAAGAATAGAAGCTTTTGGGAAGGAAGAGGAGGGAAACTTCTCCACCCTGATTAGACCTTCCCTGTTTGTGAAGTTCACTCACTCTTGTGTGATTTCAAGTCCCTTTTGTTGCAAGAGGCTCATCTATTTCAAAGAGATAAAAGCATCAAGGCAGTCGCTGTGGAAAACCTGCCAAGCTTTTCTGCAGGGCTTAAATTAATCTGATTTTCTCTTCTACAAAAGTTTGGACCAGGGAGGTGTTTGTGCAGGGATCAGAGCTGGTTGTGCCCCATCCTCTTTGATAAACTAAACTTGTAACCACAAGCTGAGGTTTTGGAGCAATAATAATTAAGTGGCATCTGCCTCAGTGCCCAGAGTTGTTTTCTCACAAGCTGTAGCTCAAATTCCTGCCATCTGAACAGGAGGAATTTTTTTGGGGGGGGGGAGTGGGGATGAGTTATGGTTCTCTGGGATTTTTCCAAGCAGGATCAAAGCAGTTTTTCCTTTGCTCCTTTTTATGTACTTGAACTTGCCAGACTGTGTTTGAGTGAAGGGAGTTTGTTGTTTCCACTGAAGATAAATAAATACTGTGGCCACAGGCCCAGGACAGGGACTGTCCCCTGTGCTGGCACTGCTGAGGGACACCTCGAATCCTGGGGGCAGTTCTGGACCCCTCAGGACAAGGACATTGAAGGGCTGGAGCCCCAGGACCAGCTGAGGGAGCTGGGGGGCTCAGCCTGGAGGAAAGGAGGCTCAGGAGGGACCTTTTCCCTCTATAATTCTCTGGAAGGAGGTTGGAGCCAGGTGGGGACCAGGCTCTGCTCCCAGGGAACAAGGGACAGGAGGAGAGGGAACAGCCTCAAGCTGTGCCAGGGGAAGTTCAAGTTGGATATTGGGAACAATTCCTTCATGGAAAGGGCTGTCCATCCCTGGCACAGCTGTCCAAGGCAGAGGTGGAGTTCCCATCCCTGGGGGATTTAACATCCCTGTGGATGTGGCACCTGGGGACACGGTCAGTGGTGGCATTGGCAGCGCTGGGAGAACGGGTGGCCTCGGTGACCTTGAAGGTCCTTTCCAAGCCAAACAATTCCATGATTGAGTGGAACTGCTGTATATTTTGCTGTCTGAGCTGGTTCCTGGGGCAGGAGGGGTTTCAGATTCCTTCTCTTCCCAGTCCAGTGGGGGCTGCCCACCATCTCTGCCGCCGGCGTCATCGGGATGCTCAGCGCCGTCGTCGCCAGCATCATCGAGTCCATCGGCGACTACTATGCCTGTGCCCGCCTGTCCTGTGCTCCTCCTCCACCCATCCACGCAATAAACAGGTCTGGCCAAACCAGAAATACTCGGGGTTTTACTTTTTTTGGTGTTTTTTCCCTTGGGATGAGGCAGGAATTTGCTCTGAGGTGAAACGTTGCCATTCGGTCAAACGCAAGGGCCGGGGGTGAAATACAAGATGCAACTGTGCTGTGGGATTGTTTGGTTGCAAATGGAGCACTGGAATCCCAGTCCTGCTCCTCCTGGGGACTGTGGAAGTTGATAGCACAGTTTGCATAGGGACAGAACTCTAAACTGGTGCTGGAATTGGGGTGGTTTGTCAAATTCAGCTGGAATGAGGTTGGAGAACTAAAGAGCAGCTCTTAAGTTTGACTTCAGTTGTAATTTCCTCAGTTTAAGAATGTGGGTGTCTAAGACTCAGAAAACAGAACTCAGGTGGGTTTTCCAGGTGTGTTGGAGCTGGAAACATGAACTACAATAATTCCATAGTGGGACAGATCCCTGACAGCCCCCCCCGTAACACTGAGCCCTCAGAAAGAGTTTGTGCTCACACAAATGTGACTCTTGGCTTCTCTTTGTGGTTCACAGGGGCATTTTTATTGAGGGTCTCTCCTGTGTTCTGGATGGGGTGTTTGGGACTGGGAATGGATCCACCTCTTCCAGCCCTAACATTGGTGTCTTGGGCATCACAAAGGTATGTGCTTTCCCTTGAGCTCTCAGGACTTTCCTGATCTCCTCAGGTGTTTTCCTTATGTTCCTGTTCCACAGCCTGAGCCTCTCCCAGGAGGCCACTCTGCTCCTGCAGACAAACTCTGCGGATCATTCTGAACTGACCTGGCTGTACCAGCTGTTGTCTCATGGAAATGCATTATTCCACATCAGCACCTCCAAAATCTCTTTATTCAGAGCAAAGGAAGGTTACAACCTCCAGAAAGGAGATGCTGCTAAATAAACGGGTCTTTGGAAAACCAAGGCAGCATTCCAGGGCTCTGGGGTGGTTTAGGGGAGGCATAAACACTGTAAACTGTACAGAAATCAGGGCTTTTGGGGTGTCTTGGCTCTGAAAGTGTCAGCAGGGAAGTGACTGTTTTTAAGACGTCACTTGAACACAATAAAATGCAATTTGAGGTCCTTGGGCTTTATTCTTTGTCTGTATCAGGACATTACACTGACACGGTCAAGGCAGTTGCAGACTTAAATGTATCCTAAATGTTTGTTTTTAAGGCACTGCTGAGGGGATTGCATGTTTTTTTGGGGTGTTACTCAACAAAATGTATTGAGGAATTGCTTTGCTCTCGTGTGGGACTGGATGTGCCTTGACCTGGGAGGCCTTGGGCTGCAGAGATTTGCTTGATATTGTTAATTTAACCTTGTTAAGAAATACCAGCAGCATTGGAAGGAGTAATTTATGCTGTAAATTGGTACATCTTGTTGTGTATTTCACATACAAGCCATAAATCCTTCATGTTTGAGATGGAAAATGTATGTTCTGCGCTTCCAATAACTCATCCCTCTGACCTAATCCATCAGAAGTGATATATTTCTCTTCAGCCATTTCTCTGGCTGCACAAAGGATGCTCCTGCTGGGTTTAGGGTGCAATACAACACTAACAGCACCATCTGCTGTCTGTACCCGTTGCCATTCAGCTGCTGATGGAAATTTCCTAGAGGAAATTGGAGTTAGAAAAACCCTTGAAGAAAGGTTTATTCTGTTCTGCTTCCTCTCTTGTTATTCATAGAGGTTGTTATGAATGAGCAGCATTTTTTTATTGCCATCCCACAGAAATGAGTGGGCATTTTGCTTTGGAACAGTGAAAAATGAGTATTTGATGGCAGCTGGAGCAGAGTTGAGCACAGTTGGTCTGCTCAGAGCACGTGATGGAGGAGTGGATGTGCCTTGCCCAGAGTGGCACAGCTGGATGGCTCTGCTCCAGCGGCTTCTCTTGTTCTCCTGCCTGCACACTCATCCCTAAAAACCTTTTCAACCTCAGTTTCTCCCCAAATACATTTTTGGCACGTGGCTGCTCTGCTGTTTATTTGGGAGGGGGAATCTTTGGAGCTACATCAGCCTGGTGATCCAATTGAAAAGGCATTTACCCCCCTTGAAACTGGTGTATAATTACATCTAGAACTTAAATTTGAGGCTTCCACTGGATGTAAACACTGCAGAGTCTCTGAGCTGCTCTGGGAGCTCCATTTGATGAGGGGAGCATCAATTAACTGATTAGCTGGGGCAGCTCATGCCATGATGTTGATGGTGAAATGGAGGTCCCAGCTCCCATCCGTGCCCTCCCAAATAATCCCATTAAGTGTGTGTGCTGGGAATAAAGATGAGGCAGAGCTCGGTGCTGCCCAGGGTGTCTCCAGCAGCTTCATTTGTGTGCCTTGCAGTGCTTGAGCACAAACCAGTGTCACTGCTGTGTGGGCTGTTAAAGGACTTGCCCATTTCATGCAGGAAGGTTATTTTAGAGCAAGGTAGCCCTAAGGAAATTATTCTTTATAAAGCAGAGAAAGGTGCAGGTTCAATTCTGTTGTAATTTTAGTGAGCTCCCCAGTTTGCTGGGGTGAATGATCCCACCTGAGTGCTCAGCAGGAATGGGAGGGAGAGAACTTTTCCCTCACTCAGACCTGCTCTTTTTGTTTCTCATTTCACTCATTTATCTCAATCACTAAATTAATGATCAACAAATTAATCCCTTCTTCCCTTTGAACCTTAATATTCTGTGAGAAATGTGCAAAGGGCTTGACCAGAAGCAATCTGACAGTGTAAAAGGGAGGGGTTTATGTGCACTTTTTAAGGCACTGGAACTGAATTAAAACATGAACCATTCAGGTTTATCATCTGCCACTGCAGCACAGCCACTGCCCCAAGTCTGGATGCTGAAAATAAAACTGGGAAGGAAGTGCAGGCCCTTGGTCTGTGTCAGCACAGCCCTGATTTGCATGTGGAGTGACTCAGTCCTGGTCTCAGAGGGGTCTTAAAAACCACCTGCTAATCTTGGTCTAGAAATCCTGCTCCTCCTTCACCTCCTCCATCTATTCCTGTGTCAGAGGGCAGCACACAAGGGATTTGTGTGTCCCATTTCCCATCTCTTCCAGGTGGGCTCTCTCTCTTTGCTTACTCTCTTGTAGCTGGGCCTGCACCACATTCCATGGTTGTGCTGCAGCATTTCCAGGTGGTTCTAAGGATGACTTGGTGTTGCCAAACCCCAAATCCAGGGAGGTTCTGTGAGGCCAAAGCACCTGAGCCCCTTACCAAAAAAACCCCACAGATGGAACTGTGAGAAAAACCTCAGCTGCAAAGGAGATTAACAAAATAAATGGCAAGGTGTGAAGTTGTTTTCCCAGTGCCTTCTGCTGTGTCCCTGCAGGTTGGGAGCCGCAGGGTGATCCAGTACGGAGCTGCCTTCATGCTGCTCCTTGGCATGGTCGGCAAGTTCAGCGCCCTCTTTGCCTCCCTGCCCGACCCCGTGCTGGGGGCTCTCTTCTGCACCCTCTTTGGTAAGATGTGGGCTTTATTCCTCTTTTTCACTCCAATTCTGTGTTATATATGCTTTGCTGTCCTTTAGTGAAGAGAAAGCTGATCCCTGTTTGTCTTGTGTTCAGGGATGATTACAGCTGTGGGTCTGTCAAACCTCCAGTTCATCGATTTAAATTCCTCTCGGAATCTGTTTGTCCTTGGATTTTCCATTTTCTTTGGGCTGGTCCTCCCAAGTTATCTCAAACAGAACCCCCTGGTCACAGGTACGTGTTCCTGCTCATCCACACAAAGCCTGCTTTTCTCTCCTGCTCACATGGGGAGTGCAAAGGAATGGAAAGGTCAATGAGAGAAAAACCAAAGTGTTGTGGACACAATAAAAGCTGTAGATCCTTTGTATGTGGTCAGAGGGAATTAACTGAGATGTGGAGACCTGAATTGAATGTTTTACTGGGATCCTGCTGAAGTTTTCCTCTATGGAGCAATGAAAGGAGGCAAATACCAGTTGGGCTGCAGAAAGGACTAAAAGGGTAAATCTGAGCTGTAAATGTTTAAAAGACTAAGGGGAAACACCAAGGGGGAGTTTGGGAGAGGAGGTTGAATTTTTTTGTCACTGCCAACACATGTTCTGAGTGTGAATTTTGATTTTCCTGAGCTCTGAACTGTTACTCAAACTTGGGGATCCAGGGGGAAGGTTTTCTCTGTTAGTATTCCCCTCTCAGCCTGTGTCACCAGAGGTGGACTCTGAAACAGCTAAGGGTTGTTTTGGGGTGGTTTTTAAGAGAAATATTAACTGGCAGTTTTAGCTGTTGTTTCAGACCCAGATTTTAGGGCATCTCTGCCCTGCCTTGGGTGGCTCAGACAAGCAGATCATTCAGGCAGAGGTGGGTGGTGATACAGGAATAGAATGTCCTTCCGTGAGGTGGTGCTGTCAAGTCTGGCCCTTTTAAAAAGGAAAGATTTACAATAAGAATGACTTCAATCCACCCTGCTTTACATGATGGGCATTTCCCTTTTCCATTTTGTAGTTTCCTAATAATAAATACATATAGAAGAAGAAAGAGTTTCAATTAGTTGTGGCTGCAGTAGAATCTAAAGTGGGACTTTGGGACATTTTTATGAGCAACTCAAGAGTTCATGGAGTCCCATTTTGGGGCAGAGGGGCCCCCCACGGGGTCTCTGCATGAATTCCAGAGTTTCCAGAGTCCTTCTGAGAAATCACTCCCTGAGCTCAGCAATGTGTATAAATGTGTGTAAATATGTCTGTGCCTGCTAAAAAGGGAAAATGCCAATCTTTGTTCCTGGTTTTTTGCAGGAATAGCAGGAATTGATCAAGTGCTGAATGTCCTTCTCACCACAGCCATGTTTGTCGGGGGCTGTGTCGCCTTCATCCTGGACAACACCATTCCAGGTGGGCCTGAGCTTGTCCTGGTCCCCTTTCTTTGGGATCAGGAATTCTGCAAAGCCAGCAGCATTCCAGGCAGGCAGGAGAGGGGGAGACATCCCTGCTTTTGGTGTTCCCTCCTCGGAATCCTTTCCATGCTATAAACAGCTAAAAGAGCTGATAAAGCCAAACCAGAACAGTCTTCAGATAAAACCAGTTTTAAGATCCAAACCTGCTCCATTCAGGAGGAAAAATTTGTCTAGATTTCCATTTATAAAATAAAACATATTTTTTTCCCCTCTTCTTGCCCCTCTTGAGGAATCTGAAAGATCTTCCCAGAGCTTTGCTGGACGTGGTGGCTGAGCCTTGAGCTGTTCTCTCTTTATACCTGTGTGTTCCCATCGCGACATCCATGAATAAATAAATATATTTATTTTTCATTCCTTTTGTTTTGCCTTCCAGGAAGCCCCGAAGAAAGGGGAATCCGGAAATGGAAGAAAGGAGTTGGGAAAGGAAGCAAATCACTGGATGGCATGGAAACCTATGATTTGCCTTTTGGCATGAACTTCATTAAAAAATACAGGTGTTTCAGCTTCCTGCCCATCAGCCCCACCTTCCTGGGATACACGTGGAAAGGCTTCAGGAAAAGCAGTAACTGCAGGAGTTCAGATGAAGACTCAGAAGCTACAGTATAGCCTTAGCTGAAATTATATTCTCTAGTTGTAGTAAAAGATGTATTTGCAGTTTCTTGCTGATTAAGAAGCATTAAAATATATGTTTTGTATATCTGCATTTAAATTCTGGAACCAGAGCTGAGACGGATTTAAAAAAGGAGAAAAAAAAGAAGAATCATTACAAAAAGAGCTTTTCCCGCTGTGGGTGGTGGGAGCCAGGTCTGGTGTCTCTGGGGCAAATTGCAGGGATTTGGGAAGTTGGAGAGAGCTGTGCACCCGAGTCTGGCTGTGTGACATGGGGTTAGGTCCTGAGGGGCTTTAATTAGCTTTAATTGTGGTGTCATCAGAGCCCTCGGTGCTGCTGACGTTGTCACACCAGGAAATCTGGATCTGTAAAAGGAAAGAGGGGAAAGAAAGGAAAAAGGAAAAATATTTACTTCCAATCGTGTCACATCCCATTGACGTTGTTTTTACTCCCTGATTTGCACATTCCATATTTTCAGTACTCTGAAAATTGGGCAAATCACGCGAGTGTTCCCTTGACTTGTCCCAAATTCCAGTGGCACATGCAGTGCTGGCACAGGGAGTTCCTGCATGGACTTTGGCCATGGAAAGCAGGAGAGGCTCTGCTGCCCCAGGGCTGTGGGAGCCACTCGTTCACTGCACACAGTTCTGCTTTTCCCACCCGGGATTCCCCCACCAGTGTCCCGGATTTCTTTGCGGGGACACAAGGCCAGAGCGTTATGGGAATGGGACATTTTAACTTCCAGACAGAACCTGGTGGGTTTTGGGTTTAGTGCAAGGTATTTCCTGGACAAAAAGGGTAATTAATTGAGCAGCTAAGCAATTAACACCTGCACCTGGCAGGGAATGCCAGGTGGTGGAAAGGCTGGCTCGGATCTGCACAGGAATTTCATGGGATGTGGAGAGCTGCTGCTGCACGTTGTGTTGCCTCTTCTCTCCCTGTGGGGCTTCTCCAGAGGCCCATTCCTGCTGGGAAGGGGGTTTGGAATGGCAGAGACACCACCTGGCAGCCCCACCCACGGCTGCTTTCACGGGTATCGGGTCCAATCCGGGCACCACTCCGAGGTTTCGTTATCTCTGGAATAGTCTCAGCTCTGATGTCATGTGGGTGTTCACGCTCCTCATGCATCCATAATGGACAGTTTGATTCCTGTTTAATGTTCTTACTATTGCAAGTTAGTTTTAGACTTCAGTGTGGCCCCAAAAGCATTTTCAGCTGTGGAATCATCAGGGAAATGTCGTGTCATGTAATTCCAAGGCCAGTATGCTCTACGGTGCTTGCGTTTTGTATTCCTGGAAATCCATAACAGTGGATCCTGTAATTCCCTGAGGTATTTATCCGACTTTGACTACTGGACAGGAGTGCAGGAACTCTGTTTTCTCTGCTTCCAGGTGAATTTGTTCTGGGTTTTTGAAGCATGGAGGGGTTGGGGTGGGAGGGCGAGGCAGGAGCGTGACGGATCCGTACTGAGTAGTGTAGAGTGGGAATGATTCCGTGGATATTCTCAGCATGCCATGGCTGTTTCCAGAACCTATTTTATCCCGCTTTTTCCATATCCAAGCATGCCTTTGTTCCTGCTTCGGGGAACTTTCAGTAGTTTGCAGTCTCGGTGTCAGTTGGGCTGTCTCCAAAGCTGGTCGGAAGAGTTGTTGTGTAGTAGATGAGGTTTGTTTGCCTGTGAAACCAAGTCATTTTTCCTCATTTTTGAAACTTTCCCTCTCCAGGTAGGGAGGTGTTCCATTCCCACATCCACCTGCACAAACTTGGAGTGCAGACACCTGATCAGTGGCACGAAGCTTCCAAATTTCCCAACTTTCTGCGCAACCAAAGACATGGGGGAGTTAAAAACAGATGGAGAAAAGGAAAACAAAAGCCACCCCTGGTGGTTGTCCAACCCCAGGGGTTGTTGTGGTATCAAATGCCAAAGCTGGTTATTTTGGAAAAGTTGAGAAAGGGAGAAAAAAAGCTTTTTATTTCCAGCAGTGCCACCTTAGGGACGTGGAGCTGCCCCGTCCATCCCTGTGCCCAGGCTTTCCCAGCTCCTTCCCTAGGCAGGCTGAGGAGCTCAGAGAGAGGGGGTGATGAGAGCAGTGTGTGTCCTCTCCCCTGGCTCAGGTAGGGCTGGGCATGGTCTGTGTTCCCTCACCTCAGGTTGGCCAAGATGCTTCCAATTCCGGGGCAGAGAGTCCAAGGGGAGTTCTCCTCCTCCCTGGGGCATTGGAATGAGTATCTCAATAGGTGAAAGCCAGCTGTGTTGTAACTGCTGGGTTTGGTTCTCCTGGTGACTTTGGGCCCTCCTGTGCCCATTCCCACGTGGCTGAGGGCGGAGCAGCCCCATCCAGTCGGGAACACCAAGGAGCAGTTGTGGATCCGGGCATTTTTATAACCCTGTTTGTCAGTGTGAGGACTCCCGTGGGTCAGTGGTTGGGAGAGGAGACCTGCAGGAGCCCCTGGGATGTACAGGGAAGGGCTGGGATGGAGCCAGAGGCAGCACCTGGAGTGACCTGGGCTGAGGTGGGTGAGGATGGAGCTGATCCCGGTGCCGTGGGAAGGGAATCTCCCCTTTCCCTTCCCAAGGCACTGGAGCCTCCCAGGCCAAGAAGAGACGTTGCTTTTCCTTGTGAGGGGAACAGCTGAATCCCCCTGGACTTGTGCAGTTGCAGCAGGTGATTTTGGACCTTCAGTCCTCCCACAGCCACTTCTCCTGGTCACTTTTCCACACCTGTGGAGTCCCAGGGGGGCTGGAAGGTGCGTGGGGAGGTGGAGCTGCAGTTTGGAAAAGCTTTGATGCGTCCTGTGGCGTTTGCTGGTGATGTCCACGTGGAACCCGACTGTAAATCCAACACTATTTTCCTCTCTGTTTTCTTCCCTGCCTTCCCAAGAGCCAAATTCCAACCCCCCAGGGGAGGCAACACCTGAGAGGTGAGTGAAGAGGTGAGGAGATGTTTCGACCAGAAGAGGGAAGGGCAAATATTCATGGTAGAAATATCATTTTGTCATATCAAAGATGGTCTCGATGTACACAAACAAAGTAACTTGGGATTTTTGTAATTGAGATTCTCTTGTATTTTTTTTAGGTTGAATTAGGGATTCTTGCTGACATGTTGAAACACGTTTTCTAAAGCAAATACTTGGAAATTGTACCTCTAGAAATTTAGGTTTCGTAGCTGCCAGCTATGACTGATTCATGTTGTCATATCAGAGGGGCTCCACCACGTCCCTCGCTCCGAAAGTTCAACCTTCCCACCCCAAATTTGCTTTTATGCCTTTTAATACTGACTTGAAATATGACAACTTGGTTTGTACATGAATATATTGCGGTATTTTATTTCCATATATTAAAAATAACATTTCCGCTCAGGATAACGGCGGCGCTTTTCCTGGGAGGGAGTGGTATGAGTGTCATGACAATGTCATGTGATGGTAGAATTTCTTCATTGACGAATCTATAGTGGTTGTTTATACTTTATTTACCCATGTTTGTGTTCCCACCCACGACGAGGGGTTGCCTTGTCCTCCCTCGGGGCTCCTTGGTGCTCGCACAGGACACCTCCCCACGGAGCTTCGGTGAGGCCACCCCCAGTCCTGCATTTATCCCTCCAAAGGGTGGGATTCCCGTCCCTCTGGCTGTGGGCAGCACTCCAGGCACATGTGCCTGATGCTCTGGGTGAGCTGGGGGTGCCTCCACCATCCCTGGCTGTGCCCGACGTGTGTGAGACCAGCACGACCTTCCTGTTCTTCCCCGTGGCCTCTGCAGCCCAAAGCCACTCTGAGTCCCTTTTCCTTCCATTTCCCGGAGCAGAGGGAGTGTTGGCTCACTGGGATTTCTCCAGAGGGGCAGGTTTCTCTTGGGGGTGTGGGGTCGGGGAGGTTTCCTTGGGCTGCTCCAAGTGTTGGGGTCCGTGTTGGGAGCCATCCCGAGTACCCCTGGCTGGTCCCAGTCTGCCTGGGGCCGTTGCCATCCGTACCTGTGGATCCCAGAGGGAATTCTCGGCTTGCCTTGTGTGCTCTGGCTTCTCCTCCACCTTCCCAGGTCACTCATCTTGCTGCCAGTCCAAATTCCCCTCTTTGTCTGTTCATGACAACCTTTGGCGTAACAAACTATTGACTGTTCTTAGGCAGTGGGGATAAATTTTGTTTTACCATGACTTTTTGTGACTGACTTTGGCTGTAAAACTTTTGTTAAACAGCAAGAGTTTATTTGGGGGGGGGTTTGTTTGATTTTTTTTTTGTTGTTGTTCCAAGATGTGTAATTCTTTTATGGAGTTTTGGTTTTTCTTTTTTTAATTTCATGGTTTGGTTTGTTGTTTTTTTTCTAACATTGCTTCATTAAACACCTAAATATTTAAAAATGTAATATTTGGACCAGATGTTGTGAATAATAGTAGATAAAGCTATTTTATTCTGTATTTTTAAAGCTGTTCAGTATAAATAAACGCGGGCATAGATGCAACAAGGCAGTGTGGTGGCTCCTTTTCAACATCCCTTTTGGTGGAGAATCGTGGAATTACAGAATCCTGGAATGGTTTGGGATGGGAGAGACCTCAAATCCCATCCCATCCCACTCCCAGGGATCCAGGGGCAGCCACAGCTTCTCTGGGAATTCCATCCCAGCCCCTCCCCACCCTCCAACTAGCAATTCCTTCCCAATATCCATCAAAATCTCCACTTTTCCAGTGGGAAGCCATTCCCTGTCTCCTGTCCCTCCATCCCTTGTCCCAGGTCCCTCTCCAGCTCTTGGAGCCCCTTTAGGCTCTGGAAGGGGCTCTCAAGTCTTCTCTGGGAATTCCATCCCAGCCCCTCCCCACCCTCACAGGGAGGAATTTCTTCCTGATTTTCTTCCTAATTGAGAATGGATTGTTTGGGAATTCGGGTGATGGGGAGACACAGCATCTCTTTGTAGCAAAAATCCAACCCCCAAACACCTCCCCCTGTCCCCCACCAGCTCTCAGCCCCCCGCTCATACCATTTGGACACGTTGAATTCCTGGATTTATTGGGAAGAGGCTCTTCTTCCTGGCCATTCCCCTGATTTCAGGCCCCCCTGAGCTCTCCCCGAGTGTTCCTTTGGCTCAGCACCAGCTTTTAAACACATCTGATGGCACCTCACCCCACCTGACACTGAGCTCCCCCGGTCCCTCTGCAGCTCCAATAGGAAATTCCCCACGTTATCCCGGAGCAGCAGCACTCCTGTGATGGAACAGGGGCTGGAAACATCCAGCTGAGGGCACACAGAACCTTGGGCTGTCTCAGCTTTTGAGGGAGCTGCTCCTGGGGCTGGAGAGGGTGAAGACCTCCCAGTACTCTCCTAACCTGGATGCAGCTCCCAGGGATGAGTCCAAAATGCTGGAATCACGTGGGAACTAAAATGGCCAAAAGTCACCCAAACAGGCAGCGAGAGGGAGGGAAATGAGGTCTGGGATTGAAGCCAGAAGAGCAGCTGCCACCAGGGTGAGGGATTTCTCCTCACTCCAGGTTTGGGGCTGTGCTGAAACCCCCTCTGATCTTAATCCCAACTAATCCCCTGTGCTGCTGCATCAGACCTTGGGATGTCATCGTGTTTTTCCTTGTGTTTTTCCTAAATCAACATTCCCCATCAACCCACAAAGGGCTTTATTTATCCGGGGCAGAATCTCCAAACCTGAGGATTTTCAGAACTCCTCAAGCAGGGGCAGCAACTGTGAGTCACAGGCAAACTGTTCAGGTCCAAGGAAAGGCTTTTGCAGAGCCACATCTCTCCCATCTGGTTCCCAGAGCTCACAGAGGAGCCGAGTGCGTGACATCGCTCGGAATTCACTGACGAGCAGCTCGAGGGTCTCCAGGCTGGAATGAGGGGAAGCTGCCAAGGCAGCCAAGGAGGCAGTTTGGAATTCTGCTCAGTCTGGGAGGGAATAACTGAATTTGGGAGAATTTTGGAGCGGGTGCTTTGTGCTGGGGCCTGACTGAAGTCCTTGGTTGGGAGCAAATCCATCCAGGCTGATGGACTGAAAGGCATCAGCTGCAACCCCTGCGTGGCATTTAACACAGAAATTCAGGATTCAGTGACCTCACCTGCAGAACTGGTGCTGAAACATCCCTGTTTGCCTTTTCCCAGGACATTTTCGGCAGCCTGGAGGGATGTTCAGGCTCGGGGGGGTGGAAGTTTCTGTTTCCTTCCATGTGGATTTGGTTCCTCGTGGATCCATCTCACACTCCAGTGGGAGTGAGGAGGCATCAAGATCCTGGCCTGGCCTCTCACACTGCAGGGTGTCCACACACAGCAGGAATGGGGCAAATTCCTCAAATTTGATAAATAAATCCCTCCATCCGAGCTCAAGCCTTCCCAACCCACCCCGGCATGTCACAAGACCAGGATTTAACCCCGGTCTGAGCCAAGTTCCCCCCTGGTGCTCCTGCAGGTGTTTCTTTATTTATATTTTTATTTTTCGCTCTCTTTGCAGCCACCTCACGAGCTGGGGGTCAGTAGAAGCTTCTCTTTGGGGTGAAATCCCTGGGATTTGGGGCCAGGGCCGCCTCTGCTCTGTTGTGAGCCCAGCCAGGCTCTTCCCACGACAAAGGGCCTCTGATCCCGCCAGCCTCGAATGCTGCTGGAATATCAATCCCGACCAGCCCCGCTCACTTTTGCCGAGTCAGTGCTTCCCCAGGCCAGATGGCTCCTCCAGAACTCATATTTTACATACAAATCCAAGAAAACACGGGGGGAAAAGGCAGATTCCAGCCCGTGCCTGTTTGGCCAAAGCAGCTGCTTAGATTATTTCTTTGTTTTGGGATTTTTTCCCCCTTCGTGTGGGCTGTTTCTGGGCAAATTCCTCCAAAAGAAAAAAAAAGCCCAGAGAAGCCACACGGCACTGGGAAAGGTCAGGGGCAGACAAAGGAGGAGGGACACGGTGGCTGCTCCTCTGGAATACTGAACACCCCCATCCCGGGATGCTGAGCACCACTTCGGAGGTGACTGTGACCCCCCAGCTGCACCCGCTGCTTCCAGGCACGTTTTACTTCCATTTATTTCCTCCCCAATCCGCTTCTCGGGGGCGGGTTTGGATCCAGACGGGATCCCACGGAATCAGCACACGGTCCCACCATCCATCCTGACAGCAGAGTGTGATGCCTGCCTGGCTCTGGCACTGGATATCCTGGGATTTGGGGCATTTTAAGGCAGAAATAACCACTTTAGCCTGTGTGATACAGCCCACAAGGCTCCCTCTGGGAATTCTGTGTAGAGCTGGAGCTGATTATTAAGAGCATTTCCAGCCTGGATGCGTGGGATGAGGATTCAATTGGAATCCTGCTCCTGGCAGTGGAGATGGAGCATCCTTTGGGATCCTGGTTTTGGCCCTAAGGATGGAGAATCCTCTGGGATCCTCTTCCTGGCAGTGGGGATGGGGTATCCTTTGGGATCCTGGTCCTGACAGCAGGGATGGGAAGTCCTTTGGGATCTTGGTCTAGGCCCCGAGGACGGGGGATCCTTTGGGATCCTGGTCCTGGGGTGCAACCCGGGTGCCGGAAACCGTGTCCTTTGAGAACCCAGAGCCTGGATCGGGGATGCGAGACGGAGCATCCTTCGGGAGTCCGGTCCGGGCGGGGACAACCCGGCTGCCTGTCGGGTGGGGCATCTTTGGGGTTCCGCGGTCCTGGCACCCGCTGAGGGATCCCGGGGCGGGGCTGCCCCTTGGGATCCGCGTTCCGGGATGCCCCCGGTGCCGGTGGCGGGGGGCTGTCCCCCTCGCTCCCACCCCGCGGTCCCGCCCGCGCCCCTCCCCGTCGCGTCCCGCCCGCCCCGCCCAGGGGCGGCCCTTCGGGGGCACCGGCTGCGAGCGGGACCCGCACCGGGACCGGGTGAGTGCGGCCGGGATGGCGCGTCTCCATCCCCATCCTCATCCCCATCCCCATCCTCATCCTCATCCCTATCCCCATCATCCCCATGCCCATCCCACCCCCATCCCGCGGGGAGCGGCCCCGGGGGGCTGAGCCGCGGCGGGCGGAGGAGGTGAAAGCCGCGCTCGGCCGCGGGGAGCGAGGGGGTGTCCGGCCCCCAAATCCCCGGGGTGACCTCCGGACACCCGGCCGGCACCCCCAGCATCCCCCACCCCGGCTCCGGGGCTGCAGCGCCCACGGGTCCCACCCCGGGCTCGGCACCTCCGCCCGCGGTTCTGTAGCCCAGGACAAGCCTTTGGTGGCCACCGGCTGCCCTCGGGGGGTGTCCGACCTGCGGACGGTGCGGTGGGTCCCCTCGGCTGTCCCTGAGTGTCCCCCGCCCCGGTGGCACCGCCGGCTGTGCCAGCGCTCAGCGCGCCCCTCCGTCCCCCTTTCCCCTTCCAGGACGGAGCAATTGGGCTGGAGAACAATAGCGGCGCTGGAAAACAATGGGGCTGCCGCACCTTGGAGCGTAGGGATGCGGGAAGGACGCGGGGAAGGGATCGCAGCCCCGGAGTAGCGCCTGGGCCGGAGCCACCGACCCCAGCACAGCCGAGGAGCAGCCGGGACGCGGTGAGCGCTCGGCCGTGTCGCGTCCTCCGTGTCCCAGCGCATCCCAGGCGAGCAAAGCCTCCCGGCAGGAATTGTCGCCTTCGGGTGATGCTTTGCCACCCATCGCGGCGCGATCGAAGCGCCCTGGGGCCGGTTCGGGGCCGCGCTGGGAGCGGGGTCTGTGCGGGAGGGAATAGCGGGGCGTCCCCCGGGAGAGGGATATTCCCACAATCCCTCGCACGGCCGGGGCAGCCTCAGCTGCGCCAAATCCTCTTCTCCATCCTCGGCGGCATCGGCCGGGGAGGCTGCCAAAGCTTCCGTGGGGACCGAGACAGCAAACCCGCCCCCAAAATGCTGATTTCTTTGCAGGAGCAGGGACGAACATCCCTCTCCTGCTGAAAACACAATACTGGAGGTTTTTTCCTACTGTTTTCCCTTGTTTTGTTGTTGTGTTTGAGCTGTGCATCTCCCCAGGAACTTGGCAAAAGGGAGAGATCATCCCTGCTCCATGTGAGGAGCTGGAGGCACAGCCAGGCTCCCTCTACCCCACGGGGCACTTGGGGCTTTAGGGATGCAGGAAAGGGCTCAGGGAGGTGAATTTTAAGGAGGGGAACAAGTCTGGGGTCCGTGGGGTCTGTCAGGCCTGGAAGGGCTGGCAGGAGCTGGGGCTGGAAGGCAGGGAGGGCTCCAACCCTCGTGCCACGAGGGCAGGGCATTGATTTGCCCTGCTGGTGGCTCAGAAGCACTTTGGGAGGCCTCAGCACAGGCAGGGCACGGGGGAAATGCGTCAGCTCCGAGTGGGGAAACTGAGGCCGGGGGGGCAGGGAGGGGACAGTGCAATGGGGCAACTTGCTCTTTGCCAGCCCTTTTACTGGGGGTTTCCAGCCCTTTTACTGGCGGGGTTTTCCAGCCTTTTGCCAAAGCCACGGTGGAAAATTGGGGGTTCAGCAGTGGCTGGTGCCCGGTTGGGTCTCTGCTCCCTCCACCCACCACCCACGGCTTCTCCAGACCCAAAAAAGGAAGAGTTTGCCCCTTTCCTGCTGCTCGGAAGGGGATGTGATGACGGAGGCGAAGGTGGCAGTGCCGGGGCGTAAACAGGAAACAGGATCCTCAGCACGGGAGGATGAACCTGCATTTTGGAGTTCCCCTTCCATCCCCAAATGAGCCTTTTTTGGGGCAGGAGTTCACCCCCATGTCCCCCTCGAGGATCCAGGGCTTTGGCTTCACCCCTTTGCCTCGCTGTGATGCTCTGGAGCCAAAATCTGTGTGATCCAGAGACTCCACTCCAGGCTGTGCTGCTGCAGGAGGGGTTTTTCTGCCACTCTGGGGTTTTTTTCAGCCACTTTGGTATTTTTGGCCCCGTTTTTGCATGAGCCAACAGCCCTGTCTTTTAATCCTCCTGGGACATCCCCAGAGCTTTGCCGTCTGCTGTTGGGGGTCACCCACGAGTGAGATGTTCATTCCTGCCATTCCTGCAATCCCACTGAACCCCAAATCTGGGTCCCCCACAAGCAGCTGCCACACTGACATTCATCCCAAAACCTCGAAGCCAGCTGTAAAATCCCCTCCCACTATCATTTCTGAGGGATAAGCAGGATTATTGCTGGGTTTATTCCCTGTGGGAGGATGGATGGATGCAGGAGAGGTGGCTGGAGGAGGGTTGGTGCTGGTTTTTGCCCGGTTTTCCTGGGATGCTCATGTGGCTCCTCAGGAAACCCAAAGCTCTGTCAGCCCTTCTGCTGCTCTGTGCGATTTTTCGGTGCCGAGTTTCTCTTCTGCTTTTTCCCCGGGGCCAGAGCAGCTTCCTGCCCTTCCCCTCCTGCTCCACCTCCAGCGTGGCCTTTGCAGCCTCCTCTGGGCTTTGAAACATCCCAGAGAATATTTTTTGCTGCCCCCAGTCGTTCGTTTGCCGGGATTTATCTCGACTCCGGGATTGCCGCTGGTTTTAGGGGCAGGTTCATCCTCCAGCACAGGTTTTACCACACGGCCTTGGCTGAGTCGTTTCTCCACCTGGATTTATTGTGGGATTGGGTGTTTTTCTTGCAGGAAAAGGGGTTTGTTTCCCAGAGGACTGGGAGGAAGCACATGGATGTGTGGGAGGTGGAAGCAAGCAGGGCTTTGCAGAGTGAATCCTTTTTTTCCTGCCTCAATTTCTTTTTTGGGACAAGGGAACGGAGGGGAGAGACCCTGGGAAAAGGGAAGCCCGTATGGAGGAGAGGTGGCTCAAATATCCAAGGAAAAGCCCTTTTCCATCATTCAGATCTGCCCCAACGTTGCATTTCAAAGTCTTTCCACTGCCGGGTTTCCACAGTGCTCCGAGTCTGCTGGTGCTCCAAGGGCTTCACCCCAAATCCCATTTTAATTCCACTGCGGTGCATCCAAAAATCCCAGTGGAGGTCAAAGCCAGGGCCAGTGCCAAGGTGGGATTTTGGGGGGGACTTTCCAAGTGTTTTGCACAAGGGCTGTTTTGGCACAAAAATCCAACAGGCACCACTGGAAAGCTGAAGGACCAGCTCGGCTTCTCAGGATGCTTGGAAAATCCTCCAGGATGGGGTTGGGATGGCACAAGGAGCAGCAGGTGGATCCAGACTCCAATGTCTGAAGCCTTGTGGAATGAAATAATAGTAAAATAAACGGGCAAAAGGAGCAGTTCCCATTTATAGCCCTCCCCCCTCCCCACCTCCCTGTCTGGCATCACCGGGACATCCACGGATGCTCCAAATGCAAATTCCGCGTAAGCGAATCCGCCGGGATTAAATTTTCAGTGAGTTTCCGGCTCCTCTCCCTTATCTGATCTCGCTCCTTGCCCACCCCTTCTGCCGGAGGGGCCGCATCCGACTGCCCCGGAGCCTTTCCCGAGCAGCCCCCGAGCGCGGGGATGGGCGGTGCGGGGATGGCGCTCACCGCGGGCTGTCTCTGCTCCCTCCGCAGCTCCGCTCCCATGAGCGCAGCGCGGGGCCATGGAACTCGGGGCCGCGGAGGACCTGGTGCCCTGCGGGAAGGACAAATTCATCTCCAAGTAAGAGCAGGGCGGGGAGCCGGCAATGCGGCAGCAGCCGGGGGGCTCTGTGCGGCGTTCCAGGGGGACAGTTATTCATTGCATAGTCATTAGAGGGGTTTATGTCTATATATAACATACTATACTATAATATATATTATTAACATATATTATACATTAATATATAAAATATATTCCATATATTATATTATAATATATTATAATATAGTACCGTATGTTACATTACAATATATTGCATTATATTTATTATATTACTTTATAGTATAGTGTATTGTAGTATAGTATATATTAATTTTATTTTATATATAATTAATGTTTATATTCTATTACATTCATCTTAATTACATTACATTATATTATTATATTAGAGATGTATGATATAATGTGTTATATATGATCTATAATATAAAATATAATATACTATATATAGTCTAAATTATATAATGTATAACTATATATAATATATAATAATTATATTATGAGGTATAATTAACAATCATACATAATTTTGTATAATAATACAATTAATTATCATATATAATATATATGTTGCATATATGTAATGTTATATATCAATATATAGTATTATAAATGCAATATATAATACATTACCTATGAGCTGGAATGTATAATATATAATATACAATACATAATATATAATATTCCTTCAAGCTGGAAGGATCAGAGTGACCCTGGATTTTAACCTGGTTCAGTTGGATTTGGAAAGAAAAAGCCATTCTGGGGCAAGAAATGGTGATTTCCTTAAACAAAAAGGATTATTGATGGGATTTTGAATTTTTCCTTCGGAGTGTGGCCAAATGCTCTATAAAATTCCATAAAACCCCAGGTTTTGCCAAAAAAGTCTGGATTGATAATTATTCTTGGTGAAGAAACAAAATGCTTCCCAAGTGTCAGGGAAGGTCTTGGAGGAGGCGAAGCAAACCTGTGATTTTTTCCCTCCCGATGATCCCAAATCCCTGTGATTTGTGCTGATGGTGCTGAACATCCTCCACCCCCCACCATCCCAGCCTTGGGAATTGCTTCCAGAGGCATCACTGCCCTGGGATTCCTGCCTGGGCTGAGCCAGCCTGGCACGGCTTATTGTTATTTATCATTTTCATTTTTACATCTTTATTTTCACCTTTGTTTCTTCTCTTTTAACTTTATTTGTCCTCTTTCTTTTTGCCGTGATTTTGACTTTTATTCATCTTTTGCCACCAGAAAAGGCTCAGACTTTGACTGTGAGCCCGAGGTCGGGCTCTGGAGCCTGGCACAACTTGTGACTCCACATGATCCACATTCTGGGCCTGGAAATGGATTTGTTTTCCAGCCTCGTGACCAACTGCCCCGGGATCTGATGGGTTTTCCTTCTCTTTGGGAGCTCATGTGGGACACAGGGAGCTTCTCCCCTGACTGTGGGTTGAACCCACAGCAAATACCCTCAGGGGGTCTCTAGAGGTGGCAAAAGACCTGAATTTGCCCCAAATTAAGCTGGTTTTGGGTCCTGCAGCAGCGTGGGAGGTTCCTCACCCAGGGAAGCAATTCCTGTTTCTCCCAGATCCTCAAAATTCCCTCCCCAGGCAGCTCAGGGTGCAGCAAGGGGTGCCTGCAGCATCTCCTCTCCTTCCTCCAAACCTCTCCTCAGGATCTTCCCCATGTTTTTTCCCCAGGAATGAGCTGCTCTTGCACTTGAAGACCTACAACATCTACTATGAAGGGCAAAACCTGCAGCTGCGGCACCGGGAGGTGAGAATGGCCCAAGGGAGTGGGATTGGGGCAGACCGGGGGAATCCTGGAATCCTGGAATGGTTTGGGTTGGGAGAGACTTAAAGTCCATCCAGTGTCACCCCCTGCCATGGGCAGGGACATCTTCCACTATCCCAGGTTGCTCCAACCTGGCCTTGGACACTAGGCTGGAGAGACTGGATTTATTGAATGGATAAGAAATTTCCTGATTGGTTTTTAAGGTCCCTTCCATCCCATGATTCCATGTCATAATTCCATGTCATGATTCCATGTTCGGTGTTTTGCCCTAGTTGAGGTAGATCATGTCAGTTCCTCACAACCCCATCCTGGAAGGCCAGCAGGTCTTCCAGGCATGATTTGTCCCAGGTAAGCCACACTGGCTGTCACCAATCCTTATTGCCCACGTGCCTTAGCAGAGTTTCCAGAAGGATCTGCTCCATGGCCTTCCCAGGCACAGGGATCAGACCAACCAGACTTGCGAGGCCCAAAAAATGCCTTTAAGTCCCAAAATCCCAGAATGGTTTGGGTGGGAAGGGTCTTAAAGCCCATCAGTTCCAACTGCCTGTCCGTGGGTGTTTTCTGGGATGCAGGAGGAAGGGGAGCTCATCGTGGAGGGGCTGCTGAACATCTCGTGGGGGCTGCGGCGCCCCATCCGCCTCCAGATGCAGGACGACAACCAGCGCATCCGCCCCCCGCCCTCCTCCTCCTCCTGGCACTCGGGCTGCAACCTGGGAGCCCACGGGTGAGCTGGCTTGGGGGAGGCACCAACACCCCAGGAACACCCCCAAAAACACCCCCAGGAACACCCCCAGGCCCCCTCCCAGCCAGGGGGTCGGGCTTTGCTGGCTCAGCTGCTGCCTCTGCTCTGCAACACCCACACGGAGCTGGGTCTGAGATAAAGGGAGGGGTTTGCTTTGAAACCACCCCCTTTGCAAAGATCCACATTTTTTTTGACTCCCCCTTTTTGTAAAACTCCCCCTCCTGTGCAAAGACCCCTTTTTTCAAACACACACCCCATTACTAAAGCCCCCCTTTTTGCAGCACCCCCTTTTACAAACCACCCTTTTACCCAAATCTCTCATTTTTTGGCAAGCCCCCCTTTATTCAGACCCCCCTCTTTTCCTGGGACCT
>JAWWTY010000055.1:855732-900190 GCA_035222235.1 Margarornis squamiger
TATTGCCCCCCAGGCCAGGTATTGCCCCCCCGCCATGTAATTGCCCCCCATGTCAGGTATTGCCCCCCATGCCAGACATTGCCCCCATGCCAGGCCCAACGGCGGGTTTTGCCCTTGCAGAGAAGCAGAAGCTGCGGGGCAGTGACTACCCCCTGATCGCCCGTGTGCTGCAGGGGCCCTGCGAGCAGGTCTGCAAGGTGTTCCTCATGGAGAAGGACCAGGTGGAGGAGGTCACATACGATGTGAGTGCAGCGGCCGGGGGGCTCTGCTGGCCATGGGGGAGGGATTTGGGGGGTCACAGAGTCATGGAATGGGTGGGCTTGGGAGGGACATTAAAGATCTCGTTCCACCCCCTGCCGTGGGCAGGGACACCTCCCACTATCTCAGGATCCTCCAACCTGGCCTTGGACACTCCCAGGGATGGGGCAGCCACAGCTGCTCTGGGAATCTCATCCCAGCCCTTCCCCAATCTCTTAGACAGAAATTCCTTCCCAATATCCCATCTAAATCTCCACTTTTCCAGTGGGAAGCCATTGCCTGTGTCCTGTCCCTCCGTGCCTTGTCCCAAGTCCCTCTCCAGCTCTTGGAGACCCTTCAGGCTCTGGAAGGGGCTCTCAGGTCTCCCTGGGCATCTCATCCCAGCCCCTCCCCACCCTCCCAGGGAAGAATCCCTTCCCAATACCCCATCCCAACCCACTCCCTGCCAGTTGAAATCCATTCAAGTGCCAGTTTAACCCCAAGTCTTTCAGCTGCCTCTGGGCTGGAGCTGAGGAGGGTCTCAGACTCCCAGAGCTGCTGGTGGGATGGAGCTGGAGCTGCCAGGGATGGGCAAGAGCCCTGGAACAGTTTGGGATGGAGGGACCTTGAAGATCACCCAGTGCCACCCCTTGCCATGGGCAGGGACACCTCCCACTAGCCCAGGGTGCTCCAACCTGGCTTTGGCCACTTTGAGGGTTGGGGCAGCCACAGCTTCTCTGGGAATTCCATCCCAGCCCCTCCCCACCCTCCCAGGGAGGAATCCCTTCCCAATGAATGGATGTCTCCGTGTGCTGGGGCTGCAGGAATTGCTTCGCATCTCCCCTGGAAACTCCCCATTTTAAGGGAAAAACCTCGTTCTGTGCTCAAAGAGCAGCTTCAAAGTCCAGCCCAGAGCTCGTTGTGCCCTCCCGGATCAGATCACAGAAAGGCGATTTCAGCGCTGCCTTTGGAGGAACGGGTGTTTTCCCAGCCGGGAAAGCTCCCCTGTGCCATCTGCCGGTTTCCCAGGGAATCCGAGCTCACACGAGCCACTTTGCGGGATATTTGGGCTTAATGAGCTCTCTGAGACGCTGGGGATGCTCACGGCGCAGCCACGTCTGGCAGCCAGTGGGGAAAATAAAATTAATTAATGAAAATAAATGAATAAATTACTAAATGCAGGGGTTTTCCCAAGAATTGTCCAGCACTCACTTCTTTGCACAAGCTGCTGTTCACACTGTGCAGAGGGAACATCCCATTTTTTAGAATTGGTGGGAAAATTGGGGGATCCTTGACTAAAATTCAGGGAGAAGGCGCTGCCTTCGGCCTCACCAGTCAGTTCATCACCCTCTTCATCACCTCTCTTGCCATTCCCCTCCTCCCCAGGTCGCTCAGTACATCAAGTTTGAGATGCCCATCCTGAGGAGCTTCATCCAGAAGCTGGAGGAGGAGGAGGACCGGGAAGTGAAGAAGCTGATGCAAAAGTACGTCGGGGGGGAGATCTGGTTTGGCCCCAAAAAATCCATTTGTGCATCCCTAAAGTGTGCAAGAGCCATTGGGGTTTGACTGATCCCAGGGTTTTCTTGGCCAGCTGGTGCTGGAAATTCCTCTCTTCCCTGTCCTGTGCCTCTCCAGGTACACCGTCCTCCGGGTGATGATCAAGCAGAGGCTGGAGGAGATTTCGGAAGGTCCGACCGCGATGTGAAACCCTTTGCCAGAGCCATGTGCCTGTAGGATGTACTGTACCAAATCCCAAAGCCCCGTCATTCCCACAACATTCCCAGTGTCCATGTGGATCGCTCCAGCTCCGAGCCAGCCCCATCTTCCCGTGCCTTCATCCTCAGGAGGCTCCTCCTCGGCACACGGGGCTTTTCCCAGCAAGGCTCTGCCTGGTGGCAGCTTCAGCCAAAACCTCAAATCCCTGGAAAATACAGGGAAAAACATGGGGGAAAAAAAAAAAGAGGAAATCCTTGATCAGCACAATGAGGGCTACAAGTGTTCCAGAGCAGGAATTTGGGGCTCAGTTTGGGAATGCCCACACAGAGGACCCGCTGCTCGGGTGGCAAGAGAGCACAAATAATTCCTCTTTTTTTCTTTTTTTCCTAAAGAAAAAAAGCACATTTCTATTGCAATAATTCGCAGGTGATGGGAAGTTTTTGTAAATCCAAAGGGGAGGCTGAGATTTTGGGGGGGTTTAACCCTGTCCTGGTGGATTTACAGCAGGAGAATGAATCCCATTTTTCCGGCGTGTTCCCTAAACCTGCACCTCTTGGCGTAACCCCCTCCCTCCCCCTTTCTAATTTGCACTAATTTTAGGGATTTTTAAGCAAACCACGATGTCAAACCTCTCTGGTAGCTGTAAATGCCAAATAGCACTCGCAGGGATAGTTGAGGGCATCGAGCATCCCGAGGGATGCTGGATGGGAAGGGAGGGAAGGCAGAAATAAAGAGGATTTTATTTTCCAAATCCATCTCCCAGCGGTGCCAGCACATCATCCTGGTGCAACCAGGATCAGACTGGCTCCATCACTGTCACACCTGGAAAAAAACCCTCTTTCCTCCCAGGCTAAACCAGCAATATCAATTTTATACCTCGATGTGAACTAAAACTCTGTCTTTCTCCCTCCTTCTGAGTTTTTGCAATGTATCTTTGTAATTTTTGTTTGTTTTTATTTTTTTTTTAAATTTTAATGGTACCTTTTCCACCTTTAACACGTGTTTGGGAAAGTATTGTACAGTGAGAGGAGCTTTTGATGTATTTGAAGGATGATTGTGGCATTGCTGCGTGGATTAACAAGGAAATAAAATATGTAGCAACTTCATACAGAATAAAAACCCCAGAGCTGATTTGTCCAAAATAGAGCAATTGGTGGACAGAAATGCCATGGGAATGGGCTCCGTGGCAACAAAACCTGCCTGAAGCCCAGTGGAGGAGTTTCCCAGGGAGAAATGGTCCTGCCCTGCAGATTTGGAGACCCACAACTAAATTTTTTGGGAATATTGGGTTGTTTAAGGGTTTATCCAGCCCTTACAGGCTCTTCATCCCCATGCACTATGGGCGGTGAGCTCCATCCTCTGGATATTTCTCTTCCAGGGGGTAAAACTCCCAAAATACGGACTCCTTTTGGCCTCCTGCACGGCCCAGGCTATCGCAGCCACGAATCCGAAGCCGCTGGCCCGGCGTTTTCCAGCCCATTGAAGCCCAATTATCCCTCCCCAGTGACGTTGGCTCGGTTTATCCCGCCGGGAAAAGCCCGGTGGGAGCCGAACCCGGCGGGCACAGACGGGAAGAGCCATCACCGGCACAGCACGGGGGGCGCGGGTAAGGGCGGCATCCTCAACGCGGAGTTTGGGGGCAAAAGGGAAGGAATTGGGTAGAGACGAGGGGAGAAGTGGAGGTTTTCAGCCCGCACCTGAGCTGGACCGTGGGATGGGGGAGAGGAGCCTCTGGAGGCTCCAGGGCCGGGGTTTTCCCTGCTTGGTGATCCCTAAGTTTGGATATGTCGGGGAAATAAAGAGAGGGGGGAAATAGGAAGGGAAAAATCCTTCTGTCTCAATTTTGGGGATTTGCTGCCCGTTTTTGTGGTGTTCCCGGCAGCGATGCAGCTGCAAACAGCTGGAAGGGGACACTTCTCCGGGCTTCCCTTCAAGCAACCCCTTTAGCTGGGGGAGCAGGGCAGCGAAACGAGGCAAAGTAAATTAATCAAGCTCGATTTTAATGTTTGAAGCGCCGGGTTTGGGGGGGAGGTGAGGCCTGGCACCTTCCAGCGCGGGAGGGAATCGCTGACACAGGGAAGCCGCGGCCGGGGCGTCCGGCCAGGGGGGCTCTGCCTTTTCAAAAGCCTTTTGTCAACACGGCTCGGGCCGGTTTGGGGGCCGATTTTGGGGCCGCGATGGCTCAGCAGCTTCGCTACAATGGGGCTGTTTGCTCAGCCCGCGCTGCAGGGCAGGGGGAAGGGGGGGATCCCATCGGGATGCTCCGGAGCTTCGCAGGGGGGTGGGAAAAGGAAGGAGGGAATTGGGTGGGGAAGCTGGGAATGTTTGCTTGCAGCACGGTGCTCACCCTGCCTGCTTATTGAATGTGTAGGATAAGGTAAATGCGGATAGTAATACATTGAATCGTGGAATGGTTTGGGTTGGGAGGGGCCTTAAAGACCAGTCAGTCCAACCCCCTGCCGTGGGCTGGGACACCTTCCACTAAAAGGTCTGTATTGACCGCGTATGATGGGCTTAAACCAGTATGAAATACATATAAATATATAAAAATATAAATATAAACCAATATAAATATAATATATAACACAGAATATAGAGTATATAATGTTTTATGTATTATATATTATATTTATGTTATAATCATATTGTATATTCTATATATTAATATATTAAGTATATACTTGTATTTATATAGATACATATTAATTTATAAAATCCGAAATTATATATACATATAAATATGAACGTATAAAATATAAACACGCACATATATGAAGATATAATCCTGAAATCCTCCCAAATCGATGTTTCCAGATAAAATGAAGCCTGGTGTTTCAGCCTTATGCCGTTCCTTATGCCTTTCTTTTCTTGGCTCCACCCTTCTTTCCTCTTTTCTTAGCATTATTCCTGTATTTTAATTCCAGTTGGGCCAAAAAGTCACTCATTCCCATTTCTCGAGCTCTCCTTCGGCTTTGAATCAGAACTTGGAATGTTATTGCAATTTTATAACATTCAAACGTAATACTATAATAATACATAATATAATTATATCTAATACATATACAAATTATATAGAAATATAAAACACATAGGCATAAAATATTTATATAAAAAATATATATTACCTAAATACACAGAGGTATAAAATACGTAAATATGTATAAACCAATAACAATATTAAAGGTAAGTTGGCCCAAGGCTGAGGAAAACCAGGTGCCTCTCGGAGTGGGATCCCTGTGAATCCCTTGGATCAGGATCCCTGTGAATCCCTCGGATCAGGATCCCTTTGACCCCCCCGGATCAGGATCCCTGTGAATCCCTCGGATCAGGATCCCTGTGACCCCCCCGGATCAGGATCCCTGTGACCCCCCCCGGATCAGGATCCCCTTGATCCCCTCCGGATCAGGATCCCTTTGACCCCCCTGGAGCAGGATCCCTGTGAATCCCTCGGATCAGGATTCCTGTGACCCTCCCGGATCAGGATCCCTGTGACCCCCTGGGATCAGGATCCCTGTGACCCCCCCGGATCAGGATCCCTGTGACCCCCTCGGGCCGGGCCCCCTGTGACCCCCCGGCTGTGTCTCCCCGCACTCACCGCCCCTCCCTGTGCCCTCCCGCAGGTCTGGCAGGATGAGGCCCCTGGACGGCTGGTGCTGGGTGGTGATGCTGCTCCTCGCCCTCTTCAGCGACGTCTCCGGCGGCCGCCGCGGGGGCGGCGGGAGAACCGGGGGTCGCGGGGGCGGCGGCGGGGCCGGGGGGCTCCGCGGGGGCTTCCGCGCCGTGTCCCGCGGAGGGGGGACCCCCGGCCGCGGCTCCAAGGTGGCCGGAGCCATCGCGGCCGGAGCTGCCGCGGGCTACGGAATGGGGCTCCTGGGTCGCCCGCGGCCGTCCCGCCTCGGCCACGGCATCCCCTCGGGCCGGCAGCCCCCGCCCGCGGGGGGGTTCCACGCCGCCAGCTGGCCGGACGTGGGGGGCAAGCGGGGACCCCCCAGCAGAGCCCCCCGGGAGCGCCGCGGCATCGGGCTCGCCCTGCTCTTGGCATCCACCGCCTGCTTGGTGAGCCACGGGCTGCAGCGCTGAGCGCGGGGAGGGCACCCCGCGACCCCCGGCCCGCCGGGATTTCGGGGCGGGTGGCTTTCCTGGGGGATTGGATGTGGCTTGGGGAGGTGGAAGAGACGCTCCGCCGCTGCCTCGGTGTCCCCCCGCCCCGGAGCTGGGCAGCCACCGATCGCAGCGCTCACGGGGACACCCGGGAGCTGGATGGATCCTGGAAAACATCGCCTGTGAGGGCACCTACGCGAGCAAATCCAGCCCTGCAAGGACCTGGGGATTATCTGCACCTGGAGTGATGCCGGAGCAGCCCCGCCAGCGCTCGCCTCTGGTTTCCCGTTGAGCGGCTTTTCCTAAAAAAACGCTCCTTTCCCCCTAAAAGAGCGCTGGGACTTGTGGGGAGGGAGAGATGCGGGGCTTGAAAATGGACCCCTTCACCTTGCAATAAAGTTTGACTTTAAGACATCCTCTGTTTTCAACTAAATCCATTGTCTTTAGCACCAGGAACAATCCCAGGAAGAGCCACAGCTCCGAGGGTGGGGAACACGGTTCCTGGGAATAACCCCCTCCTTGGTCCCGTCTCTCTGGCTTTGAGATGACCAATCTCAGTCTTTGATTTCCCAGTCTTTAGCACCTTCTGCCCAAAACACATCCAGCTGTGGGACTGACCCTCTCTGAAGTGCCAGTCCTCCCTGGAAGAGCTCAAAAGGAGCAGGGAGGGATGTTTTCCCCTCCTGCAGCTGTCATTTCTCCTCCGTTCCCTGTCCTGGGTAGTTAAACCTTCCCTAAATCCTGGTTTAGCTGCAGCAGCTCAACCACTGCTGTGAGAAAAGAAGATAAAGAGGTGCTAAGTGAAACATTTAGAATCCCAAAAAAGCTTGTGGGGAGGTGTGATCACCATCCTCCAACAGGTAAATACTCACCGAAGGACTTTTGAGCCCCGGTGTTTGTGAGTGTGTCATCTCTCTTTGGGTTTAGTGTTTTTTGGAGGTACAAATGTGCTCATCACGTCCCCAGGAGGGCCGGTGAGTCGGGTCTCGCCTCTCTCAAGGGATGGAAAGAACCCTGCTTGATGGACTTTGATTTTTAGGGCTCTTTTACAGTATTTTCTTAAATTTTACAGAAGTCATTTGGCTCCTGAGGGATTCAATAACATTTTGGAGCAGGAATGTATCCAAGGCCCATGATCCTGTCCAAATCACCATCATCCCTGGCTTATGAAGAGCTTTTAGGCTGGAGAAATCCATCCACTCCTGTAAGGCACTGGGGGGGGTTATTTTTTTTAAAATGCGCTTGTTTAAAATACACAACAACTTCAGGAGAACCCCCAGTCATGGCTCAGATTTGCATTTTTCCAGCATAGATTTTGCAGCCAGACCCAGGTTACACTTCAATGTCTGAATCCCATCACAAGCATCCTCTGCTCCCAGCCCTGAGCTCAGAAATGCTGCAGGGATGATCCTTGAGCTACCTAAATGACATTCCCAATTTTTTTCTTGCTTTTCCCTTCTTGCCAGCGTGCAATACATGGGGAAGGATAATTTTTACATGAGAGGGACTTTTTACAAGGACAGAGTGCCAGGACAACAAGGAATGGCTTCCCACAGCCAGAGGGCAGGGGTAGATGGGATATTGGGAAGGGATTCTTCCCTGGGAGGGTGGGGAGGGCTGGGATGGAATTCCCAGAGAAGCTGTGGCTGCCCCATCCCTGGGAGTGTCCAAGGCCAGGTTGGACCAACCTGGGCTGCTGCAAGGTGTCCCTGTCCATGGCAGGGGTGGCATTGGATGGGCTTTGAGGTCCCTCCCAACCCAAAGCACTCCATGACTCCATGATACACTCCCAGTATAATTTCCAGCCCCTGCAAAGGGCTGCACTGCAGGAAAAAAAGTCTTAAAAGTAATTAATATCCTCATTAATCACCTTGTGCTGGGGAGTTTTGGGGTTCCATGCTCAGCTGGGAGTGCCGAGCTGCTCTTGAGCATCCCCAGACTCCAAGATCCCGTTGCCCTTCAGATCAAGGCGTTTCCACGCGTTTCACTCTGAAACAGCGACGGAGCGAGCCGGAGAGCTCAGCCAGGTTTTGGAGCGGTTTTTTGGGATGCCCAGCCTTGGGAACAGCCGCGGGGTGATGCCGGAAGCAGCCGGAGCGCTCGGACGGGAGATGGTGCTGTTGGCTCGGCGATGCCGATCCCCGGCGCAAGGATAAAACCACCCCGGATGGGATTTGGGCTCTGGCTTTGCATTTCAAGCCTCGAAATCAGTGTTTTCCCCCAGCTCTCTGCAAACCGGGCAGCTGTGCAGCAAAATTCCTCTTTTTACGGTTTTTCCAGGCAGGAAAAATATATTCGGTTGCTTTGCCTGGACGGGGGATGTTTATTTGTGGAGATGGAGAATGTTTATTTGTGGAGGTTGAGGGTGCCAAGCACCCTCTGACGAGAGATTTGGAGGAGAGTGTAAAAAAGAACCCCCAAATTGTATTGTGTTTATATTTGGGGTGTATTTATTATCATCCTGATAAATCAGAAATGTCCCCCATCCTCTCTCTGCAGTGCAGGTCCTGCCCATGCTGCAGGATTGGAGTATTTAGCTAATTACTTAATTAATCTGGTTCAACAGATCACTCCAGGGGGCCAAGAGGGCTCCGGGGTTATTGGATCCCACGCTCCTTAAAGGACACGGGGGTTCCTTTGCCCCCATATCCTGCTCAAGTTTTCCCAGGCAAACAGCTCCAAAAATCACCTAAAACTCCAAATACTCCCATGATGGATAAAACGATTGGGTGCAAAAATGTTATTTTTTAGCTCATCTGACCATCGCCAGTGTTGGTGTTTTCCTTGTTTGGGGGACTGGAGCAGCTTCCCTGTGCTGGGGGGAAGGGAGGACGTGGGGGTTTGGGTTAAAAATGAGCATTTTTAGTGTTGCTGAGGTCAAAATCTGCCCCAGGGACATTCATTGTGTAGGTGCTCCCAGTCCCTTCCTGGAAATATCCGTGTATTCACTTTGGAAAATATGGATTTTTTTTTCTTCATTCTTTTAGGGAATGTTTATTTTTTCTACTTCTCTTTCTTGGGTGTGGGGGTTTTTTCATCCTTCTTTTTGGGTGGGGGTTTTCTCCTCCCACTGGTCTGCAGCTCATCAGTGCTGGATCTGTCAGGGGATGGATCCTCTGGTTGTGTGGTGGTTGGGAAATGCAAATAAAGATGGAAATTAATTGCCTTGAGACTGATTTGCATCGAGCCTGGAGTTTGAGCAGCAGGGGAGGGAGGGATTCTGTCCCTCTGCCCCCTCAGGTGAGATCCCCCTGCAGAGCTGCCTCCAGATCTGGGGAACAACAGCAGAAGGGCATGGAGATTCTGGAGGAGTCCAGAGGAGGCCACAGAGATGCTCCAAGGGCTGGAGCCCCTCTGGGAGAGCTGGGAGGGGTCACCTGGAGAAGGGAAGGATCCAGGGAAACCTGAGAGCCCCTTCCAGGGCCTGAAGGGGCTCCAGAAGAGCTGGAGAGGGACTTGAGACAAGGGATAGAGGGACAGGACACAGGGAATGGCTTCCCACTGCCAGAGGACAGGGTTAGATGGGATATTGGGAAGGAATTCCTGGCTGGGAGCATGGGGAGGGGCTGGGATGGAATTCTCAGAGAAGCTGTGGCTGCCCCTGGATCCCTGGAAGTGCCCAAGGCCAGGTTGGAGCAACCTGTGGGAGGTGTCTCTGCCCATGGCAGGGGGTGGCACTGGATGGGCTTTAAGGTCCCTTCCAACCCAAACCATTCCAGAGTTACATGGTTAAACAGGGCTTGGGTTGGGCTTAACGCCAGTGAAACAGTAAATATAAAAACTCTTTTATTAGACAGAAATCAGAATTAGACAGAAATTAGAAAATATTTTGCAGGACTGTAGCGACACCACTGGTGGGAGCAGGGGAGAGGAAAAGGTTCACTGAGATTGTGGGGCTGAGGCCAAATTTGGTGCTGAAAGGGAGCAAAGGCAGGACAGACGGGCTGGAAAACACCCCTTCTGTGCCCGGGGTTTGCAGGAAGAAGGTCGAGGGTGCGTCTTGGCTTTATCCAGTTTTAATTTGCAGCACACGTGGAACACTTAGAAGAGGATCGGACCTGCGGGTTCCGAGCATGCACCGCTACGGGTTTACAAAACGTGTCACAAAGGAGGGGGTACCTCAAAGCCCTGCCCCTCCCCTGAGCAGCCTCAAGGATCGACCTCTGTTTGTATTTAGTTATTTATATTTATATTTCTCCACTCAGCTCACACCGATGCAGAAAGAAAAAAAACAAACCCGGTGTTATTCAGTGCCTTGCAAAACAAAACACAGAGAGACATTGAAGAGGAGTGGGTTGGACAAGCGCGAGGTTACAGATGCTGAGGGTCACCCACAAGCCACGAGAAGCCACAATTCCTCCCACTGCTTCCACGAGGCAAAGAAATTCCTCACAAGGGTGGCTTTTATGCCAGGCTTGTTGCTCCCAGTGCTGTAACTCCATGATTTAGCTGATTTAACTCTCTTGACCTGCCTTGAGCATCCTTTTGCCTGCATTTCAACGTCCTCTGAGTCAAGGTGCTGAAGGATGAGCGTGACTTGTCACCTATAGCATCCAAAAGAGCTCTTTCTCAGGCTGTGACACACCTTTTTGGGGGTGTTTTG
Source organism: Margarornis squamiger (assembly GCA_035222235.1). Lineage (NCBI taxonomy): Eukaryota > Metazoa > Chordata > Aves > Passeriformes > Furnariidae > Margarornis > Margarornis squamiger. The sequence goes on from JAWWTY010000055.1 coordinate 866,390, forward strand.
GGGGTATTTGGGGCGTTCAGCAGCACTTTCTGCCTTAGGCAGCCTAAGAAAGACTGACTGGTGCTGGGGGGGGATAAAAAATTACTTTCTTTTGGTGTGTTGCTGCAGGAGGTTTTTGCAGCATGCAAGGCAGGGGGGCAGGGGGCAAGTCCATATGTACATGGGGAAGGGTTTTTTGGGATTAAAGGGTTCAAGTTGCAACCTGGCAGCTTGAAAATCCCATATCTGCCCCTATCCTGTGGGACAGAGGTGCTTGGGTGTCTGGGGGGATAGGGATGGCAGCGGGAACAAGGGGATTAAATAAACCCTGCTTGTTGGCAAAGGGGATTCTTGGAGATGCTCTTGCAGGGCTGCCAAGGAGAGCTCCCCTCTGCCTGGTCCCTCTTGGGGTGGTGGCCCCGAGGAGGAGGAGGTGGTGAAGGCCATGTTTTTGGGGTGCATCCAGCTCCATCGCTGTCCTGCCCCACTGGGGACACATTTGGGGCGGGGAAGGAAACTTTCATCCAGTTGCCTAAACCAGAGACAACCCCAGGGTGGTGATGGGGGTGAATTCCAAGGAGGAGATGGGAGTAAACCCCAAGGAGGTGATGGAGGTAAATTCCAAGGGGGTGATGGAACTGAACTCCAAGGAGGTGGTGGAACTAAACCCCAAGGAAGGGATGGGGGTGAATTCCAAGGGCGTGATGGAACTAAACCCCAAGGAAGGGATGGGGGTGAATTCCAAGGGGGTGATGGAACTAAACTCCAAGAAAGTGATGGAGGTAACCCCAAGGAGGTGATGGAAGTAAATCCCAAGGAGGTGATGGAACCAAACCTCAAGGAGGGAGTGGAACTAAACTCCAAGGAGGAGATGGGGGTAAGTCCCAAGGGAGTGATGGAACTAAACCCCAGGGAGGTGGTGGAACTAAACCCCAGGGAGGTGATTTGAAACGTCAGTGCCTGCACACCCCGAGGGCTCTTCACCAACAACGACCGCAAGCAAGAACGGGGGTGCCAGGGGGGCCCCCAGGGGGACACGGGTGACACCTCGAAGCCGTGGCATCCCAGCCATCCCTCAGTGCATGGCGAAGACGACGAGGAGCAGGAGGGCTGCGAGCGAGGCGTCGGCGAGGTGCAGCCGGATGCCGTTGGCCAGGCGGTACTCGCGGTACTGCTGGATGCACATCTCCCGGATCACCTTGGTCACCACCTTGTTCTCCAGCTCCACCTCGGTCTGGTTGAGGGCGGCGCCGGCCTCCGAGGCGTTCTTCTTGGCGGCGGGGCCGATGCTGTGCTCGGTGACGGTGATGTTGAAGCAGTCGGCCACGAAGACGTCCTGGGGGACGTACCCGCCGTAGTCGCGGTAATACACCTGCTTGGGGTAGCGCTCCGCGTTCTCGTTCCACCAGCGGTACTCGTCGGGGCTGTCGAAGCGATAGTGCATCCCCGACATGGCCCTGCCCATGGCGTAGCCCCCCAGCCCGCCCACCACGGCGCCCGCCGCCGCCGCCCCCGCCACGTGCTTGAAGTTGGTCTTGGGTTTGGGAGCTTTCCACGGCTTCTGGTTATGGTAGCTGCCCCCGCTGGAGGGGTTGTAGCCCTGCCCCCAGCCCGGGTAGCCCGGGTTGTGGGGGTAGCCGGGGTTGTGGGGGTAACCGGGGTTGTGTGGGTAGCCCGGGTTGTGGGGGTAGCCGGGGTTTTGGGGGTAGCCGGGCTGGCGGGGGTAGCTGGGCTGGCGGTGGCTGCCCGTGCCCCATCCGCCCCCGCTGGGTTTGCCTTTGCCCTTCTTGGAGGAGGCGACGTCGGCGCAGAGGCCGAGGAGCAGGAGCACCACGAGGCAGGTGAGGAGGAGCCTGGCCATGGCTGTGGGACACAAGGACATGAGCACAGGGAGCGTCAGGGCACAAGGCAGAGACCCCCCCGTGCATCACACAGAACACAGCTCACCCCCCAAATCTGGCTGCAGAAAAAGCAGCTTCGCACCTAAGTGTGTGTTTATCCTCCCCAAAAACATTTATCTTCCCCAAAAACATTTATCCTCCCCCAAAATACATATGTATTTTTATATGTATAAAGAGTTTCCCACTGAAATGCATGTTTATCCTCCCCAAAAATATATATCCTCCCCCAAAAATATTTATTCTCCCTAGAATTATTTATCCTCCCCCAAAATACATATGTATTTTTATATGTATAAAGAGATTTGCACTTAAATGTGTATTTATCCTCCCAAAAATTATTTATCCTCCCCCAAAAATATTTATCCTCCCCCAAAATACGTGTATATTTTTATCTGTATTTATTTTTTTATACAGATCCCCTCGCAGTTTTTACACGAGTAACAGCAATCTGAAGTAGTGGGAAAAAAGGTTTTGGAAAAAAAATGCCTCAATGAATTGGGAGGTAAAACCCCACTTATCAAACCTGCTCTGTCCAACCAGATGGTATAAATGGGATTTCTGAAGTGCAGTGAACGGATCCAGCCCAATGCCAAGGAGTTTGAGTCCCTGGAGCTGCAAGGAGGGAAACGCCCAACCCTGCCCTGAGGGTTTGTGTTCCCAAGGAACAGAATTCGGCGTGTTTTGCCCAAATCCTTGTTAATGTGCAACAGACCTGAGCCAAACCCAGCATTTTGGGAGTTCAAAGTGTTCTCAACTAACTGCTCGCTCAGCGTTTCCTGCTGGCATTCCAGGGACTCGCCAGGAATCCCCCCCATCAGCTGGTGGGCTGGCAAGGATGAAATCCCATTTAACGAGCCATTTCCCTCCCTATGGGTGCAATTCAGCCCGCATATTGGAAAGACCTTTGGAAAACACCTCCCAGGCCGCAGGATCCTCCAGGTTCCGCCTGCAAAGCCCAGGGCACGGAACTGCTGCTCCCCTCAGGTTTGATATGGGAGGGCATGTTTTTCCATCCTTCCCGAGGCTGAGCCACCCCCCAAAATCCCACGCCAGGATGTTGGGGAGGGCGAGCAAAGCACTCTCAGTGTGGGTGGGCGTTTCACAGCACCCTTGGATGTGCTTTCTGCCTTGTACTGCAGCAAGAAACAATTAAATTTGGTCCTAAATGGGTTGTTTTTTTGCAGCAACTAATGGCCCAACCTCCGTAAGATTCACGCCTTTCCCCAGGGATAACCTTAATGCAATAGGAGATGATGGTCCCTCCTGAGATATTGCCCTTCACAGCCAAAGAGGCCAAACAACGCCCTGTTTGAGCCAGAAATGCTTCTGTTGCAGCCTAGAGATGGTTTCATGGGCCATAAAAAGCAAATTAATCTGTCTTAGGGTGCAGATAATGAAGTTTTTCCTCCCTATCCCCACCCCAAAATCTGCTCTTACGTCCAGAAATGTTGGAATTCGAGGCTTTTGGGGTGGGCTCACCAGCAAAAGGCCTCGATAGAAGAGCAGGGAAGATGCACAAGCCTGTCCTCGGTGACAGGGAGGAATTCCAGGCTGGAGCTGCACGCTCATGGAAAAATCTGGGTGCAAACCACCCGCTCTGGAGCCTCCCTCACCCTGAGCACCCACCCGCTGGGGGCAGGGATGAGATCAGGGGGTTAAAAATAGCTGAAAGACAGGGCAAAACCAACCAAACCAGGGAGAACGCTCCTTGGGTGCCCAGAAAAATTAGGAAATGGGGTGGGGGGGAAGCAGCAAAATGGCAATTTTTATATGTTTTTTTGGAAACGGTGAATTCCAAGGAGGAAAAATAAGCCCGTGGAAGGAAACAGATTGTGGCAAAGCCCTGGAGGATGTTGCAGCCCCGCAGCTCTGACCTGCTCCTCTAATTGCCTTCGCAGCGCTGAGCTCTGACGAACTCGTTAGCGTCGCGCTAATTAAGGAGGTCTGAGCTTCACCCCGAATTAATGGGCTCCCTGGCACAAAGCTGGGGGTGCTGGCACAGGGAGCCGCTTCCCCGGGCTCGGAGCTGCGAGTCCTCTGCTTGGGAAGAGAATTTCCGCTGCCACCGTGATCTATTGATATTACATTATCGGATGGCTGCCTGCGCAGATGTTTTTTCCCCCGACCCTCTTTATTCGCCCTCTCCGCGGGTGTGGGAAATGAGGGATTCCTTCGGGAGGTCGAGCCCGGGGCGATTTCTCTGCGAGCGGGAGGAATTCTGCGCTCCTTCAGGGCACGGGGCGAGGCGAAAAATGGAGGCTGCGAGGAGCGATGAGGAGCAGCAATTCCGTGCGCGGGGTTGGCAACGAGGAGGTTTCGGGTTTGGAGGGGAAAACCAACCCCCGGAACCAAAATAACTGTGGGAATAACCTTGGTGAGGTGCCCGTGGAGGGGCAGGAGAAGCGAAGGGAGGTGGGGAAGGTGGAGGTGGGAAGATGCTCGGGAATGGGGGGGTCCAGTCCCTCCCGGCGATGTCCTGGTTTTGTGGGGGAGGGAAATGCCAGGTTGGGGGTTTGGGAAAAGGGGCTGCGGGCTGGCGGGAGAAAATGTCACCTCCGGTTTTAGAAATCCCCCCCCTTTTCCTTTTTTTATCCTTCCCTTTGAATCCCCCCAAATACCGAGGGAGCGGCTGGGAACGGGGGGAAGGAAAAAAAGCCTCCAAGAAAAAATTCCCCACCGGCATCGGCGCTGAGTAAACAAGCGCCGGGCAAAGCCGAGCTCTGGCGTTTAAGGAGACGCTGGAAAGGTCTATTTTTAGGCAGCGACGGCAGGGAAAGGAGGCAGCTCCTCATCCTCGGCGGTAAAACCCCCCTCGCCCCCGGATTTATCCCACCCGGAGCCCCCGCGTCCCGTTTTCCCCGCACTCACCGGCTCGGAGCTCGTTCCCTGCTCGGCTCGAGGTGATTCAGCCCCGGAGCTCCGGCGAGGAATAAATAGCGAGAGGGAGGAGCTGGATCTGCGCAGCCCAGCCCTGCACAGCCTGGCCGGGATCCATCCCCTTCCCAAGGGAATAGCGCGGCCAGCATCCCGCAAAACTGGGGCTCGCCCCAAACCAGCCCTCCCGGAGGGCTCGGCCATGGGAAGCATCGGCGGCGAGCAAAGGAGGGGCTGGAAAATTGCAGCCTTTGGGGTGAAATCCCGGGCTTTGGGAATCTTGGAGAATCGCAGTGGTTGAATGGGTTATTGAGGAAATGTCAGGGCTTGAGGCTGGCTGGAAAAGCTTGGAATGTCGCAGCGTTTGGATTTGGTACTGAAGAAATATGAGGGTTTGGGGCTATTTTGGAAATCTTGGAATGTTGCAGTGTTTGGATTTTGTACTGAAGAAATATGAGGGTTTGGGGGTATTTTGGAAATCTTGGAATGTTGCAGTGTTTGGATTTTGTACTGAAGAAATACGAGGGTTTGGGGCTATTTTGGAAATCTTGGAAAATAACAGTGCTTGCAGGGTTTACTGAAGAAATATTGAATGGAATGATGGGCGTTTGGGGCTGTTTGGGGAGTCTTGGAATGTTGCAGCATTTGGATTTTGTGCTGAAGAAATATCAGGGTCTGAAGCTGATTTGAATGTCTTGGAAAATTCCAGTGCTTGGATGGTCTTATTGAAGAAATACCAGGTTTTGGGGCTGGCTTTGGCATCTTGGAATATTGCAGCATTTGGATTTTATGCTGAAGAAACCTCAGGGTTTGTGGCTGGTTTGGGAATCTTGGAAAATCACAGTGATTGGGGTTTTTATTGAAGAAACATCAGGATTTGGGGCTGATTTGGAAATCTTGGAAAATTGCAGCACTTGGATGGTTTTATTGAAGAATATCAATGGGACCAGCAGGATTTGGGGCTGGTTTGGAAACCTTGGAATCCTGCAGCATTTGGATTTTATACTGAAGAAATGTCAGTGTTTGGGGCTGATTTGAAAATCTCAGAAAACTGCAGCACTTGGATGGTTTATTGAAGGAATATTGAATGTATTGGCAGCGTTTGGGCCTTCCTTGGGAATCTTGGAAAATTCCAGTGCTTGGGGTTTTTTACTGAAGAAACAGCAGGATTTGGAAATCTTGGGAAACTGCAGAGTTTGGATTGTTTGCTGGAGAACATGAATGGGATGAGCAGGGTTTGGGGCTGGGTTGGGAGTCTCCTGGTCGAAGCCCTGGGAGAGGAAAGGATGCTTTCAGCAGTTGCTGGCTGCAGCTCCAAACCCATTATCCATTATCCTGTGGAACAGGGAAGTGCTCTGAGGATTGATGGAGAGGAAATCAGTCTCAGACCTATGGGAGAAAGGAGGAATCTGCCTTCAGGGTTTGTCCTGCTCCAGAGGAGTAAAACTCACTCCTGCAGTCACGATAACGTTGTTATCCTGATATTTAATGGGAGCAAAAGCCACAGAGGGCAATTTAAAATTCCCTGGGATGCTCATGGAAAACTGGGGCTCCTTTGAAGGGTAAGAATATGTGGTTGGAATATGTAGAGGCCTAAAAACCAGGATGGGAAGTTTTCCCATCCTTTAGGGTTAGGATGGGCTGTAATAAACAGCTGGAGGCCAGAGAAAACTGGGATGGTTCTGTGGTGGTTAGGAAATGCAAATAAAGCTGGAAATTAATAGCATTGAGACTGATTTGTATCAGACTGGGTTGATCCAGGGGGAATTCTGCCCCTCTCAGGTGAGACCCCCCTGCAGAGCTGCCTCCAGATCTGGGATCCCCAAAATCAGGAGTTTTTGGAGAGTCCAGAGGAGGCCCCGGAGATGCTCCAAGGGCTGGAACCCCTCTGGGAGAGCTGGGGGGGTTCACCTGGAGAAGGGAAGGATCCAGAGAGACCTGAGAGCCCCTTCCAGGGCCTGAAGGGGCTCCAGGAGAGCTGGAGAGGGACTGGGGACAAGGGATGGAGGGACGGGACACAGGGAATGGCTTCCCAGTGCCAGAGGGCAGGGATAGATGGGATATTGGGAAGGAATTCCTGGCTGGGAGCGTGGGGAGGGGCTGGGATGGAATTCCCAGAGAAGCTGTGGCTGCCCCATCCCTGGAAGCGTCCAAGGCCGGGTCAGATGGGGCTTGGAGCAACCTGGGATAGTGGGAGTTGTCCCTGACTATGGATTGGGATGGTCTTTGAGGTCCCTTCCAACCCAAACCATTCCATGATTTTATATTTTAACACAGCCACTGATACAGCAAAAAACCAACCAGGAATGTCCATCCCAGCAAAGCTCCCACCCCTGGACTACAGAGCACATCTGGCTGTAAAGGGGATTTTCCCTGATGCTCCATTCCCTTGTTTATCCATCTGGCTGGATTATGTTAAAAAAAAATAAAAATAAAGTAATTTCTGTCTGGCAGGAAAATGGGCTGTGCTGGGAAAATATGGATATTAATTCCTGGAGGAGAAAATTAAATACCAGGGCAGGATTAAAGGTGAATGGGCCTGTCAAGGCTCTCTCCTACAAGAGGCTTTTATTCCATGTGGGAATGCACAGATGGCTCCTGATTCCCTGGTTTGGGCTCAGACACTCTTCCCTGTGTTATCCAAAATCCCAAGCCAAGAAAAGAAGGCTCCTGATTCCCTATTTGTGGTTCAGATAATCTTCCCTCGGTTATCCAAAATCCCAAGGCAGGAAAAGAAAGAAATGCAACACCGGGAACAAGATGTTTGGGATGAATTCACCTGTGCCTTCTAAAAACCAGGATTTTTCTGTAATAAAATGTTTTGAAGGAAGTCCTGGCCTTGTTTGGTGAAATGCAGGAACTCTGTCAGCTCCTGCTGCAAATGGAGCAGGAGCAGCCCATGGATTATTAATTAATTTGTAATTTATAGTGGAAGTTTGCAGGGCTGACCCCTCCAGCCCAGGGTATCCACAGCACCCTTGTCCTGGAGCCACGTGGATTTTTGGCATCTCAGGGTTAAATTCCTCTTAGCTCCAAGGCAGGAGCTGCATCGATTTCCACTGGAGGTTTGGCCCTTCTTCACCCATGGGGGATGGTGGAAATAACCCAGCGGGCTCCAGGCCAGGTTAGAAACCATTAATGGGCTGAGTTTTTCTCGTAAGGGATGGGAAATGCTGACTTTGGGTTAATGGGGAGCTGGGAAAGGGCACGGGTTCCTCCTCCTCACTGCTCCGCATTGATTGGGTGGTGGCTTTTTATGGCTTTAATTCATGCAAAACGTTTTTATTCACATAACTCTGGGTTTGCTCAGGAGGGTTTGTGAGAGGTTTCCTGGAGGTTTGGGATAACCTGGTGGGGTTTGGAGTCCCACAGCCTGTCCTTATCCCACTGTCACTCCCTGGAGCCAGCAAAAAATCTGGGCTCAATCTCAAATCCCTCTTAGTTCCTCCAGAAACAACCTTGAGCCCTCCAAAAGTGAAAATAATTGGGAATAAGTGCAGTGTGCGGAGGGTTAATGGGATGTGTTTTGCAGAACTCGCCGTGGAATGGGTTCCAAGTGAAACTCCTGGGATTTTCCATGGGAACCAGATGTCTCAGGAATATTTGGCTCCTGCCTGGATGAGAGCAGAGCAAAGGCAATCTGGGGACTGGCTGGGGTGAGAGCAGGGAAGAGAAACCCTGGGAAGGTGCTTCCTTCCCTGCCCAAAGGAAAGGTGCCACTCTGGCTGTAAAAATCCCATCTCGGTGTGAAAATTTAAAAAAATTGAAGTTTTATTAGGATGTTTTGCAATTTTTTTTGGGGTGGTGAAAGCTCTGCTGGGATTACAGCCCTGCAGACCCAAGGAAGGAGAAAAGAGAAAGAAGAAATGTCATTTTTGGCCCATTTTTGGTGGAAGAAGCTCTTTACCTGCACTATTTTTCTGTATTCAACTGCAGGATTACACAGCTCATGGGTGGTGTTTCCCCTTTGCTCCTGACATCCTAAGGCTTGCCTGGGAAAAGGGAAAAAGAAGATAAAAGGATTTAAAAAGGATAAAGGTGTCCAAGGCCAGGTTGGAGCAACCTGGGCTAGTGGGAGGTGCCCCTGCCCATGGCAGGGGGTGGCACTGGGTGGGCTTTGAGGTCCCTCCCAACCCAAACCATTCCAGGATTCTGTGACTGTATAAAAGTTCAGCCCTTTCCAGGCCAGGAGGAAAAACTGGCAGGAGCAGGATGTTGGATCCACACACTCCCAGAGTATCAGCAGTTACACAACCTGTGACGGAGAGGAGGAGAATCCCAGCAATTCCCTAATCCCAGAGACACGTCAGGGCACGGAGAACCTGCCAGGGGAGGAACCAGGGAGGGGAAAAACCCATCCAGCCAAACTTTCCATCCAGCACCTCCCGCTGCTTCCAGCAGGGGTTTTCTCCTCGGCTCTGCTGCAAAGCCAGGGAGTTCATGGAAAAAAGGAATCAGTTCCTGGCTCTGTGGACAAGGAGGCTCCTGGAAGTTTGTCCCTTCCCTGTGATCTGCTTCCCTCAGCACTGATGTCACTTTGGAACGGGATCTGCGGGCACAGGTGACTGCCAGGCATGGTGCCACCCCCTTCCTGCTGCCGAGAGGCTCCGGGGAGGGACCACGATTTGGGGGAGGAAGCAGCAAACAGGGCAAAGCTGTTCTTTGTTGTGCTTCAAAGACGAATCCGGCTCCCTGAGGAAGCAGAGGAGCCGAATTAATTTATTATTGATTTGTCTTCTGTGGGAGTGGCAAGTGGAATATAAAATATTGGAGGCTGCAAACACCTTCCTGCCCTTTGCTCGTCCATGGGGTTGTAAGTGTTTATCCACAGGGTTAAAAATGGTCATCCAGGGGGTTATAAATGGTCATCCAGGGGGTTATAAATGTTCATTCACAGGGTTAAAAATACTCAGCCGGCATGTTAAAAATGCTCATACATAGAGTTATAAGTGTTTATCCATCGAATTATAAATGTCCACTTATAGGGTTAAAAATGGTCATCCAGGGGGTTAAAAATGGTCATGAAGTACATTAAAAATGCTCTTCCACAGAGTTATAAGTGATTATCCATCAGATTGCAAATGTTCATCCATAGGGTCATAAATGTTCATTCATGGGGTTATAAATGGTCATCCATAGAGTTATAAATGTTCATCCATAGGGTTGTAAGTGTTCATCCATAGGGTTATAAATGGTCATCCATAGGGTTGTAAGTGTTCATCCATAGGGTTATAAATGGTCATCCATAGGGTTATAAATGGTCATCCATAGGATTATAAGTGTTCATCCATAGGGTTATAAATGGTCATCTATAGGGTTATAAGTGTTCAACCATAGGGTTATAAATGTTCAACCGTAGGGTTATAAATGGGCATCCATGAGATTATAAGTGTTCATCCACGGGGTTATAAATGTCCATCCTGCTGCTACAATCTGATTAGGGGTGTAATAACTCTGCTCATGTTCTCGCTGCTATTCCAGGCAGGGGCATGGAAAAGCTCCTTACGGATGGGGGGACCCTCCCCTCCCCTTTCCTCCTCCCCTCCCCTCCCGTCCCCTCCCCTCCCATCCCCTCCCTGACTCATTGATGCCTTCCCAGTGATGCTCTGAGACTTTGGGAGAAAACCAAAGCTCCCAAAAATGTGCCTTTGGCCTCTCCCAGGCCTGGCAGCATCCCCTGGGTGCTCGAAGGCAAAATAACACCCTTTATTTAAATACATAAATAGAATAAAATCCTTATTTGGAAATGCTTTTTCATTTTTGAGTAAGAACTGATAATAAAAGTGCTTTGAAGTGGAAAAAACCCCTGGAGTTTGTGTATTTGAGCCTCCACCAGGATTAATGTGTGGGAGATGGGAGAAGTCAGCCCTGCTTGTTGGGGGAAGGTATTTAGTGTCTGCTGCATTTTCAGCCCAGCATTTGATTTCCAAGTAGCCTTTCCCAGTGCCTTGGGAGCAGGACAGGAACAATCCCGTGCTGTGTGTGGGAAAGGGCCGTGACCCTCCCCAGAAAGGGCTCCTTCTGTGCTCTGGTGTCAATGAAGCTCCTGTTCTGCAGCCAGTGCAGCCTTTGGGCTCCTCCAAGACACGCTGTCCCTCCAGCAGCTCCAGGAACAAACCCTTTCCCAGGCATCCCAAGCCCAGCTTCCCAGAAAGCACTGCCTTTCCCACCAGCTGGCTCCTCGGCAGGAAAAGCTGAATATCCCTGTTTTCCTTTCCTCGGAGCAGGGTTTGTAAGGCATGACTCACCGGGAGGTTTTCCTTCCCTCTCCTTTCCTTCTCTCCCGTTTATTTTTAACCTGCAATCCCCTCTCTGGGCCCGGAGCCATGCTGGGTGACACGGTGGCAGGGCTGAGGTCACCTCCTTAAAAAACCCAGGGCACACCCGGGATGGGCCAGGGCGCTCCCAGTTCCATTGTTTGGGCATCCATCATCCCCTGAGTCAGATCCCGCCTCGGGGAATTGCTCCTGTGCCGGGAACCCCCGGCTGGGAGCCCAGGGGTTGCAGGAATGGGTGCATTTCAGTGCATTCCCGAGTGGAGTCTCCTGGAGGTGTGATGGATGCAGGGATAACATCTTTGTGGGTTTCTGGCTGGATTAAGATGGAAAGGGGCAGGAGAAATCAGTTTTCCCAGTGGGAAAAGGGGCTGGAGAAAGCTGAACCCCAGGAAATACAGAGAACTGCTTGGGGTTTATTTTTAAAAAGAAAATAAGTGATAGACTGAAAGAAGCAGCAGGTTGGAGATGGAGAAATGTTTTCAAAAATAGATTTGAAATTAAAATTTAAATTAAAAACATTTTTTTTTAATTATGCTTTTCCTTTTCAACACCTGATTTTGGCTCAGGTTTTTGCCTTGTTTATTCTCCTGAGAACAAAACAAGCTCTCACCTCCCCTGACCTGGTTTCTAACTCAGATGCTCGATGAGGATGAGATGATTAAACCCAACTCACTCACAAAATAGTCCTGGAAATCCTCTTAGCCGAGCTGGTGCTGATGTTTCCACTCGGATTTTCCCCTCTCCCTCCATGGAAAGTGTTCCCAGGGCTGGGACTTTCTGGAGTTTTCACCCCCTTTTTGCTCTGGGTGTAAATGAGAATAAGCCAAGACAAGCTGGGCATGGGAAATGTGTGTTGAGGGGGCAAATTGGGTCAGGATTTTAGGATTTATAAGCTACTGAAAGGATTTTCCATGGGATGTGCCCCCTCCCATCCATGTTGGAGCATCTTCTAGCTCTGAGATGACACATGACTTTATCCAAAGCTTTTCTTTCCCCTAAAGCAGCGATTTCCAAGCTTGTGGTTTGTGACTGTACCGAAGAGACCTTTCCACACCAAATATTCCAGCATTTTATGGCAGATCTGCTCCTTCTCCACCCTTCTGGAGTGGAGGGGAGGGGAGCTGCTGCTGAGGAAAAGCTTTTCCATCAGCTGTGTGGGAGCAGGAACAGGCCAACAATCATTGCCTGGCACGAGGAAAAGCCCTGGGAGAGCCTGGGCTGCCCTGGAGATGCTCAGGATGCTCCCGTGGAGTTGCCATGGGCACGATGCTCATCTCCATGGCTACAGGGGGAGGGTGTGAGGGATGTGGGAATGGTGCTGGGAGCTGAACCTCGGCACGTTCTCTCTCAGCTGGTGTGAATAAATAATGCCTGGGCCCATCCAAGAGGTTCATTCCCAGGGTTAACAGCTGGTTTGCAGCTGGAGCTTGAAGGCAACTGAGAGTCCAAATGGGTTTATTTCTGGAAACCTGAGATTTGCAGCATCTCCCCTGAGGTGTTTCCACAGTGGATGCCCTGGGGATCCAAGTGTGATGTGCTCAGAGGAGGCTCAGGGGGTTTCACTCACCCTTAAACCAGCATGGTTGAAAATCCCAGATAATACTCCTGCCTCTGAGCCAAGATGATGTGATGGGAACAGGTCCATGATAAATAAAGTAGTGTGGAGATAAGGAAGTTGAGTTTTGACAGGGATGTGAAGAAGGAGGAATTTTGGAATGAGGGTTTTTTCCCCCAGTTAATAATATTTTCGATAAAAACAAGGATTATGCACAGCAGGGCCATCTGTTGTATATAGTCTGGAGCTGGGATGGGCCACTTTCAGGGGATGAGTGGAGAGACATCAGATCCAACCTTTCTCCTGAAGGATTCCTCCTGAATTTTAACTCCTTGACTTTTCCAAAGCAGTTCTCACCCAGCGTGGACAACACCAGGACAATAAAAGTCTGTGCAGGGGGCTGGAATCCCAAGGGAAGAAGCCCAGAGGTTTCCCAGAGCTTGGGATTGCCATGGTATCTGTGCCTTCTGAAGGGAAAATCCAGAGGTTTCAAGCACGGGATGCAGAGCATTTTCTCTGGAGATGCTTCAAGAGGATGGAGCAGGTGATGGAAATAAACCTTGGTGTGGATCCACAGGCAGGAGAAGCACCAGGGGGCAAATCCCAGCCTGGGAATTGTTTTATTCCAGTGATGGGCAAAGGGAATTTTGCCTCACCCCACAATTATCCCCAAAGCTGCCTCTGACTGAAGGACATGACTGGAATGTGCCCTTTCCCTTGGCTTGGGTTCCAGTGCATTTCTCAGCAAGCCCAGAGGGACCCTGAGGACAAAATAGTGACCAAAGTGCAGGAAAGGGAGGAAATTGGCTCTGCATTTACAGCAGAGGGTCAGGACAGGCTGTTTATCCCGAGCTCACTCCAGGCTCAGTGATGGGATCATCCTGGAAGCAAAGCCCCATCCACAGCCATTAAACAGCAAATAATAATCAGCACTAATAAAACAACAATACTGACCCCAAAACTGCCTGTGTGCTGGCCTGAAAAATCTGTGGCATCAAAATTCCAGGGAGTTTTCCAGGTTAAAAATAAAGGAAAGTGGAGCAAAGCCTTTGGGGGTTGCATTCTCACCAATCTGAGCTTGGGTTAAGGAGTCAGTAGGTAATTCATGGCTCTAAAAATTAGGAAGTTTGGTGGAATTACATAACTCTTCAGCTGAGATTAAATGAAATAAAGCTGGGAAATGGGATCTTATCCCTCCCTCAGTAATTGCTGCACAAATAACCTTGAAAATGAACATTCTGAGGATGGGAATGAAATTCTGAACAACTCTCCACTGCAGATGGTTTGGATCTAAACTTCCTGAGCCGTTTTTAGGGGATGATGAGAAAAGCAGGTGGAAGAGGTCATGGATCCTTTTTCTGGAGGAAAAAGGGATGTTGGTGCTCATTGAAAAATGGGGAGAAAAGAAGGGAAACGAAATAACAATGGTAAAATTGGACAGTATTATAATTCCAGGAATAAGCTGAGTCTGGCAAAATCAGCTGCACTTTTCCTGTATTTCTCCTGAATTCCGGGAATAGAGAAGAACAATTTGGATCCTGAAATGGGTGTTGGGGGGGAAACACAACCTGGCTGAGCTCAGAGAGAGCTGCTGTTGCTGCTGCCTCTGAATTATTCATTGGTGTCTGTTATTAGAGACACTCCTCGGGTCACTGGGGACAGCCCCAGGAAGGTGAAGGGTCCCAAGGGTTGAATTCCAAGAGGAGGATTTGAGAAGGGAGGTGATTTAATCAACACCAGTTTAGTTGAGTCTTTGGAAGTGGCAGAACAGGGATCCAGACAAACTGAGATGGGAAAAGGCCCCTCTGGCAGAGGAGACCCCCACATTTTATCAGAAAATATGTTTAGGAGCTGGAAATGAGCTGATTTCTGTCGTTAATTTATCCATACAGGTGACCAAGAAGAGGAAGGGGGTGGGATTGGAGGTTAATCATGAACCATGACCTTGCCTTGGGTGGGGAATTATTATCCAGCTGGTCCTCACTTTTTTTTTGCTTCCAAACCAAAGTGCCTTCCAGTTGGTTTAGAAGAATTTTCTGGATTGTTCATTGGTGATTTGCCATTAACTCAAAGGCCCTCACGTTTTTAATCCATCCCCCTCCTGGGCAGGGGACAGAGACACTGCAGGAGTGACCATACACACCTAAAATATACATCTATTTTGGGGTGAATTCCTCTGTTATCCATTATTTATGGTGACCCAGCAACAAGAAATAATTTTAGGAAGAACCAGCTGAATTCATCTCATTTGTTGGACTTGATGGCCACAAAGTTCCTTTCCAACCTAAACAATTCTGATTCTCTGGTTTTTTCAATCAATGGGTGAACTAAATAAATGTTATTGCTTTGATGTTACTTGGCATTTAAAGCAGATAATCCCTTTGCTCTCCTGCCCCTCAAAGTGGGTATTATTGTATTTAAAACGTAGCACTGCCATGGAGAGGGGCTTTTAAAAATGAGGCAGAGCTTTCCTTTTTAATTATTGCAGCATTTCATGACTCTAAACCTCCAAAACACATCCAGCTGGAGCAGGAGGGTCGGGAATGATTTCCTGGTTGAATCCCAAGTATGAACATCACTTTTCCCCCACCCCAAACCCTCCTCTGACCCCGAAATATTGTTTTAAAGCTGATTTTTGCATCAGGTGATTTCCAGATGGGCCAAGGACGCCCCTGGGGATGGGGGGGGTTGTGCTGAAATCCTCCTTTGGGCTTCAACTCCCTAAATCCCTTTGGAAAAAGCCTTTCCAATGCTGACCTCTGCAGGCGGGGAATGCCTAAAAGTGGCTGGCTCGAGTCAACAGTAACCTAAATAATGCATAAACCAGGTGTTTTCCGCACTGGTGCTGCCTGTGGGCAGGGAGAGCCTTTTAATAATGCATCAAAACGGGGCACTTCTCTCCTGGTTGGCAAACAGAGACCGTTTCAGGGAGGGAAATCCCAGGAAACGCTGCTTTGGTGGATCTGCAAAGTCCTGGATGGATTTTGTAAAGGATTTGGTGGTTGGACAAAGCAGTTTAAAAGGGAATGAACAAAGAGCAGGAATTTCATGCCATGAGGGAATAAGCTGGGAGGCAAAGCCCTTCCTGGGGATCCCTGGGATGGCAGGAAGAGGCCCCCGAGCATGGCAGGGGGTTGGAATGATGGATCTTTAAGGTCTCTTCCAACCCAAACCATTCCATGATTCCATGGTTGAACCCACAGCAAACCCCCCACCCGTCACCTGCAGTTTTGCCCCTGAGCCCCCCCCACCTCTAATTAAGCTCTAATTAACAGCATCCAGAGGCCAGAAGGGCCCTGATCCCTGCAGGGGGAGGGGGGTTTGTGTACTGGGGTTTGGGGGGTGGATTTGGGGGTCCCACAGGCCACTCCTGGGGGTTGGCCCATCACCTCCTCAGCCCCAGAGCCCCCTGGCCCTGCAGCCCCCACGTCCTTGTCACCCCCCCAGCCCCTTTGGCTGCTGAGCACCCTCAGCCACAACCAGAGCCCTAAAGCCCCTCCTTGGCTGTGGCAACCCCTCAGTCCAGGAGTCCCCTTGTCCCAGAGTCCCCTCAGCTATGGGCTCCCCTTTAGTCTCAGAGCCCCCTTGTCCCCAACCCCAGCCCTGGAGCCCCCCATGGCTGCAGAAATCCCAGAGCCCCCCAGCCCTGGAGCCCCCTGAGAACAGTTCCCTGTGGAAAATAGGAATGTGGAGGATGCAAACAAAGGAGTCAGTGGTGGGTTTGGGTGGGAAGGGCTTTAATGCTCCCCACAGTGCTGGGGGTCCTGGGCATGGGGTCGTGCTGTGGGGCAGTGGTGGGGGTCCCTCCCTGCGGGGTCTGTGAGGGGTGTGCCAGTGGTGAGCGACAGATGGGGACCCCTCCCTGCAGCCGGATCAGCCGGGCTCCAGAAACACCCTGAGGGGTGCTCAGACCCCCAAGGACACAGAGGAGGGACCCCAATCTCCACAGAGCACCCCCCACCCAGGGAGGGTGTCAGACCCCAAAGGACACCAAGGAAGAGATGTGGGAGGGATCCAAAGCCCTGCAAGATGTCAGAGGGACCTGGAGCCTGGCAGTGTGTGGGCTCAGGTGTGGTGGGAGCTCCTGGGCTGGGGGGCACACCTGGCAGACCCCCGGCCTAGAGCTTGAGCGCTGTGACACGGGGGATGTGGAAGGGACAGGTCTCCTCTGACCCCGTGGAGCTGCAAGGGAGAAGAAGAAAACATGGGGGACATCGAGGAGGAGATAAAATCTCCCTTCCCTGTGCCCTCCCACAGCCCACTCTGTGCCCACCACCTACATGAGCCGATTGCGGATGGGGCGAAAGTGTTTGGTGAGCCGGATGGCGAAGATGATGTTGGGGATGAGGAAGAAGGTGCAGCATCCCAGGCTGAACCAGAAGGCATTCTGCATGGACAGGGCACAGGGGACCTGCTGAGCTCTGGGGAAGGGGCAGCCCCAGGCTCTGCAGGGGCTCGGGGAGTCCCAGAGTCACAGAATGTGCTGAGTTGGGAGGGACCCACTGGGATCATCCAACCCTCAGCCCCGCACAGGACCATCCCCAAGGGTCATACCCTGTCCCTGAGAGGATCATCCCAACCCTCCTGGAGCTCTGGCAGCCTTGGGGCTGTGCCCACTGCCCTGGGGAACCTGTTCAGTGCCCACCACCCTCTGGGGAAAGGACATTTCGCTGAGATCCAACCTAACCCTGCCCTGGCACCACTCCAGCCCTTCCCTGGGTGCTGTCCCTGGTCCTCACAGAGCAGAGATCAGAGCCTGCCCCTCCTCTGCAATGAGGTTTCCCCTCAGTTTCCTCCAGCTGAACACCCCAAGTCCCCTCAGCTGTCCCTCCAGGCCCTTCCGCATCCTGGTTGCAGGTCCCCTTGGGCCACCCAGGGGGATGGGACCCTTACCCAGGGGTCAGCAATGCGGTCACACAGGATGACCCGCCCGTTGTCCAGGGCCGTGGCCAGGGGCTGGCACGAGGCCACGTCCTCTCTCAGCTGGAACAGGGATGGAGACAAGGCATAAACCCACCCCTGGCTCAGGGTGGGGGTGCATTTTGCTGCAGGGATTCCATGGGCGATCCATGGGGGGGCCTGGCCCCCAGGAGTCCCCCTGCGTGAAGGGGAGCACTCACTCACCGTCTGCCCGACCCAGTTGAGGTACTGGGTGAAGTACCTGAGCTCCTTCCTGGTGAAGCAGCCGATCTCCTGGGAAGGGGGAAGGCAGTGCCATGATTTCCAGCCCGGCTCCAACCACCTCTGGGCTTGGGATGAGCCCTGGAGGCTTCAGGTGCTCCTTCCCATCTCACATTCTCTCCTTCTGGCTGTGGGGCATTTTGTACCCCCCGAGGGCTCATCCAGCCCCAACTCACCTGCCGGAGGATCTGCTGTGCTTGCACAGGCAGCCGGGCTTCCACCGAGGCTGTGGTGGCCAGTGTCCTCTTCACCCGCTCCTGGGGGAGCACAGCAAGGGCACAGCATCCTTAGGGCAGGGGGCAGCAGGATGGGTGCCCTGGGGTGCTGGGACCAGGGTGTGCCAAGCTGTAAACTGGGTCTGGTTGCCAGAGGGCAGGGAGAGAGGAATGTGCCCCTTTCATGGGGATTTCTGATTTCCAGAAACAAATTTAATCCCCAAAGGAGACCAGTTCTCCCTGGATGGAATTTTTCCTGGCTTTCCCATCACTCTACAACTGGGTTTTTTTGGGACACTGGCAGACAGGACCCATAGGGCACCACATATTTTTTGGAGCTCGAAAGAGATGTGGAAGTACCTTGAGATGCGGCGCCAAGCGGGAGAGGAACTGGACGCTTTCCCCCAGCTTTGCCTGCAGGACAGGGAGGTGAGAAGGGGGCAAAAGCCTTCCAGGGGACACCACTGGGCAGTGCCAGCGACACCACAGCCCGGCACAGACTCACCACCAAAGCCTCCTGCGACTGCACCGTGGAGTTTTGCATCTGCCACAGGGCACGGGCCTCGGTGCCCAGCCGTCCTGCCACCGTGCTGTTCCTCTGCGGGGGCACAGCAGGGTCAGGACACCCCCACGGGCACAGAGAGATCCCCCAAGGGCACAGAGGGATCCCCCAGCACCCACCTGCATTTTCTGCAGCCCCTCAAGGTTCCTCGCCAGGCCAGGGAGGCTGGTCTGCACCACGGGGTTCTTCATCTAGGGGAAAATAGGGTTGGTGGCTGCCCAAAATCCGTCCCTGGGGGGCAGCCCCAGTGTGGGCCACATCCTTCTCCCTGCAGAGGGATCCAGCCCCCCTCACCTCCTCCTGGAAGCGCCCATAGTCCACCTCGTCCAGGCCACTGCGGGCAAAGGTCTCCAGGTCCTGCCTGCCCTCGCTGCGCAGGAGCCTCACCTGGCCCAGGTGGGCAGTGAAGTCACCCAGGCGCTTTTGGAAGTCAGCCGTGTACTGTGGGGGTTACACAAGGGGTCCTGCAGGGCTGGGGGCAGACACCTCTGTCCCAGTAACCCCAGTAATGCTCCTGCATCCCCGAGCAGGTACCAGAAACTTTGGTTGGTGCCAGCGCTCACCTTGGGGGTTTTCAGATGCTCATCCAGGTCATAGGACCTGTCGAGCTGCAGCACCTCCCACAGCCCTGCGCCACTCTTGCACTCCCTGGAAGGCAAAGGGACATTGGCAAGG
Organism: Margarornis squamiger; assembly: GCA_035222235.1. NCBI lineage: Eukaryota > Metazoa > Chordata > Aves > Passeriformes > Furnariidae > Margarornis > Margarornis squamiger. The sequence goes on from JAWWTY010000055.1 coordinate 885,610, forward strand.
GGATCCCCAATTTGCCCTGGATGTATGGGGACAGGGGAGGGCTCTGCAGCACCCACCGGTACGCGGCACTGAGGTTGGAGTCCCTCCTCAGGTTGAGCTGCCGGGTCAGGTTCATGGATGGAGGGAGATTCCCAGGGGTGTCGATGAACTGGGCCAAACAGGAGGAAGAAGAGGGACAGTGTCAGGCACAGGCACTCCCAGCAATGATTTTGGGGTGTTCTGCCCTAACAGGTGCATCCTGGGGCGCCTCATCCCCTCCAGAAAGGGATCTCGCCTGTGTTCGTACAATCCCCACTGCAGAGACTCAGCGGGTGTGTCCGGAGGGAGAGCAGTGCACAGCGCTGTGCTGGGACCTGCCTGTGTGTGCACAGCTGTGGGATGAGGCCTCATCCCATTCCCGATCCCTCTCACAGCCCCATCACACCACGTGCCAGCCCCAAGCACCCCAGGGATCCCCAAGGACCAGAAAACAGGGATCCCACAGGTTGTGAATCAACAGCACGAGGGCAGTTCCCTGCTGCTGATGCAAATCCAAGGAGCTAATCTCAAACTTCATCTTCCGGTGTAGGGTGAGGCTTGTCCAGTCGGGTTTAGGAGGAGGACACACAGCGTCGAGAGGCATTTTGGTGCACACTACAGAGATTTATGGGGCAACGGGTGGATGTGTGGCCACTCACCTTATAGATCTCCTGGTTGACCCAATTCCTGCAAACCAGCGTCTGGATGTTGCCCCCAACCAGGAAGGTGGCGAAGACCAGGAGGATGAGGAGCCAGGAGAACAGGAAAGCCAGGGCCACGCCGCTGGAAGAGGGCGAGGAGGGGGCGGTTTTGCAGGGCCGGGTCTTGCGGGGACCTGCCCGTCCAGCTGCAGCCCCGCGGCTCCTTCCCGAGCCCGGGCACGCCGGATTGGGAAGGGCCCTGGGAGCGGGGCGTGCCGGGCAGCTGGGCCAGGGCACAAGAGCTGCCAGCTCCTAGGGAGGAGCAGCTTCTCCCAAACCTGCGGGCGCAGGCGGTGCCTTCAAAGCCTTTCTGCTGGGCCGCCTCCCAGTCCCTCTCCGGGCTTTGCCCTGATGGGGTTTTTTTTGGGGGTTTGGGGGTGGGATGGGACAGCCCCCCCCAGGACCCAGGGAGGTTCTTACACCAGGAGGAACTTGGCACCAGCCTCTCCTCGGCACTCGTAGTCGCTCGGGTCCTCCCTCTTGGACAGCCCGTACGCCCCCAGGGCCATTCCCATCACGTTGCAGGCGAGGATGAGGAGGATGATGGAGCACAGCACCGTGCCCGCGATCCACCTGGAGGGAGGAGCAGCAGGGCACGGCCTCGAGATGCGGGGCTGGGGCACCCCCTGGGGCTCCGCGGGGCTCGGCACGGCTCAGCACCCATCCTGCTGCACCCCCTGCCCGCTGTCACCTGTAGCGCTCGAAGCGCTGCACCTCCCGCAGGTACGGCCGGCTCCGCTCCTCCGCCTCCGCCAGCGCTTCGCTCGCGGGCCGGGTGTAGTCGGGGAGGGGGAAGCCGTCGGCGATGGACTGCACCCTCTGCGCCGTGCGGGACAGCTCCTCCCGCAGCTCTGCGGGGACACGGCTGCGCTGCACGGCCGGGTGGTCCCCGCGGCCCTCTCCGCGGCCCTCCCCGTGCCCCCAAACAGGGCTCGTGCAGGGTGTCCCCGCTCCGAGCATCCCACTCACCCTGGAGGACCTGGGCCATCTTCTCCACGGCCAGCTCCGGGATGGAGTTGAAGGTGCCGTTGCCCTGCGAGCAAAGAGAGGGTGCTGAGTGTCTGGGGGTGGGTAATGATCCTTAAAGTTTGTGAGTATATAGATTTTAATGCAGGTTTTAGCACTTTTTTTTAGTAATTTTAGGATGGAGCTTAAAACGAAATACTTTTGTACCAAATTCCAAAATGTTGTTTGTGTTTCTCATCAAGGATTTCAGTGGATATTTTTTAGCAAGCTAAGTGACATCCAGCCTGAAAACAGTGTGCCGGAACAAGATATATCCAACATTCCTTGTGATAATTTTAGTCAAAGCTATTTGGAAGGCCCAGAATCCTTGGATTTCCTCCAAGCAGGACAGAAGACTTGGGGAAGATGAAGAAGGCAGGAAAAGAGGGTCGTGGGGCCCACCCACCCAAACCAGGGCGGCCCCGAGGGAAGTTCTGGGGATGGACAAATTTCGGGATGGGTGTATCCCATTAGATATGCTAATTAGCCTGTACTATAAAATTGTCAAAGCTGTCCTGTGTGATGTGTGCTAACGTATTCCGTGCACCTTAAAGCGCGTTAATTACAGCCCTGCTCCCCACCTTCACTACGCTAAAATCTTTGATTTTAAGCAACACCCGTGCGCGCTGGACCCCTCCCCTTGCTCCACCTCGACCTCTCCAACCTGGCGAATCATCTCCGCAAAGTCGCTTCGGGGCAGCCCGGCCAGCGCCTTCAACACATTCTCCACCGACGGCACCTTGGGGTGGGAGAAACAACCCTGAGCCGCGGGGCCGGCGGCGAGGGGGGCTGGGGGGGGTCCAGCGCCTCATCCCACCTTGGTGTAGTCGGCGCCCAGCTCCAGGCTCTGGGCCCTGCCCAGGGCGCTGGCACAGGAGGTGCAGCGGGGGTCGTCGAGCAGGGCGACCACCCTTTGCTGCCGCTCCCGCAGCGCCGGCCCCAGCTCGGCCCGCGCCGCCGCCAGCGCCCGCGCCGTGCCGTCGAGAATCTGTAAATGGTGCAGCGAGGTCTGTAGGTCTTAAAGAGAAAGCCCAGGGCTAGTTCGACGCTGCTCTGCTCGGCCCACCCGGCTCCCCCTCGGGAAGGGCTTCGGTGGGGCCGCGCTCCGGCCGTACCTGCAGCCCTGTCCTGCAGGTCTGCCAGCGCCGCGTAGGTCGTGGCTTTGAGCTGTGTGTGGATGGAGAGCCCCACGCTCCGGCTGAGCCCTGCAAGGCACGGCGAGCCCCGTCGGCATCCCGCCGGGAAGCTCGGGATGGATTGTTCCCCATCGGCATCCCGCCGGGAAGCTCGGGATGGGAGCTGCATGTGCCCGGCGCGGTGCTTACCTCCCAAATCGGAGATGATCTGTTTGCGGGGCACCTCGAACTTGTCCACCACCATCTGCACGCCCTGCCGGGAGGGAGGAGCGGATCAGCCCCGGGGGCAGCCGCGGGGAGGGGAGGAAGCCCCGCGTTGCCGTCCAAGATGCGTTTTAATGCGGCCACGTCAACAACTCTCGCCTCCCAAAGTACTCCCCGAGGGAAACGCGGCCGCCCCCGCGCAGTGCCCCGTGCCGGGGGCGAGGCCGCCCGGGGACCCACCTGGGGGACATTGGCGAGGTGCTGCCGCAGCGTGCGCAGGGTGGTGGGCACGGCCCCCAGCCCCGGCTCCATCTGCCCCTTCACCCGCTGGCTGGTGACGAGCGCGCAGGTGACACTGACCCTGCCGGGACGAGCGGGCGGTGACGGGGCTGCCCGGCAGGACGCGGCTCCAATCCACGCACCATGGGTTTAGAGGGTGTTTTGGGGGGACTCACAGGATGACGAGGGAGGTGAGGGACAGGCAGGCCAGCAGGCAGTGCCGGCGGCAGCCCAGCGAGCGCCGGTGGGCGCGGAGGCGGCCCCCGCAGCGCCGGCGGCTCCGGCAGTAGCAGAAGCACATCCCGGCCACCGGCACGGCCACGGTGAAGAGCAGAGCCACGGCGGCACAGACGACATAGCCCAGCTCGTACTGCACCACCTGTGTGGTGGGAGAGCCTCGTCACTGCCGTGCACCCGGCTCGGAGTGCTCCGTGTGCCCAGGGGCGGCGTCCCAAGTGGAAAACATCCCCATGGGATCCTCCGCACCATATCCCGGCTCACCTGCGATGTCCGCACCGAGCCGGGGTCGTTCAGGGCTGCCCTGAGCAGCTCTGCAGGGAAAAAATCATGGCACTGAGGAAAGGGGTCCCACATGGTGCACCCGCGACCTTCCCGGGCAGCGGCACCGGGATGGAGGCGACATCCTCCTCCGTGGAGCGGCTCAGAACCCCCGGAGCAGCTCCGGACACGGGAAAACCCCTGGAATCCCGGCTCCTGCACCAGTGTGATCCTGGTATACACAGAAGTGGGATCCCAGTTCCTGCACCAGTGGGATCCCGGTACACGCACCAGTGGGATCCCAGTATCCACAGCACTGGGATCCCAGCTCCTGCAGCAGTAGGAACCCAGTACCTGCACCCGTGGGATCCCAGTACCCACAGCAGTGGGATCCCAACTCCTGCACCAGTGGGATCCCGGTACCCACAACAATGGGATCCCAGTACCTGCACCAGTGGGATTCCAGTACCCACAACAGTGGGATCCCAGTACCTGCACCAGTGGGATTCTGGTATCCACAGCAGCGGGATCCCGGCTCCTGCACCAGCGGGATCCCGGTACCTGCATCAGTGGGATCCCAGTACCTGCACCAGCAGGATCCGGGCTCCTGCACCAGTGCGATTCTGCTATCCACAGCAGTGGGATCCCGGCTCCTGCACCAGCGGGATCCCGGCTCCCGGGCTCACCTGTGGGCAGGGGGTTCTGCTGGATGAGGTCCAGGCAGCGCCGGACGAGGCCATAGAGCGGGTCGAGCGCGCTGGGCACTCTGTGCAGCGCCGGCACCCGGATCTCGGCGTGCCGGTCGGTGAAGCGCAGGACGGTGCCCGGGCCGGCGGGGTGGCACTGCTGGCAGCCCGCGGGGTGCAGCAGCGCCCAGCCCAGCAGCAGCGCCCGGGCCAGCAGCAGCCCGGCCGCCCGCATGGCTCCGGCGGCGAGGACGGGGCCGGGGGCTCCGTCAGCCTGCGAGCGGGCGGAGGGGCATTCCCGGCCCTCGGACGGCTCTCTCCGCTCGGCTCCCGCCCCGGGAAACCTGCCTGACGGGTCGGCCGCCGCGCACAGCCCAGACGCTGCCGTGGCTTGTTCCCCCGACGGGCTCCCCGGGGCGGCTGGGTTTGGCGGGGCTGCGTGGAGGCGTCTCCCAAACCATCCCAGGCCTGTTTCGCAACCCCCCCGCCATCCCTGAGTCACCGCCGCGGGGTCCCCGCTGTCGAGGCCCTTCCCAAAACGCGTGGCAAAGCCTCCCCGAGGTTTTGGGGTGGGGAGATAGGGCGTAGTGAGCCCCCTGTGCGTGGGCTGGGGGGTGCTCGTCCCCACCGCAGCCACGGTGGAAGGAGGGATTTGGGATCTGGGCATCGCTTGCGGGGGGAGTTGGAGAGCCCTTGTGGGGGGATCGTCATGTGTGGGTGAGGTCCCTGTGGGGCAGAATCACCCTTTTGAAAAGCACCCCGAGATCTGGGGTAGCAGTGAGAAGGGAACACAGGGGGGAACACATGGCGAGGGAAGCCGGCCGGGTGTGGGATGAGTTTCCCGGGCTCAGCCTGTCCCTGTCCCACACCCCGAGGCGCCCGCGCCTCCTTCCCAGGGCCGGCTCCTGCTCCTCGGCCGAGCACTAATTACAGGGCTGGCTGGGAGCGCAGGAGGTTCAACCTGATCTCCCGTGGGGTGGGAACAGCCCCCCCTGTGCCCAGACGGCCCCGGGGCACCCCCAGAGCCGCGACCCTGCTCGGCCGGGCGGGTCCGACCGGCCCTTCCCCAGCGCCGCCTCCGCCTGCCCGGCGTGGATGTTAATGTTCATCCCTGCCGTTCCCCTCCCTCTGCAAAAGGGGCTTTGCTCCCAGCTGGAGCTGCCGGCAGCTTTTTTCCAGGCTGGGCACAGGGCGCTGCTCCCCACCACCCTCTTGGGAACGGGATGCTGAGGACTGGAAAATCCTGCCCTGCCCTAGCTGAGTCCCCATCCCAGGACAAAATTCCCAGGGCCAGGAAAGGCTGGAATGTTAGCACCGTGCATTTATATGTGTGTCTGTGCCTGGCAAAGGAGCCCTGGCCACCCACGCTGGTCTTAGGGCAGCGATGGGGATGCCAGGGATGATTTTCCATCCCCACCATAATTTCCATGCCCGTGATGATTTCTCATTCCCACAGTGATTTCCCATCCCTACCGTGATTTCCCATTCCCATAATTTCCCACTCTCACCATGATTTCTCAGCCCCTCAACAGTTTCCCAGCCCCACAATGATTTCCCATTCCCATGATGATTTGCCATTCCAATGATTTCCAATCCCCACCACGATCTCTTATCCCCACAATTATTCCCAATCCCATTGTAATTTCCCATCCCCACCATGACTTTCCATTCCCAAGATGATTTCCCATTGCCATGATAATTTCCCAACCTCACCATGATTTCTCAACCCCACCCCACCATCATTTCCCATTCCCAACGTGATTTCCCATTCCCATGCCGATTTCTCAACCCCACCCTGATTTCCCATTCCCACCCCGATTTCCCATCTCCACCATCATTTCCCAAGCCAACAATCTCCCATCCCACAATGACCTTTTTTGGGGGGAGGTGATTTTTGTGCCCAAGGAGAAGGGATGGGGTGGCACCAGGGACCCTGCAACACCACATGTGTTGCCCCACCCTGTCCCAGTGGTGGGATGGGATGATTTTGGGATACTTTTGGATGTTTTTGTCCTCCCTCTTCCTGCCCCAAGGGACAACTGGTGCTCCCAGTACATGAGGCCATGACGGGGACCCCGTGGGGTGGCCCTTTGGGGGGTGCCCAGGGGGTACTTGTGGGGATTGTTTCTAGTGGGATGGGAGATGCTGGTGCTGGAGCTGTGGGTCCTGGGAATGGGGTGGGGATGCTGATTTCGGGGATATTGGTGCCAGGATGGGATAGGGAATGCCAACACTGAGTGTGCCAGTGCCAGCATGGGGCAGGGATCACAGTACTGAGGATACTGGGACCAGGTCAGCGATGGTGGCACGGGTACTGGTGCTGGGTGGGAGTGCTGGTCCTGGGGTTGTGATGGGGTGAACTGGGGTGTTGGGACTGGGACAGTGATGGTGGGACCAACACAAACACTGGTACTGGGGTGGTGATGCTGGTACTGGTATGGGGCGGTGACATTGATACTGGGGCAGTGACAATGGTTCTGGTACTGGGCCAGTGACACCGGTACTGGGACAGTGACACTGATTCTGGTACTGGGGTGGTGATGCTGGTTCTGGAGCGGTGGTGCTGGTTCTGGTACTGGAATGGTGATGCTGGTACTGGAATGGTGATGCTGGTACTGGGTCTGGAGCAGTGATGCTGATTCTGGTACTGGGGCAGTGACATTGATACTGGTGCAGTGATGCTGGTTCTGGTCCTGATTCTGATTCTGGTCGTGGTCCTGTTTCTGACCCTGGACCTGATCCTGATCCTGATCCTGGTCCTGGTCCTGGTCCTGGTCCTGATCCTGGCTCTGGTCGTGGTCCTGGTCTTAGTCCTGGTCCTAGTCCTGGTCCTGATCCTGATTCTAGTCCTGGTCTTGATCCTGGTCCTGGTCCTGATCCTGGTCCTGATCCTGGTCCTGGTCCTGATTCTGATCCTGGTCCTTATTCTGGTCCTGATCCTGGTCCTTATTCTGGTCCTGATCCTGATCCCCATCCTGATCTCGCTCCCGATCCCGGTCCCTGGACTGTCGTTCCCACCCTGACCGCCAGGCGGCGCCAGAGCCGCACAGAACGGGTGGGGGCGTGGCCTCACACTCGTGGGAGTGACGTAGTGAACTGTGGGAGGGACCTAATGGTATAATGGCAGTGACCTCATGGGCTGTGGGCGTGGCCTCGCGTGCTCCGCGGGGCGGGGCGCTCAAGGAAACCGGAAGCGGAAGTTTGGCGGTGCCATCGTCGCCATGGCGGGTAGGGGGGCCGCCCGTGTCCCCGAGCGGTGAGCACGGCCCTGAGGGAGGAGCGGAGGGGAACGAGGGGGACACGGGGGCAGCGGGAAGGCGGGAGGGACCGGCCGCGTGGCCCCGTCACTGGGGGACGGGGAAGGGGAAGGGAGAGGGAGGCTTGAGGGGCTCAGGGTGTGAGGGGGTGTTTGAAGGCCTGCCTGAGGGGCTGGGGGGGCTTGAGGGTCCCTGTCACGGTCGGGGGGAGTTGAGGGGTCCTGGACCGGGGGCGGGTTGAGGGTCCCCGGACCTGGAGAGGGTTTGGGGGTCTCTGGATCTGGAGAGGGTTTTGGGGTTTGGGGAGTCTCTGTGTCTGGAGGGGGCTTGGGGATCTCCCAAGAGGGGTTTGAGATCCAGGCCCTGGGGAGAATGTGAGGGTCCCCAAGCCTGTGGGATTTTGGGGTTCTCAGCCCAGGGTGGGTTTGAGGGTCCCCGGGTGGGGGGAGTTTGAGGGTCTCTGGGTCTGGGGGAATTTCATGGTCCTGGGTTTGAAGGTCTCCAGGCTGGGGAGACTTGAGGGTCCTGGGTTTGAAAGTCCTTAAACTGAAGGTCTCTGGATCAGGTGATGGGTGGAGGGTCCCCAGGCCATGGGGGGTTTGAGGGCCCCAGAGCTGGGGGGAGTGTGAGAGTCCTGGGGGAGTTTGAGGGTCCTGGGCCTGGGGGATTTTGGGGGTCTCTGCTCAGGGTCAGGACATGGATTGAGGGTCCCCAGACCAGGGGGCCTTGGGAGTCCTGGGTTTGAAGGTCTGGGGGTTTTGGGGTCTTCAGGCCTGGGGAGGGGGTGTTTGAGATTCTTGGACCTGGGGCAATTTGAGAGTCCCCAAGCCTGAGTGGGGGGTTGAGGGTCCCTGGGCAAGGGGAGATTAAGGGTGCTTGAGCCAGGAGTGGTTTGCAGGATCTCCAGACCTAGGTGGGTGTTTGAGGGTCCCTAGGGCCTGGGCGATGTTGAGAGTCTCCGGACCAGGGGGGTGGGTTGAGGGTCCCCAGGCCTGAAAGGGTTTGAGGGTCCCAGGGGTGTTTGGGGGTCCTGAGTCTGTGGTCTCTGCCCACTTTAACACCCCCTTGCCCTGATCCAGGTGGACTGACTACATCCCCTTGGGCAGGAGAATGCCAGGAACACGATTTATCGCCTTCAAGGTGCCCCTGAAGAAGGTGAGGGACCACCAGAGCCCTGGGGGAGTTGGGGTGGGGGAATAGCCCTGGGAAAGGGTCTCCTTCTGGAGCTTCAGAGAGTGAATTCCTTAAAAATGTGACAGTGGGTCACTTTGGTGTTTTGGGAAGTGAGATTTGGGCTGGGGGGGCTCAGCTGGAGAAAAGGGGGCTCAGGAGGGACCTTTTCCCTCTCTCCATCCCTCTGACAGGAGGGAGGAGCTGGCGGGGGGTCAGGCTCTGCTCCCAGGGAACAGGGACAGGAGGAGAGGGAACGACCTCAGGCTGGGCCAGTGGAGGTTAGGGTTGGATATTGGGGAAATTCCTCCATGGAAAGGGTTGTCCAGCTGGCACAGGGGTGGAGTCCCCATCCCTGGGGGGATTTAACATCCCTGTGGATGTGGCACTTGAGGACATGGATTAATGGTGACCTTGGAGGGCCTTTCCAATCCAAACAAGTCCAGGGACCTATTCCATCACTCTGTGACTCACTGTCCCAACCTCCCCTGAACACAGGACGTGGCTCCATGGGATGGAATTCCTTCATGCAAAGTGTTAAACACTGGGACTGCCCAGGGAGGTTTGGAGTCCCCACCCCTGGAGTTGTCCCAGGAACTCCTGGATGTGGCATTCAGGGCTCTGGGCTGGGGGACAGGGGAGGATTTTGTGATCCTGGGAGTCCTTCCCAACCTGAATCATTCTGAGATTCTGTGTGTTTGAGCCAAAGACCTGGTTTTACAGCCTGCACCAAACACAACTTCAGTGTCTGGCTGTGTTATCCCACCCAGTCCCCTCTGGGCACCCTCAGCTGAGCAATCCCAAAGCACTGAGGGCTGAGCACATCCCTGCCCATGGCAGGGATGCAACTGGGTGAGCTTTCAGGCCCTTTCCAACCCAAACCATTCCATGATTCAACCCATAACTCCCATGTCCACCTGCCTCAGCTTCTGCTCCTCCCTGAGTCCTCCCCAATCTCTGGGACATTCTGGAGCCTTTTCCTACCCCTTCCACACCCCCCAGTTTAATGTCTGCTCCTGAACATCATTTTCTCTCAGAGTTTTGACAGGAATCTCCCTCCAGAAGAGAGGTTTTCCCCTCGTGACCTCATAAGGAAAATTAAGGAGAGGAAGGAGGAACTGGGGCTCATCATTGACCTCACCTACACCAGGCGCTACTACGGGCCAGAGGTGAGTTTGGGAGGGCCCAGGATGTGCTTCCAAGAGGATAATTTGGGGGAGTGGGAGGCACTGGAATCCTTGGCAGGGGATGGGGCCCTTGGGGGCCTTTGTCCTGGATCAGGTACCTCCCTGGGGTCTCCAGCCCCAAAGCTGGTTTGGTGGGCTCTCCTGAGGGAAGATCTGATTGCAGACAGCTCTGGGGGTGTGGGTAATTGCTTGGAAAACTGTTCCAGCCTCTGTGTGTCCTGCCCAGGGAGGAAGGAGATGCAGGAAAAATGATCTGGAATTTTGGTGTTATGTCAAGGGACTGAAGCACAAGTTTTGTGACTTAAAGCTGCTTTGCTGCTCTTTTGGGCTCAGTTGAAAATCTCATTTTCTGGCTTTTGCTTCCTCAATTGGTAAGAATCCTTGTGGTTTTTCTGGAAATCATGGACTTTGTTCCTTGCAGGAGCTCCCAGCCACACTCTGCTACTCGAAGATCCTGACCATGGGACATGAAATCCCAAACAAACAGACCATTTTTCAGTTCAAATGTGTCGTGAAGAAGTTTTTGAGAGACAATAAAGACAATGGTGAGTGTGGATTTCCCTGACTCTGCTGTCTCTGGGAGGGGCCAGTGGTGATTTAATGAGCAGCAGGAATTCCTTCTCCTCCTCTTGGCATGGAAATGTCAAGACAATAGGTTGGGTTTGTTATGGTGAAGGAATTGCTGTTGTCTCTGCTAATCCGGGCTGGATGGGGCTTGGAGCAGGCAAGGTGTCCCTGCCCGTGGCAGGGGAGGCACTGGAGGGGCTTTAAGGTCTTTTCCAATCCAAACCGTTCCATGATTTTGGGATAATTTGTCAGGGAGTGGAGCTTTAACTGAGTTTTAGACATCGGGCTGCCAGAAGTAACGAGTTCTATTAATGAGTTCTATGCAATTAGCCATAAATAGGGTGGTGTTGTGTGGCCCCTTGGCATTACTTTGGGGGTGGCTGATGCATGGGCTTGTTCTGGGGGATGTGAGAGAAGGGGCAGGTAAACACCCCCTGCCTGTGTGTGTTGCAGATAAACTCATCGGAGTTCACTGCACTCATGGCCTCAACAGGACGGGATACCTGGTGTGCAGGTGAGTGCTCCTGGTCACATGGTGGCATTTCCAGCAGGAAATTGTGCCAAGGAAATCAAGCCAAGTGGTCTATGTAATCCCAGCCTTCCAAGGATTTTCACCCTTTATTAGATGGCGGTTTTATCCCAAATTTCAGCAGGGATAAAACGCTGATATATAAAATGCTGACTGGAGTATCATCAGGACAAATGCTGATGCTCCAGTCTGGCACTAAAAGCTCTACAAACTTCCCAGTTTTTTCCTTGTTTGAATCACCACCAGCCTGTGGATGTTGTCGTGGCTAATTTTGTCTAATTAGGGTTTTGTTGTTGCTCTCTTCAGGTACCTGATTGATGTTGAGGGCATGGAGCCAAATGCTGCAATAGAGTGTAAGTGTGTGTTCTTGTTGGCATGTGGATTAGTGGGATTTGGGACGGCTCCAGGGAGGGAACTGTGCTTGGCTGAAGGGGTTAAAATCCTTGTGAAGCCCCAAAGGTGGGGCCTGTCCAGGGTGTTGTTGTGACTCAGGCCTGTCGCTCTCCAGTGTTCAACAAATCCCGAGGGCATCCCATAGAGAGAACCAACTACATCCAGGATCTCCAGGAGAGAGCTGGGAAAAAGTGAGTCCTGCTGTGTCCAGAAGTGAGTGCTGTGCCCTGGGAATGCTGTTGGAAAGGAACAGGATAAACCTTGAGTGGCTGCAGGAAGGGAGGGGGAAAAAAGACCACTGGGGAAGGTGGGAGAACTGGACAAGGGGGAATGGTGTAAAACCCACCAGGGCAGGGTGAGGTGGGATATTGGGAAGGGAGGGGCTGGGATGGAATTCCCAGAGAAGCTGTGGCTGCCCCATCCCTGGAAGTGTCTAAGGCCAGGTTGGAGCACCCTGGGATATGTGGGTGTCCCTGTCCATGGCAGGGGCTGGAATGAGATCTTCAAGGTCCCTTCCAACCTGAACCATTCTGAGATTTTGTAACTGGGTTTAAGGATCCTCTTCTTTCCCTTTTTCCCTTTGGCCCTTCCTTTGCTGGGCGAGCAGTGACACACAGGGGTGGGTTTGGGTGTGGAAGAGCCGGTGTGATCTCTCAGTGGATGTTGTGTGGGCACAAAGCACATGGAATTCTCTTTAAGGAGCTGTGGCCTGAAGAGTTTGGGCAGTGCCCCAGCAAACCCCAAAAAGCAGCTGGTCAAACCCCACCCGCATGGCTCAGCCCAGACCCCTTTGGCAGTGCCCAGGTAGGTGTTTGCCACCCTCCCCTGTGCCCTGAGCTGAGCTGGCACAACAAAGAGCTGCTCCCTCAGGTTTAAACACCTTAAACTGGGTTTTTACAGGGTGCAGCTCACACAAGACCCACCCACTGCTGTGGGGTGGGAGGGAAAGCTCCTTGAAACTTGTCCAAAGCCTGAATATCAGTGGGGGAGTTCTTGTGGCTCTGAATGACATTGCTGTGCCTGGAGGTGTGGAATAACATCCCTGCTAGGGCTGGAGCACGTTCCCATTGGGGCTGGAATGTTCTCCAGGCTGAGACATTTCAGGGCCTAAAGGGTTTTGAGTCGGGTGCCAAACAAGGCAGCTCCTCCCTGAGAGTGAGGTGGGGGCTCCTTCTCTATCGCTGGGCATGCAGGGCACAGGGAATGCAAGGAAGGAGCTTCCCCTTGTCCTGGTGGGGCACATTCCAGCTGGGAGGTGACTGTGGCTGTGTGGGAGCTCCAAATCCATCTCAGGGACATGTGTGGGAACTCCAGAACATCTCAGGGATGCATGTGGGAGCTCCAGAACATCTCAGGGACACGTGTGGGAGCTCCAAATCCTTGTCAGGAACATGTGTGGGAGCTCCAAATCCTTGTCAGGAACACGTGTGGGAGCTCCAGAACCATCTCAGGGACACGTGTGGGAGCTCCAGAACCATCTCAGGGACACGTGTGGGAGCTCCAGAACCATCTCAGGGACACGTGTGGGAGCTCCAGAACATCTCAGGGACACGTGTGGGAGCTCCAGAACATCTCAGGGACACACGTGGGGGTTCCAAATCCATGTCAGGGACACGTGTGGGACCAGTGGGGCTCTGAGGGGCTCATTCAGCCTGACTCTTGGGAGCAGGAAAAATGTTCCCTGCTTTAAAAACCAGGATTGGAGCTGCTCAGGTGGGTGTTCTTCCTGGGAGTGCCAGGAGAAGGGACTGAATGATCCCCACCCTGGGGCTGATTCCTGGGTTTTCCCTCCCAGGAACGCCGGCAGTGCCAAGAGGAAGCACCCGCGGGGCCCCAAAGCCCTGGCCCAGCCCGCGGAGCAGGGCAGGACGTGCAGCCTGGCCCCCAGGAACTGCTGGGTGCCACCAGCCAAGGGACTGTCCTTGCCCCAGCCCCGTCCCTGCCCACCCCACGGAGCCGGAGCCACTCCGGGCAGGAAACGCCGGCACCGGCGCAGGAAACCAGCGGGAGAACAGCAGGGAATGTCGTGATGGAGCACCGGGAATGTCGGGCACCCCCAGGGACACGGGGCTGGAACTGCCTGGGGCTGAACTGCCAGCCTGGCTTAACAAAGCCTGGCTTTTTAATGTCCTCTCCCCCCTCACCCCCCCACGGCGACGGCATCTCACAGGAATTTTTTTACTCCCCGCGGGATGTGGAGGATGAACGTGGACTCGGAGCTGGCATGATCATCCAGCTGGGAAAACATCCTCCAGCTCCAAGGGCTTTTAGGGGTTTCCTGGGTGCGTGGCAGGGAATGGGATTTGGGCCAGAAAAATACAGGATTTTTGGGGTTTTTTGTCCTCCTTTTCATGCAGCCTTTGCTGAAGTAAATCCCTGCAGAGTGCACACCAGCCTGGAGCCCTTATTCCCATGGGATGGGCCTTATTCCCGTGGGATGGGCCAGGGGAGCCCGGCAGGATGAGCCTGGAACAGCCCAGGGGTGGAGGGACTCGGGCAGGTTTGGGGTGAGAAGGGTCAGGTTTGGGAGGTGAAGGGCCCATTTCGGGGAGAGAAGAGGTATTTTGGGGCGAAAACATCCAGTTTTAGGAGAGAAGGGATGGTTTTGGTGTGAGAAGGGGCAGTTTGGGGGGGAAGGGGCAGGTTTGGGGTACGAAGGAGTGGATTTGAGGTGGAAAGGGGTAATTTTGGGGAGAGAAGGGGCAGTTTTTTGGGGGGAGGGGCAGTTTTGGGGCAAGAAAGGCCAGTTTTGGAGTGAGAAGGGGCAGGTTTGGGGTGAAAAGGAGTAGTTTTGGGAGGAGAAGGGCTGGTTTTGGGGCAAAACCATCTGGTTTTGTGGTAAGAACAGCCGGGTTTGGGATGAGAATGACCCATTTTGGGGTAAGAACGGCTGGTTTGGGGTGAGAACAGCTGGGTTTGGGATGAGAATGACCCATTTTGGTGTAAGAACG